>VBSM01002217.1:48710343-48827829 GCA_008086735.1 Cheirogaleus medius
AACCTTAACAATATTTGTACCCCCATAATATGATGAAATAAAAAGAAAAAAAACCTGGTAAAACGTGTCCATGAATAGATGTAGCCACATACATGTATGCTGAAGAATGCCAAGGAAGAGCAAAAATAGATTGAAGAGGGGTATTATTACTAATATAAAGCAATTGTTGAGTGTTTAGGGTGTTTCAGGCACTGTACAAGCTTTTAAAATACATCGCTTAATCTTTTGACAACACTATAAGTTACCCTTGTTATCTACTCTTTACCAAAGAGATAACTGAGAGAAAAGTTAGCTAACATGTTCAAACTTACATGTCATAAACAGCAGAGATGGTGCCTTAACCTAAGTTTTTCTACCTCTGAAGCCCAAATTGTTTAATCGAGCCAGATACTAAAGAAGAAAACTCTGGTAAATTAATTTAGTTTCAAGATTTACTTGTCAAAAAGCACAGAGTGAAAGAAAAGAGCAAATCTCTGAGAGGTACAGAGAATTTGACTGAAAAGGAGTGACCATGTGTATGCTGAGGGCTAGGGAGACGGTACAGAGAAGTGAGGCGGTTGAAGATGGTTAGAGAGAAATAATGAATTGCAAAAAGGTCCTTAAATCTAAGAGGAAACTCTTAGATACGATATAGTCAGTGGCATGGAGCCATTGCAGGGTTTCTAAGATGGAGTCATACGAAGAAAAAAACATTTCATGGGGCTTGAAAAGGCAGCTTTGTGACTTTGGGCAAATAATGTAAACCTCAGTTTCTTTGACTAAAAATAGGAGTAACAATAATAGTAAGCATTTGCTAGGGATCTTGTGAGGATTAAATGAGTTAATCTCTTTGACCTGCTTGGGACAGTTCCTGGTACATGACCAGTGCTTAACAAATGTTAGTCATTATTGCTATTATATTTTATCACCATTATATATTATTATTCTCACAAATATGTATCTAACAGATTGTAACAGAGATGCAAACCTTTAGTGTTGGGAGAGCACAGACAAGTTAGAGAAATGACTACATAAGGGTGGAGGACAGGAAAGTGCAGATTGTGGGGAAGCACACTTCAAAAAGGAAAAATAGCTGTTTGAATCAAGCGGTATGAGTACTGACTTGGAGTGCTGGTTGGGTTTCATAGGAAATTAATGAAGCTCAAGGAGAAACAGCCAAGTCCAGCTTGGTGGGAGTGGTAGGCAATAATGCAAGACAGGTGTCTTTAAAGAAGTCAAGGACTGTGGCTTGGAAGTAGCAATAGCTGGTTTGTTTTAGGTCCATCATATTTTGTATTCATATTTTCATGTCAGTGGAGCAAAGAAACTCATAATAATATAATAGAATGTTTGAATCTTACTAAAACATCTCTGGGCTATTCTGACCCTTAATTTACATATGTCCTAGATAGAGATCTTCACTTGAGCTCAAGAGTATAGAAAGAGTATAATCAGTATAATAGTATTATATAATAATACTTTTTTATATCCTGCAATGTTTTAGGGAGGATTTTAGGCCATTCACAGGGATGCATAAAATATAAGATCACATAAACTAAAGGAGAGATAAAAGAACAAAGTCAAATGAAAGTGGAAACAGAGATCAGAGGCATGAATAAGATTAAAAATATATGTGAAGAAGATGAAAGTTTATACATTTGCCCTTGGTGGACCACAGGGCTGGTGCTAAGACATTAAGCAGTGAATCAACTTTGTACACATGTGTATCCAATTAGAACATAGAGAAAAATTAGTGGACTTTTGGAAAGTCTAATTAACAATTTGTATAGAAAAAAAAAACTTGATTGTATGTCCAAAAAAAAAAAATAAATCAAGGTAAGGAAAATTTGGAGTAAAGAATGGAAAGAATATTATGGCTTTGAAGTATGACATATTTAAAGAAAGGGGAAATAGACTTATATTATCCCATGAAAAGTAAAGGGATTTTCTTTTTCTAAATTTTCACAGCAAGCTGAGAGGCAACATGTGTAAGTCAGAAAATGCAGTCTAGAGGTTACTGAAATAGCTATTTCCCCTATCCTTATAAGAAGAAAACTTCTGATGTGCTAGCACTACTTTACAAATTTGAATTGTGAAGATTGCATTTACTTTTAGCCATTTGAAAAAAAAATGGGCAAGAAAAAATATTAAATAATTGCAGTAAATATGAAAAGAAATCACAACTAAAGGAATATGCTAAAACATGCTATCTTTGCTTTAATGATCGAATTAAAATGTAAGAATTTTGAAATGCCTTGAGAAAAACATGGGCACTAAGCTGATGTCTAAAAGTTTAAAATACTAGCCTGGTGCAGTGGCTCACACCTGTAGTCCCAGCTACTGGAGAGGCTGAGGTGGGAGGATGGCCTTGAGCCCAGGAACTGAAGGCTGTATCGAGCTTTAATCACACCACTGCACTCCAGCCTGGGCAAAAAAGCGAGACCCACCACCTATAAATAAATCAATAAATAACCATTTCTACCCTGAAATCCTGTCTCTATATATTCAGAAATCTTCATTTTTTCTTTTCATTTATCATCAAATAGAGATGAATAGATATACCTCAGAAAATGTTAAACATACTAAAAAAAGACTCTTGCAGAAAAACTTCTCCCGGCGTTTTCAAAGGTGCTGATGACAGGAAGGGAAATTTACAGAATGGTCGAGGTCGGAGGTTGTTTTATTAATTGTATTAAATGCGATGCCAGAGAAAGTTTCCCTTAACTATTCCAGACCCAGCAATCCAATTGTATATTTACACACACACACACACACACACACACACCCTTATATAGATCCGGACCCTTGTGCAGACATGTGAGAAACGTCTTTATCAGTGTACATGTCCCTGATGATTCAGCTGATGTGCGTTCCCCTACTTGCCCTTTGCAGAGCGGCAATAGAAGCCCGGACTTCCCTCGTGAAAATCCAACTGTTTCGCAACTTCTCGGGCAATCAACCTTCAATAAAGCCGGTCTGGGGGCAATCATGTGGGCAGGCTGATTGGCTGGGCAGGACCGCGCCAGGGTGTGGGCTGCGCACACCGCTTCATCTGCTTGCCACAGGAAGCCCGGGCGCATTCGAGCGGCAGCTCCTCCAAGCTCCTAGCAGCTGAGGCCGCTGTTCGTATCCGCCACGTCTTCCCACGAAAGTCTAAATTCTCTTTTCCCAAAATCCACGCCGTTGCGGACGTTCCGAGGTAAAGCCCAACGGTAGGGGCATGCGAAGCTGGGAACTAAACGGGGCAGCTCCCAGGAAGGGTGGGGCTCGCCAATTTCCCGAGCTTGGTCCCCACGGGAGAAAGGCTTCTGCGGGAGGGTGGGAGGGGCGGTGGAGCGTGTGGAAGAGTCTTCTCCGCAAGTTTACGGGGACATCGCGGAGTGAGACCCACAGTTGCTAGGGGAGCTCCTGGAGCATCCCCCAACCCACAGTTTTCAGCGCTAGGCGAGGGCGTTCAATCGTGCTGGCCGGAGCGCGCAGCGCCAGCGCGGTGCGGGGACCGGGTCTCTGAGCCCGGGCGGCTGGATGGAGGCAGCGTCGTCCGCGGCCAGGGGGGACCGGGCGGCAGAGCCGCGCTGGCAGCGGGCGAAGTGCGGAGCGCGCGGCCGCCCCCGCGACTCTGCCCGCGTGGAGAGGTCGGAGGCCCCGCGCACAGGAATGGCCCGCATGCGGGCGAGCGCCCCGCCTCGGTGCCCTCCGGCTTCGGAGGAGGAGTAGAGGTCACTGTCACCTGCGGCTCCTGCAGGGCCTACATTCCGCTAATGGGCTGTGATTTCTCTTTAGGTCGCGATGGATCCTGAGGTGGACAGCAAAACAAGAGCAGGGAAAAAATACATCTTGGAGCCGGACAAAAAGAGGTGGACCGTTTGTTTCACTTTTAAAGTTTACGTAGCTGACAGATTTGGGCAATTTGTTTCTAGTCTCCAGCTGTAGAATAATTGAAGTGTGGTTGTTGTTATTTTTATGTTAAGAAACGCAAGCTAGCCTTTGGAAGCAGTTCCCCTGTGTAGAGCGGAAGTTCTTTGGCTGAACGCAGCGAATGCATTCTCCCTCGGACTTAAAAAAAATTTTTTTTTGCATGGGGCGGGGGGAGGAGGGTTGGTTTTTCTCTTCTTGTATTGATACATAATATTTTATATATTTATGAAATGGGGTATATGTGCTTTTTACATGCATAGGATGCATAATGATGAAGTCAGGGTACTTGGGGTATTTATCATTGAGTATTTATCATGTCCATGTGTTGGTAACATTTCAAGTCCTCTCAGGCCTGAACCCACGTACTGCCTGTGCTCTGCTCTGCAGTCTAGTGTCTTGCTTCTGGTGAACAGCTACATAAACATTGCGTGTTTGTGGTTTGGCAGACGAGTCAGAAGACCCAAACCACATTTAGGTTGTTTCGTTTTAACTGGCAATGAATATCTACGTATACAATTGGTAACATAACCACATACAGAAAATAATTATTTTAAGTACATTTTGATCACAGTGCTCTGCCTATACAAGGACATTTTAAACTTCACTTAATAGGTTCATTGTTAGTAGTTAATTGTAATGTAAATTGTAAGATAAATTTGTAAATATATTATTATTAGAAACCAAGCTTTTCAGTGTAAGAGGAAAAAATGCAAATATGGAAATCAAATAAGTTTTTAAAAAATAATGTTAAATTTTAATTAGACACTTCAATATGAACTCTTTTTTTTTTAATAGTTCATTTTCAGTCCACTGAAAGGGGCAGTAGCAATGAGCACTCTTAGTGTTAGATCTTGATTTCTAAATACCATTCTTCCCTAGAAGGAATAAGCACTTCATAGAAAAATAACTAATTTAAGCCAGGTCTGGGACAAGGAAAATACAAAGTGAGCCTGAGCTATCCTGTAGTTCCTGAAAACAAGAAAGTAGAATTTAATGGAATAGTCAAAAATACACAGGCGCTGACTTGAAGGGGCCTCCACTGACCAAGTGTGGGACAACTTGAACATCAAAGAAAATAATAACTGTAATTGATTTTAAGATACTGAATACAATACAGTTGATGAATCCTTAATATTCTGAGAGGAGAGAAACTGAAAGAGTGTGAAGTAGAGAAATAAAGGAATGTTCTTTACAGGAAAATGTTAGCTATCATTTTGGATCCTACACTGTTATTGTTAATTCAGGCAGAGATCGTAAGTGGATACTCAACCATTCAGAGAAAAGTTGTATCTAAATATTATCTCCAAAATTCTTACTAACTGGAAAAAGGAGAATGTACTTTTCCAATGAGAAATTTTGCAGTTAGCACCTTAACCAAGACTGTGTTAAGTGACTCATCATGCAATAGAATTTGAGTATACAGCATCACCTGGGAAGTGTGCTTGCAAAAATGTTTCATCTGAACCCAACCGAGCTTCTAGACTGGTGCTGTCCAATAGAAAAATAATGTTAGCCACATTTTTAATTTTTAATTTTCTAGTAGAAACATTAAAAACTAAAAAGACACATGAAATTAACTTTGAAACTATATTTTATGGAACCCAATATATTCTAAATACTATAATTTCTACATGAAATCAAAATTATTAATGAGATAGTTTACATTCTCTTTTTTATACTAAGTTCTTCAATCTGATGTATATTTTACATTTACTGCCCCTCTCAATTTGTATGGAAATATCCAAGGTGTGAGACATTTTATAAGACACCTGTTCTTAGCTCTTTAAAAAAGTCCATGTTCAGGAAAAAAAAAGAGAGCTTCTAGATTATGACAGACTACAGAGATATAACCATCAAATGTAATGTGTCAACCTTGATTATATCAGAATTCAAAATAGAAAAAACCTATAGAAAATATTCTTGGGAAAATTGAATGTAGATTGGATATTAGATGATCTCAAAATTACTATTAATTTTCTTAGATATGGTAATGGTAGGAGAAGGGGTGATTGCCATATTTGCAACTTACTTTTAAATAGTTTCAACAAAATATTAACAATGTTAATATATACTGTCTTATATAGACAAAGAAAATATAGTCAAAATGCTAACAATCGTTGAATCTATGTGAATTATATGGGTAATCATATTATTCTCTTGAATTTTCTGTTTATGTGAAAATTTTCATAAGTTTCCATATAAACAATAAAAAAGGCTCCATAGAGTAGAGGGTAGATATTCCACTTTTGTTTCTAACTTTTTATTTTTTTAAGCTTGGTAGCTTAAAGAACTATGTACCTATGACACAAATAGTGAGATATATTTGAATAATAAGAAGTATTGAGGGTATATAAAGGGGAATGGTAAGGAAAATTGTTTGATCCTGCATGTATCTTAATTTTGTTATTGGTTCTATTATGGCCTACAGGCATTTTTCAAATTAGAGATTATATTTTAGATTAGTAGTTTTTATTAAACTGTGCTCATTGTCATTGATTTTAATCTGTTCTTAACTATATATTTTAACATGGGATTTTAAAGAAGCATATACATAGCTTTGATAATAGATAATACTGGAATAATAGTACTATTTGGAATATGTGTATTTGCAAAGATTCTTTTTTTTTTTTTTTTTTATTGAGACAGAGTCTCACTCTGTTGCCCGGGCTAGAGTGCCATGGCATCAGCCTAGCTCACAGCAACCTCAAACTCCTGGGCTCAAGCAATCCTTCTGCCTCAGCCTCCCGAGTAGCTGGGACTACAGGCATGTACCACAATGCCCAGCTAATTTTTTCTATACATTTTTAGTTGACCAATTAATTTCTTTCTATTTTTAGTAGAGATGGGGTCTCAATCTTGCTGAGGCTGGTTTTGGACTCCTGACCTTGAGCCATCTACCCACCTTGGCCTCCCAGAGTGCTAGGATTACAGGTGTGAGCCACCATGCTCGGCCTGCAAAGATTCTTTTTTAAAAAGATGTTTGATGAGTGACTTTTATAAGCACTGTATTTTGTGCTGATGGAGATAAATAAGTAATCTAGTAGGGATGAAGAGAGTGAAGGTGTATTTACGCAGTATCTCAGAAGTCTGAGGTCAACCCTTATAGGTTGATGGTCAGGGAACAGACTTGGCATTTAAATCTTGGCTTTGTTCCATCTGTGAGGCCTTGGACAAGTTAGTTAACTCTGCTCTCTCATGCAGTTTTCTCATCTCTAAAAGTAGGACAAAAATATGTCTTCCTCATAGAGGTGTTTGTGTATCATGTGCGGCAAGTACTTACTAAGCTAGTACCTGGAACGTTACAAGTCCTCCAGAGTAGCAGCAGTTTTAGAGAATGAAAAAATCAATAAAAAACTTAGAACTGAAACTCAAATTATTTATGGCTATTTTTCTCCTTTCATGCTGGTTCCAGAGAAAGTGAAACCATGACTTTACTGGAAATAGGGTGGGCCCAAACCTGAAGAGTTATGTTTGTGTATTTTATGTGTTTTTATGCCTGTCTAACATCACTCCAAAGCCTAATATGGGTAAACCCTGGATTTTTTTTCTTCAGAAGTTTCTTCACCTCTTTTGACCTCACATAGTGTAAAGAATGAAGACAAAGATGAATTAACCTTTTGAACTTAAAAATCTGTGCAAAAACAATGTGATTCTTTTCTAAAATAGTCTTTTATACATACAAAAGTGTAGATGAAGCTGATTTGTTATGGTTGGTTTGCATTCACATCCTAGGTGGCGATTATATAGAGTGGAAAACGGGTTACAGAGTTGGATTCATTTGAATCTGGGCTCAAAATGATAGTTGACCTTCCTATGCCCGAGGAAAGCTTTTTGACAGTGTGCAGAACATCTTTTTGGGCTCTAGCCATTATAGATTGCATTTATGTCAGAATGTCCATTTAAAGCTCCAAATATTTTTTTTAGAATTAGATTTGCTCATAGAGAGTGATTTAATTACTTTTTTCCATAGGCTAGTTATGTCCAGCATCTGATTGTCACTACTCTTCATTAGTAAAGGGAGTGATTAAGAATAATATCTAGGTAGTGGATAGGTAGAATATCTATTGTTAGATTACTTAGATGATATTAAGGGAATTAATTCTGGAGAGCATGAATGATTTTTAATAAGAATAAAAACAAGGAACTCTTTTTCAATATAGATATTTTTCTAATTGCAAAAGTGATGTGTGTGTGTATTTATCATAGAAAATTAGAAAACATCAAAGGCACAAAGAAGAAAATGTTTTTATAGAGATCTCAACACCTAGTGACAACTACATATACAGATTTCTAAGATATATATAAACATATTTATATTTAAACTTCATACATGGGATCATACTGTTAATCTGTTTTTTACTGAATGATATAGACATGTTTCTTTGTCCTTGTTATTAGATATAAGCTCTGTATTAATTTGGTAATTTAAAAAATTTGTGTAATTTTTAAAGTTTTGTGTAATTCTATTTCTATGTTTTTCAGTAAAAAAGATAAGAAGGAAAAGAGACCAACTGTCAGTGCATTTGCAATGGTGAGTTTTGAATTCATTCACTATCAAAATACTTTGAAAATTTGACTTCTCTGTACACAGAAAATAGTGATTTCATCTGGTATAATATTTTCTTAGTATGTTAGTGAAGAGGCAAAATGAATTGGTTTAAATTAGTGTATTTTCGGGGGGAATGCTGATCTTAACTTGCCATGTGAATTAATCAGCAGCAGCCACCCTTCCTAGCCTAGATTTCAATATTCTTCTAGTTAGTTATGTTGCCAGTGATCTGTAACCAACACAAGCACTTCTCCCAGTGGCGGTCTTTGTCATCTGGATAGAGGAAAGCAGCCACCTCGAGTGGTGTCTTTAATGGCTCTGAAATCTTGGCAGATTTGAGGTCAAAGTCTTAGGCATCCATAATAATAGAAGGTAGCATTGGATTATTTATTGCTATGGTTTGGCCTATGCTATACACCATTATTCCTCTGTGCTGAATAGCTGGAAATCTAGAATTTGAAAACCTTAATATAACTCTATTTCATTTTCTAATGTAACCATGGTGGTCTTTTACTGACACTTGGAATAAAACAGAAATTTTATAGGTGTGGCTGTTTGATAATCTCTATCTACCTGGATTCTTACTTTATTTTTCCTAATAGTGCAAATTTCAGTGAACCGTTCCAGAGATTAGAACCCAGAAGACTACCAAACCAATTAAGTTTTGCGGCACAGAATTTATCATTTAGTCATAACACACCAGACTTTGTTTTTAAGGGGAGGGAGAGGATAAACTGTCTTGTAAAATAAATTTTAGTGAATTGAATATAAAAATAGTTAGGGGAAAAACAGTCACATGACGTTTACACTGAGGACTCTGTGGTTACCTTACACGACCTTCATCTTCCTGTGCCACGATTGCTCTAGGCCACGGCTCCTCCTTTTGTTCTACCTCCATTCCCTTTGGAACTTTTGGGAGATGAGACAATATACTTCACTCCTTCTCAGATTATTTGAGTAACCAAGTGACAGTTTATGTTCGTTTTAGATTTCGTTTTTACATTTCCAGACATTCTTGTATGGAAAGAAGCTTTTATGTAAAAGTTGGATTTATTCCCAAGGTTTCAGTTCTGTCATTTTGACACCAAAACATTTCTGTCTTTTGTAGTTTAGTTTTTACTATTTGTAGTATATATCTTTTAAAAAGTTAGGGGTCTTATATTTTAGAAAATTTAATAGACCTATATAGAAATAATATAATCATTACTCAATTCATTTCAAACCACAAAAGAATAAAAACTTGGGGTTTGAATGTGGGATAGTAATCAACACACATAGAAGGCTATCTACCAGGCATTGTTCTAATTACTTTGTATATGATCTCATTTAATCCTTTCAAATCCTTTTGAGGCAGATACTATTATTATTCCAATTTTACAGGTGAAGAAACTGAGGCCAGACATATTTACTTGCTCAGGGCCACACAGTGGGCCAGGGTAGAGGGAATTTGTTTTAAGCCTGTTGATGAAGTGATGTACTACTTAGATTCTCCTGATATCTTTTTCCTGAAGAGTTGACATAGGAAATAGTGAACCTAATTTGTATATAAAACTTCTAAACAAGGACATAATTTAGCAGTAAAATGCTGCTTAACGATAAAATGCTGATGTTATTGACATTGCTTATTAATAACAGGGCACACCTAATTTCTCCAGCAATGAGTTGTGATACCACATGTGGAATGCTATCAGAGAAACTCATTAGAGACTCAGTGCCCAAGGTTTTTATTGGGGGCTGATCACGTAGGCACCCTCTCTGCCCAGCATACACTGAAACTCCAGATTCATGGAAGGAAGGCAAATGTTCAGCATAAACACCATATTGTTTATACAAATAGTGTGGCCACATTTATGAGCTAGAGTGGTGGTAACCCCACCAAAATCCAAATTCCACATACCAGCCATGGGCCAACGTTGTATGCAGGCCTTTCTAAACACAGCAACCTCAGAGCAGCTATGTTAACTCTTTTCTGCACATGTCTGTTAACTTATTTCTCCAATGAGACTTTTTGTCAGTCTGGAGAAAGTGATGAAACTGGTAAGATAGATTCAACTTTTCTACTAGGCTTTATTTTTTATTTTATTTATTTATTTATTTTTGAGACAGAGTCTCACTCTGTTGCCTGGGCTGGAGTGCCATGGCATCAGCCTAGCTCACAGCAACCTCAAACTCCTGGGCTCAAGCAATCCTTCTGCCTCAGCCTCCCGAGTAGCTGGGACTACAGGCATGCACCACCATGCCTGGCTAATTTTCCTTTATATTTTTAGTTGTCCAGATAATTTCTTTCTATTTTTTAGTAGAGATGGAGTCTCTCTCTCTCTCAGGCTGGTCTCGAACTCCTGAGCTCAAACGATCCTCCCGCCTCGGCCTCCCAGAGTGCTAGGATTACAGGCGTGAGCCACCATGCCCGGCCTACTAGGCTTTATTTTATTTATGTCAGGCCTTGATTCAACATTTACGGAAACACAAAAGTAGAATAAAATCTAAAGCAAGCGAGGAAGTAAAGGCAAGAAACATGGGCTACAGTTCTCATGCAAAATGAGCTTGGTAGAAGATTATACACTCTTGCCAGAATTGCGTTGCAGATTCAATTCTGAGATTTCTACTTTACATATCTTATTGACACATTAATTTTTTTCTAAATGAATAATAGCTGGCAATGTTAAGTGCTTCCTCTGTATTAAGCATTTGTTAAGGAACCCATGTATATCATTTGACTTAATCTTTACAATAATCCTTTGATACAGGAACTTGTGTTATCCTTATGTTCCAGATGAAGAAACTCATTCAGAAGTTAAATAATGCATTCAGAGTCACAGGGTCACATAGCCAGTAAGGGGGGAAGGCCCAGATTTTGCCCAGACATGCCTATTTGTTTTCGCAACTGTAATTGTTTATGATAGTTTATGATTGGCTAGATGCTTATCTGCCTGGAATTGAAGAGTTCTTTGTTCGTTGCTATCTTCTGATTTTCTGCCACCTGCTCACTGAAGACTTTATCACCTGGCTCGGTATCTCCCTTTCCAGGGTAGGTGTTCTTACTGACTTGGGTGACTTTTATGGTTCTATGGGTCACCACTCCTCGACCTTCACAGCTGCAGTGATCTTAAAAATCTTCCTGTATCTGGATCTGTTCTTGCTCTTCCTTTCCGGTTACAACAGAGTATTTTCGTTCTTAAAACTAATCACTCACTTGTACTTTGGCTCCCATCTCCTTTGCCTTCTCAAGGACCTGACATTATTGTTGTTTTTCTTCTGTATCTTCAATCCTTCCCCCGCATCTGGGTCTGTCTCATTGACCTTGATACTTCCAGGCTCTTTCATCTTATGAATGCCCTTCTTGGAGCTGTCCCCCCGCTGGCTCCCTTTGCACGCAAGAGTTGTCTTCGCTTTCTGTCTTGCTTTCACCTTCCAGTCGGTTCTCAACATATTGTAGTTTGGCTCCTGTCCCCACCACTCACTAAATTCAGTGGACGTTTTAGAATTCCATCTTGACCTCTCAGCAGCACTTGACACTGCCCACCATCTTCTTCTGTTTGCCTCTGTGATATCACAGTCTGCTCATTTTCCTTCCAGCTCTTCGTCTTTTTCTTGTGTCACCAGGAGTGAGGGATGCTATTGACATTCCTCTAGTTCCACAAAGCCACTTCCAAATTATTTTTCGATCCTTCTGCAAACTCATTTGTCATTTGAGCTTCACTCTGCTTAATTGTACTATCTCCTATCCATTTTCAGTGGTATGTGCTTTCAAATTACCCCTCCTTCCTTGGGGACTCTGGCATTACTTGCTTCTACTCCATCCACCTATACTTCTGTTAGTCTTCTGAGTATTTTGGTAATCTTCTAAATATTAATAACTCCTAGGTTCAGCATTCTTTGACCTCTTCAGTTCTAACAACCCTGCCCCATACTCTACTTTAAAAACTACACCAGGTCTTTGGGTTTATTGCCTGGTTGGGCTTTTCATCTACAAAGGTATAAACTCAAACGTATCAGTCTTTGACCACAACTTACAATTCCTTCCAGTTTTGCCCTTCTTCTTTATTATCCCCCTTTTAACATTGTGCAGTTGTTCCCCATTGCTACTGTAGGAAAATACCATCAATTCAGTGGCTTAAAACAACACAAATTTGTTACCTGACAATCTGGATTCAGATGTTTTACTGGGCTAAAATCAAGGTATTGGCAGGATTGCATTTCTTCTCGAGGCTCTAGAGGAGAAGCTGTTTCCTTCCCTTTTTCAGCTTCCGGAAAACACTTGCCTTCCTGGACTCATGGGCCCTTCCTTGCATTACTCTTAGTTCAGCCATCACATCTCCTGTTGCTGACTCTGAGCCCCTGCTTCCCACTTTTAAGCACCCCTGTGATTACATTGGGCCCATCTGAATAATCCAGGACAATCTCCCCATCTCAAGATCCTTAAAACATGCAAAGTCCATTTTACCATATAAGGAAGTAGACTCACAGGTTCCTGGGATCAGGATATGGATGTGTTTGGGGGACCCTTATTCTGCCTACCACACCTGGTCAGACTTTCCTCAACTGCTGTCTTTTCTCCTAATATCCCTCCTTCATTTTTGCTCTTCTGAAAATCTTCCCATAGCAGCCACGTCATTATCACTTCAGTTCCTACCTTAAACACATTGAAAGCCTTTCCTTTCCACTAACCTAGAAGTTTGGCATGAAACCCAAACTCCTTCCTCTTCCTATGACTATAAAAGGCCCTGCATGTCTGACCTTCCTCTCCTCTGTGACTTCACCACGGACAAATCTCCTCCCTCTCTCTTGCCATAGTGCATTCTGTTTATCCTTGAGACTCTCCAAGCTGATTTCCCCCAAGGGCCTTGGCCTTTGCTCTTCCTGCCTGAATGCTGTGTCCCCAGATCATCACGTAAACTGTATCCTTCCTGTGAGTGAGGTCTGATCTTGGATGTTACCTTCTCAGAAAGACATTCTCTGACCAGCCATCTAAACCAGCTGCTCCTGCCTGTCACTGTGGCTTATTACCCTGTGTGATGTTTCTTCTGAATACTTACCACTGTCTGATTTCTTGTTCATATATTTGTCTTTTCTCCAAATGTAAGCTCCATGGGAGCAGGAGTTTATGTCTATTTTATTCACTACTGTATCCCAAATGCATAGAACAGTGCCTGGAACCTTAATGGGTACTTAGATATTGAATAAATGTTGCATATATCTATTCCCTCTTTTACTATATGCACTAGAATGTAAGCTCTATGAGGATAGGTAGCTTGTCTTATTTGTTGTTATCAGTACCTAGAACCAACCTGACCTTTATTAGGTGTGTAATAAATATTGAATATGGAATACATTTTGAATAGTGAATGAATGAACGAATGAGTGAATTCACTGATTTCCCTCTCCACCCCAGGCACCATGGTAAGGTCTCGTTTGTATCAAGCCCGCTGAATATTACCTAAACCTCTTTCCTGCCAGCACCATCTACTTCTTTGCCCTGAGAAGCCCAACCCTTGCCTTGCAGCACTGATCAACCCTCCTTTTACATGGTTCTGGTTCACCTTGTCTCTCTTTCCTATGAGCATCTAATCATTTTCTATTTCCTTTTTTTAAAAGAGCTCCACTTATAATTAGTTTATACCTCTGTGTTACATTTCACCTGAAGTGTTATAATTTTTTTGTCTACCTGATCCTTGACTGTAAGAGCCTGAAAAGTCTTATTAATTGTTACATTTCCAAGACCAATAACAGTACCTGTTTATATTGTATATTTTTATATCATATGCTTAATAAAATTTCTTGTATTAGTCTGGTTTATATCATAACTATATAAGGTTTTCTGTATGCATAAATCTTTTCCTCATTTTGTAAATGTAGAAACTGAAGCTCAAGGCTATTAGGAGATCCCTCCTCCCCAAAGTCTCCTTCCTATTAAACTAGAGAGCTAGGGCATTTGAGGCTTTTGTCCTACTTAGCATTGTGTTACCACTTTCCTCAAATCTCCTCACCAAAAATCAGTCTTGCTTCAAGTGTCACAAAGAAATATGAGATTCAGGCCAGGCGTGGTGGCTCACGCCTGTAATCCTAGCACTCTGGGAGGCTGAGGCGGGAGGATTGCTCAAGGTCAAGAGTTCAAGACCAGCCTGAGCAAGAGTGAGACTCTGTCTCTACTATAAATAGAAAGAAATTAATTGGCCAACTAAAAATATATAGAAAAAATTAGCCGGGCATGGTGGTGCATGACTGTAGTCCCAGCTACTCGGGAGGCTGAGGCAGAAGGATTGCTTGAGCCCAGGAGTTTGAGGTTGCTGTGAGCTAGGCTGACACCACGGCACTCTACTCCGGGCAAAGAGTGAGACTCTGTCTCAAAAAAAAGAAAAGAAAAGAAATATGAGATTCTGAATTCTGTCTGCTTAATCTTTATTCCTAGAAAGTTACTTGTATTTGTACTCTTATCTTGTTCCTTCTGGTCTGAAATGAAGAGACATACCTTTGCCTATTCTCTTTACCAAATTTTTAAAAATAAATTTTTAAATAATTTTGATTTAGAGATGAGTGTATCACTATGTTACCCACACTGGACTTGAACTCCTGGGCTCAGGTGATCCTCCCGCCTCAGCCTCCTGACTAGCTGGGACTATGGGTGCATGCCATAGCACCTAGCTCTTTACCAAGTTTTATTATGAAAAATTTTAAACATATTGATAAAAGGTATAGAATAGTAAACTTCATACATATATACCCATCATCTATATTGATTACTTCCATGTTCTTCCATGCTTTGCATTTCTTTTTTCTTTTTTTATTTCATAATATTACAGGGGTACAAATGTTTTGGTTACATGAATTGCTTTTGTACAGCTTGAGTTAGAATTATAAGTGTGCCTATCACCCAGATATACCCATTAGGTATGATTTCACTCATCCTCTCCTCCCCCCTCCCACCTGCTTGATTTCCTCTGAGTTTTGCTAACATCTGTGCATATGAGTGCTGATCGGTTAGTTCCAAATTAATAGTGAGTACATGTGGTGTTTGTTTTTCCATTCTTGCGATACTGCACTTAGAATGGCATCCAGTTCCATCCAAATTGTTGCAAAAAGCCTGAATTCATTTTTTAATGGCTGAGTATAACCCCATAGTATACATATACCACATTTTATTAATCCATTCCTGTATTGATGGGTACTTGAGTTGATTCCATAGCTTTGGGTTTGTGAATTGTGTGGCAATAAACATTTGAGTACAAGTGTATTTTTGATACAATGACTTTTTTTCCTTTGGGTAGATAACCCAGTAGCATGATTGCTGGATCAAATGGTAGGTCAAATTTTAGTTCTTTGAGGAATCTCCATACTATTTTCCATAGAGGTTTTACTAGTTTGCAGTCCCACCAACAGTGTATTAGTGTTCCTTTCTTGCTGCATCCACACCAGCATCTATTGTTTTGGGACTTTTAGATAAAAGCCATTCTCACTGGGGTTAGGTGATACCTCATTGAGGTTTTGATTTGCATTTCCCTGACGATTAGTGCCATTGAGCATTTTTCATGTTTATTGTCTTTTTTTGAAAAGTTTCTGTTCATGTCTTTTTTTTTTTTTGTCTTTACTGTTCATGTCTTTTTCCCACTTTTTAATGAGGTTGATTTTTTTCTTGCTCATTTTCTTAAGCTCTTATATGCTGAAAGTTAGGTGTACATGTTGTTACATTTAGCTTAAACATTTTTGGTAAGAAAATTGCATAGGGGATATCATATCTCATCACATCTGGAAACATAAAATGTCAGGGTATTCTATTTTTTTTTATGAAGCTAACTTTGATCACTTGATTAAGGTGATGACAGATTGGATCCCTCCATTATAGAGGTAACTCTGCCCTCTTACAATTATGAAGGAATCTTTGGGCATCATGGGAATATCTTGTTTCACATAATACTTATAGCATTAACTGATGATCCCCTGCCTCGTGTTCTTGAAATAATTGTTTTATTATCTTGGACATTGCTTCATCTCCATCTTCTTCCTGTATTTCCACCAGTTGTCTCTTTGACTGATTTACCTATCAACATAAGACTTCATTAAATAGTCCTTCCTTGACATTGTATCCCACTCTAGTAACCATCCTTTCTCTTCTTTTCACCCCATATCATCAAAAGGACAGTCAAAAGCCAGGCATAGTGGCATGCACCTGTAGTCCCAGCTACTCAGGAGACTGAGGTGGGAGGGTTGCTTGAACCTAGAAATTGGGGGCTGTAGTGAGCTATGATTGCACCTGTGAATAGCCACTGCATTCAAGCGTGGACAACATAGCAAGATCCCATCTCATGGGGGGGAAAAATGTCAAAATGCTATCTCTATCTCTTCCTGGATGATTTGGTCTTATCCACTCCCGTGACTTCTGCTACATACCCTAGAGCAGGCGTCCTCAAACTACGGCCCGCGGGCCACATGCGGGTGTTTTTGCCCGTTTGTTTTTTTACTTCAAAATAAGATATGTGCAGTGTGCATAGGAATTTGTTCATAGTTTTTTTTTTAAACTATAGTCTGGCCCTCCAATGGTCTGAGGGACAGTGAACTGGCCCCCTGTTTAAAAAGTTTGAGGACCCCTGCCCTAGAGCCACAAATCTGTGCCCCAAACTCTGAATTCTTTCCACACACTTCCTGGATTGTACTTATAGGCTGGGCATTCAAACGGGGATTAAATGAGACTTCTCTGCCCTCCATCTGCTCTAACCCTTGCCTCTACCAGTTTTCTCAGCTTGGGAAGGGGTGCCTCTAGATCAGTCTACTGTTTCTTGCTACTTCCACACTTCACACCCCAAACTTGAGTGATCCCAGTCTTTTCTACGTATTTTGTGATCTTTCCTATTTCTGCTTACTGTTCTTTCTGGCTGGAATGCCTTCCTTCTTCTAAATAGTCACTCAGATTTCAAAGCTGGAAGTGGAAGGAAACATCACCTCCTTTATGAAACTTTTCCACAAAGGAGGGAATGACCATTGGCTCATTTTTATGTCTATTCTGTACACTATGCCGTCAAAGCAGGCAGAGTACATATTGCATACATTTTTTGCTTTGCCTTCTTTCTCTTTAAATACTCTGAAGGTAAGGGTTATATCTTTGCTATTTATCTCTGACTTTTATCTGTCATTATGTTACCAAAAGCTTGGTATTTGTCCTCGAGGCCAACTCAGAAGAACGAGGACAAGTGGTTTGGGGAGGAGGAAAGAGAAGTTTTTATTACTTTGCCAGCAAAGGAGGAAAAATGGGTAGACCTTTTTGTCTCAAAATCCAAATTTCCTGAACATAAGTAGAAATACAGAGCTTTTAAAGGGAGGGCCCCTCAGTTCTAGGCTATTGTAGTTAAGTGTTCTAATGGTTCCATCTCTGCCAAAGACAAAGCCCCACCTGGGCCCACCTGGAGGCTGGCCTTGCCTGGGGTGCAAGAACAAAAGGGCTTCTCAACTTCTCCCAACCACTAGCCTGAGGCAGGGATGAAGTTTTCAGTTCTCAAAAAGACTGGGGGAAGTTTTAAAGAGACAGAAATTTTTTGCGTGTTTTTTATTTTTTTCTCCCCAGGCCATTCTGTCTGTTACAGTTGAGTAGGCCAACTGTAAATGTTCACATTTGTGGCCTGCTTGTTTTTATTACAGCCAGTGATAATTCTGGAGGCAAAATGTCCTGTGGTGGTGGTGAGGAGAGAAATCTTTGTATATCAACTACCTTTTCTTCCTGTACTGAGGAGTTTGATATTTTGTCCACTTTAATAGTTTTTAAGAGAAGATAAATAGTTTCTGCCCATCTCTTCCTCTTCATTTGTGTTTTTTAAGGAAATGGATGAACACTTAATTAAGACAAAGAACATGGTGGCAAAATTTAACCTGTGCTTCAATGACATAGAAAAAAAAATAGGCCAAAGCATCATTCCCTACTTAAGGTTTGAATTTGTAAAGAAAATGATGTTTTTAAGTTATGGAAAGTTATGTCATCAACCCAAACTTAAGCTCCTTTAATTACATTTTTAAGAGCTGGAAAGAGTTTACATGCAAATACCTAAGTATTTATTCGCTATTCTTTTTACACTAAACCTTAACTTTCATTAATCATTTTATAATTTGACTTTGCTTTTTCTCTCCTTTATGAGCTGCCATTCACTATTGCTAAGAACTGTTCTGCTCTTTATTTCTCCACTTGTCAACTTAGTATTTATTCCCGCTTATTACTAGTGTAATATCCGTGTTAGCTAACTTTAGGATTGGTTTCTGTCTTCTTGTGAAGTATATGTAAGTTCTAAAATCTTTCTGCTGTTCTGCCTTTTATGTTGTCTGATCTTTGTATCTCTATTTTGTTTTATATTCCCTGCCTAGGCCTATGACTTTATACCCAGTTTCCTCCCTACATCAAAAATCTGTTGCCTATAGCTACATGTTGCATCCACATGCCAAACCACCTGCCTCCGGGTTTAGCCACAGCCTCCCACAGCTGTTTCATCCTGTTTGTTTTTGTTTTATTTTATTTGGTTTTCTTTTGATTCTTAGCTAGTTCCTTGAGTTGTGTGGGAAAAGTTTTAATTGCTTCCCAGGTGGGCCATGAGCCCATTCTTCTTCTTCTTTTTTTTTTTTTTTGAGACAGATTCTTTCCCCCTGGGTAGTGTGGTGGCATTATCATAGCTCACTGCAACCTCAAACTCCTGGGTTCAAGCAGTCCCCCTGCCTCAGCCACTCAAATAGCTGGGACTACAGGCATGTGTCACCACATCCAGCTAGCCTTTCTATTTTTAGTAGAGATGGGATCTCACTCTTCCTCAGGCTGGTCTCGAACTCCTGAGCTCAAGCAATTTTCCTGCCCTGGCCTCCCAGAGTGCTAGGATTACAGGTGTAAACCACCATACCTGACCCCATTCCTCTTACTTTGTCCTCTTCCCATCACTTTTTGGATCCAGAGAAGCCTGCCTTTCCTCCCTGTGACTTGTCTACAATTAAAGAGATTACACAGATCTTCACTGGTCATTCATTATGGCCATATTCTATTTTCTCAGGAAAAATGTTCCTTGGGAAGCATGCATCTAACTCATTCCTTTCCTCTTCCTGCTCATTATTAAGTTCTAATTATGTTAAAATCATTTTACATTTTGCTAATTCTGTTGTTCAGCATTTCTTCAACCCAAGCTACTTCCTTAAAGCAACACAGTGTTTCCTCTGAACAGCTTTTTGCATTCATGCTTTTTCCCATGAGATGAAAAGTGCCTTCTAGTTTTATAACCTAAGTAACAAATACTATATTATAGTCCCACTGACACCAGAAAGAGGACCCCAAAACTAGGGTCAGGCCTGAAGGCCAAGGGAGTTCTTGGCTTCATGCAGGAAAGAATTGAAGTGTAAACCTTAAGCTGGAATTGAAAGCAAAATTTATGAAACACACAAACAGCAAACAGGCTACCCTACCCCATAGACAGAGTAGCACCTGTACGTTGCTGGCAAACTCTATTTATGGCTATCTCTTGATTATGTGATAAATAAGGAGTAGATTATTTGTGGGCTTTCTGGGAAAAGGGTGGAGTTTTCTAGGAATCGGCAGTTCCTCCTCTTTTCGTACCATGTAAGGTAACTTCCCGGGTTGTCATGGTGATTGTAAACTGTCATGGCGCTGGTGGGAGTTTCTTTTAGTATGTGAATATATTATAAGCAGAGTACAATGAGCTATGAGGGCGAGCAGAGGTCATTTAAGTTACCATCTTGGCTCTTACTGGTCTTAACTAGTTTCTTCACTACATCCCGTATTCCCGTTTTGGGGGGAGACCTTGGTTTGGGTCTTGCAACTTTTTAACAAGTTGGGCCTCCTAGTTTCCTATCTCACTATTAAAGACTTTTATAGTTTCCCAGAATGTCCCATCGTTCTTATCAGACTTCATATAAGACGAGAAGACAGATTAAGTCCAATGTGAAGAATTAGGCCAGAACTCAATAGAAGAATCAAATGCCCGTTTCTGTTTAGGCTATTGCAATAGTTTAGCAAAGGTAGAGGGTACCTTGGACTAGGATAGTAGCAGTAGTAGTCTGAAAAATGTTTGGATTTTGGATATGTTTTAAAAGCAAAGCATACCATCCATGAAACTGTACTAATTTTTTCTATGCTCTTCTTTTTTCTCCTTTTTTAGTTTCGCTATTCAAATTGGCTTGACAGGTTGTATATGGTGGTGGGAACTTTGGCTGCCATCATCCACGGTGCTGGACTCCCCCTTATGATGCTGGTGTTTGGAGACATGACAGATAGCTTTTCAAATGCAGGAAATGGAGGTCAAGATTTTTCAAACATAACTAATCAAAGTAAGTATTATTTGTGGTACCAATTTTATTGGAAACTTACAGGAAAACCAATCACTTAGAGTGATGTTTGTGGAGGCCTTACTAAATACACACTAGTGTGTTTAGTCCTGTGGGAGGTAGAGGGTCTAAGCTATAGTTCATATTTGTAATGAATTTGAGAAAATAATCGTTATAAGCGTTAGAATATGCAGTGGAAGTGATGGTGGAGATACACAGAAAAAGAGAGAGCTCTATGAAGTCAGAAATATTCTAGAAAGTTTTAGAAGTACAGGAACCTAATCAGAACCTTGAATGATAAGCAGAAATCTGTTATGAGATTCCCTGACAGAGTGAATGGTTGTAAGGCAAGAGTCAAGGTGATCCTAAACTTTTTAGCCTGAGAAACTGGAAGGATGCAGTTACTACTAACAGAGATGAGAAAGATGGAAGGAGAAGTAGGTTTGGGCAGGAAATTCTAGAAATTTAGTTTTGTACATTGTCAGGCTTCAGGCTCTCTGGAAGCAGATGCAGAAATGGAGATATGGGGCCAAGAGAAGTTATATGTGAGTGTGTGTGTGTGTGTGTGTGTGTGTATGTATATATTTTAGGATGGAACAA
Source organism: Cheirogaleus medius (assembly GCA_008086735.1). Taxonomy (NCBI): domain Eukaryota; kingdom Metazoa; phylum Chordata; class Mammalia; order Primates; family Cheirogaleidae; genus Cheirogaleus; species Cheirogaleus medius. Next base: position 48,731,687 of record VBSM01002217.1, read on the forward strand.
ATCATAGCAATAGCTTGTCTGTATGTTAACGGAAGTGATCCAAAAGAGAAGAGAAAGTGATAGTTGAAAGACAGGAAAGAGATTTTTCTGAAATGATAGCCTTGAAAAAAGGATGAGATTCAATGCTCAAGAGGAAAGGTTTGTTTTAGATAGGAGCATGGATAGTTCTTATAAAATAACAGATGGGAAGAGAGTATATTTGAGTGTTAGTGCCCAAGTGAGTAGATAAGGAGGAGAGAATCTGTGGAAGTTTTCTTCTGATTACTTCAGTTTTCTCAGTGAAGTAGGAAGCAAGATATTTGGCTGTTAAAGAGATGTAACACAGCCCTCTGGGAAAGTGAATGAACTATTTAAATAATTTGGGCATAACTCTTTCTCTCGCTCGAGTGGGGAGAGACAGATTGATATCTCTAAGCTTCCTAGTTCACCTCTGGTCAAGTATAGATTTCATTTAAACCAAAGTACACAAAGACAACCACCCAGTTTCCACTCAGGTGGTAAAATATTGAAAATGCCTGTTTGAGAATATACTTGAAAATATAGTGATATAACTTAACTTACAAGGGCCCTTCAACTTTTGGACCTTTAAGTCTCTGATGAATGCTATGAATACTTTCCCCAGAAACATGCACATAAATCTTCATACATAGTTGGGGGTATATATGGATCTTTTGATACTTGTCAGTGGGTCCTGGGAACTACTTCTTTGTGATCCTCCTGAAAAGTACATTGTTCATGCTAAGGTAGGACTACATCAATTATGTGAATGCAGGTAATGAGTTGGGCTTCAAAATGTATGGTATGTTTGAGCTAGCTAAAATTCTTGTGCATTTATTACATCCTTTCACGGCATTCAAAGGGACCTGCAAAAAGATGCTGTACTACCTTTGATCTGGCACCTTTCTTTTATATCATTCACCAAAAGGAAGTCCTCTGTGCTCTCTGAATTCATTGGTTCCTAGACGTGCTATATTTGGCAGTATATTTCTCTTATCACTATAGAGCGGAAGAATCAAATCTTTCAGTGCTCTCTGGGAGCTCAGCAGACCTAATGGGTAGATACATCTATGCCCATTCAGATCCTACCTACTTTTTTATGAAGTCCAGACACAGACGCTGCTCTAACAGTGTGAGAGCTGTTATACTAATCATGCTGTGCTTCTGCATGTGCTAATAAAGGGACAGCTGCTGATCTCATTTATATATCAATAAGGAAATTATAGGCTATTAAAACAGTTGTTGGCCAAGTCTGGGAAGAGCAGGCCATCAAATGACTGCCTAAGGCTGACAGCTGAACTCTGATAGGCCACAATAAACTAAGCTTGTGCTACATCCATTGGTCCCTTTTTTAAAAACTGCACGCATATTTGTATATGTTATATCTCTGTCACCCAGATATCAATTGGCTCTTACTCTTAGAAGAAAAAAAAGTGATCTCTGTAAGTAAAAGTAGTAATCATTACCAGCTTTACCTGGATCACCTACAGACATGTGTGATAGACAGTGCTAAGGACTGAATGTTTGTGTTCCCCCGAAACTCACATGCTGAGATCCTAACCCCAGTGTGATGGTGTTCGGAGGTGATGACTTTGGGAGATGATTAAGTCATGAGAGCAGTCTCCTCATATATGTGATCAGTGCCCTTATAAAAAGAGACCCCAGAGTGCTGCCTGGTCCCTTTCACCATGTGAGGACACAGCTAGAAGGTACCATATATGAGCCAGAAAATGGGCCCTCATTAGACACCAAATCTGCCTTGATCTTGGATTTCCTTCCCAGCCTCCAGAACTATGAGAAATAAATTTCTATTGTTTGTAAGCTCCCCAGTTTATGGTATTTTTTTATAGCAGCCCAAATGGAGTGACAGATAGTAGACTGACTTAGTTACCTAATAACACACTTGAGTTCCACACAGATGATGGTCTAGCTGTGAAGACTAGCTCCCTCCTGGACAAGCCCATGTGTCTTCATGCCAATCAAAGTCTCTGGGGCCATACAGTGGCCACATCATCACACCTCATCAGCTGGTAATTTGGACTTCCATCTTCATGAATGTCTGGATCACATGGCTTCTGCTGAGGTTGTAGTTGATGGTGCACTCACTGCCATTCAGCTCACTCTTCCAGTCTTAGGGAAACTTAGGGAAGTGTTTGAAAGTTTGCCTCTGTCACCCTCTTTAGAGGTGGTGTATTTAGCAGTAAAATAGCAGGCTCTGAAGTTGGACTGCCTGGCTCTAAAACCCCACCCTTACCAATTTTTAGATTTGAGGTTTGGGGAATTTCTTCATTCTTTATTTGTTTAAAAAAGTTGAATAATCACAGAACCTACTTCATAGGATGATTGTGACAATTAAATGGATTCATTCACTTAAGGCTCACTAAATAGAGCCTCGTCATAAAAAAGTGCTCAACAAATACTAGTGATTATCAACAGGAAACTCAGGCTTCTGTGTTCCTCACAACTTGCAATGAGGTGTGTGTTTCCTTAGATGATTTCATCTTTATAAAACTGTGATGTCACAGTTTTTTATAGTGATGTCTCAATTTTTATAGTTGTCGAAAACATGGGACATACTCAGTGCTTATTACAGATGTGAATAATCATCCCTTTAAGCAGTGTTTCTTTACTACCTGGATCACCATCTCTGCCTTTCAGGGATGGTAGGTGTCCTTAAACTATGGCCCACAGGCCTAATTTGGCCTGCTGCCTCTTTTTGTATAGCCTGTGAGCTCAGAATAGTTTTTACATTTTTAAACCATTGAAAAACTATCAAAATAACTTATTTTATGACACATGAAAATTGTATGACATGTAAATTTCAGTATCTGTAAATAAGGTTTTAATGAAACGCAGCCACCCCTATCATTTACATACTGTCTATGGCTACTTTCATGCCTCCATGGTACATAGGGTAGTTGTGACAGAGACTGTAGGGTCTGCAAAGCCTAAGATATTTACTGTCTGGCTGTTTATAGAAAAAGGTTTCTGATCTTGGAGGTAGGGTATTGAGTGAGGGTTATTGTCTTCAATCAATCCATCAATGAATTTGTATTAAAGCATTTTATGAGCCAGCTATACTACATGCTCTTTTCATTCCCAACTCACAGGAAGCTTAATATAGTGGGTGGGATGGACAAGTGAACCAACAAATGCAGTTGGATACAATGAGTACTGTGATACAGAGATAGACAAAATGCTCTGGGAAAGGAGAGGAGGGTCCCTGACTCCATATATAGGAATCATGGGAGGCTTCTAAGAGGAGGTGGTAACCAAGTTTGGTCAGCATCTTCCTCTTATACAAAATAAATATGTTCCTTGTAACAAGTGAAACTATTTTAAAATAAGGATTACATAAAAGTTAATACGCTTCCTCTCTGCTACTCCTCATTGCCACCCTCCTTCTATATATCCTTTCATGCCTTTCCAAAAGCAGCATGCTATCTCTGCAGTAATTTTTACTCTAGGACACTTGATACACTGTCATTAACCTGCTTGTCTACAGATTCAGACTTCCAGATACACTAAAGCCTGCGTGGATAGGGCAGAATAACATCAAAGGTTTTGATGCTGGTCTCAGATATGAGGGCAAACATGCTCTGTGATGCTTGTGGAGGTAGAACAAGCTTTCTGAATTCCTGGGGCTTCAGATGCTCTCAGACCTTTCTTGTTCTTGCCGTTCCCTAGGTGGAACCTCATTCTTTCCCTGGTGGATGGACTAGATACCAGAACTGCCTTAGAGAAGTACTCCTTGCTTAAGGCAACTTGGATTTGCTGAGGCTCTTAAAAGCCTGAGGATTTTTACACTAAACATGGTATCTAACTAGAAAACTCTAGAAACTTTTTGAGTGAGCATATCCTTCTTTGCTGCTGCAATAGATCCCTTATAAGCTTTCTCTTTCCCTGATGCCTTCTCTTAACTATCAGACATCAGCCATTGTCCTGCGGTTTTATTGTGAACCTGACTTCCTGTCATTCTATTCCCATCTATGCCTAGCTTGTTAGAATTTGTGCAGCCTTTGCCTTAAAACCTCTGATGACTGGGGCCTGGGAACTCTCTGGTTCTGTCATACCAGTTTTGTAAACAAAGATTAACCACTGATGAATTTCTGTAGTATTTTGTGAAATGTCTACTTTCGTTTCTTTTTTGTTTTTTTCCTGATATCTCAATCTCTTTCATGGAATGAATTCTCTTCTTTCTCATGAGACTGACTACTATCTGGAAATGAGCCTAGATAAAGATGATTATGGTTTTATATGTGTTGTGTTGAAGGTGACAGGTTGGGAACACATATAAATGACATCCAGGCAGTTGAAGAAATGACATTGAACCTTGGCATAAAAGGACTAGAAGTCAGGTGTGGTGGCTCATGTCTGTAATCCTGGTTCCTTGGTAGGCTGAGGTAAGAGGATCACTTGAGCCCAGGAGTTCAAGGCCAGTTTGGGCAACATAGTGAGACCCTATCTCTAAAAAAAAAAAAAAAAAAAGAGGAAAGAAAAAATCAAAAGAGTAGGACTAGAGACTCAGCAATATTTAAGTTGAAGATGTTAAACCCCCTGAGATAGGATATGGGGAAAAGTAGAAGGAATGGGAGCCCTGAGCCTTGAAAAACTCAATTGTTAGCAATAACTAAAGCTAACCTTTATTGAGCATTTAATACGTGCTGGGTACTACTCTTAGAGCTTATATGTTAACTCTTTTAATGTACATGACTATATATATGACTTTATAGTGACTATAGTAATGTACATGACTATATATATATACACACACACACACACACACACACACACACATATTTGGAAATGGGCCCAGAAAGATTAAGTACATTCAAATTGCCTGAGCTCATGTGGTTAGTGAGCAGCAGAGTCAGGATTTAAAGCCACACAGACAGACACTGAGTCCATGCAATGAAGGAACTAGAGGGATACCCAGAAAGGAAGACACTGAGGAAAGAATACTCATGCAGAAATTAAAGGACACAGGGGGCATTTTCTATGTCTCATGGTAGTTAGTACCCAAAGATGTTCTTAAGTAAATTCTTGATTGTTCATTGTGTCTGATGATTTAATTTATGGTATATCCATATTGATAACTTTTCTCTTTCTTCAAACTATGTTATGGTTTTTTCTGTTTATTCTCTTACCAGATTGTGGGCAGAAGAATGGAGAAAATGAGACACTCAAATTCCTAGTACAAGTTAATAATTCAGATAAAAAGGGGAAAAGTGGAAATAACTTACTTTTATATTTTTATTTCTATTCTCACTGCTCTAAAACTCATAAGGAACATGAACACTATTTGTGAAATGCCAGTTCTCAAAATAGTATTTTTATTTTAATATGAGTGTATAAATTGTGGATAGTTCTTGTACTTCTGTTTCAAGACATTGGTGTTGTAAGCAAAGAAAACATTGTCATGCTATGACAATGTATCAATGCTGTGTCCTTAAGCGCAGCATTATGGGTATGCTCCAAACTAGAATGTTAGCTATTACTGAAATTCTAAATACTTGATAAAAAATTTCATAATGGATCTGTTTTCTTTTATTTGTTCAAGGCTTTGCTCTTAATAGTTTCATTGGAAACAACTTAGAGATAAATTTTGAGGAAATTGATTACAAAATAATGATAAGATATTTCAAAATATGTTGTTTAGTTTTGGAAGTTTATTTTTAAGTTTGGGTTAAACTTAAATATGACTGTTTTTTCTGTAATATATAGTAAAGTTTTTTTGGTTAATTATTTTTCAACCCCAAAGTAGATTATTTATGATGTAATCTCTACAGTATATTATAAAAACAGCAACAAAAAAAAAATCCCCCCAAAACAACCCCACCACACACACACACACACACACACACACACACAAACACAAACACAGTACCTGCTCTAGGTGCTTAGGAAATGGAATAAATAAATGAAAGACTGAATCATAGAATTTTGTAGGTAAAAAGTAGCCTAGAGTGTTATCTAGCCCAAACCCATAATTTTATAGATATGCAGTAGAAACCATGCCCAGAAGCTGAAGCAATGTAGTCACAGTGGAATAACTTGATGGTTGACAGAGCTGAGTTCCTGGGCTAGGAATCCTGCCTTTTAGTCTGGTATTTTTTCCATCCTACCAGTGGTTTTCAAACTTTGTCTAAAATGGAAGCAAACACCAGCAATTTTCACTTGGTCTCTTTTCCCCCTTAGACGTCCTGTAGATTTGCCTTGGGATGTCAGACAGATCAGGCAAGAGGCACAGCTTGTCAGGGTAGAGGTATGAAAGCAGCACCCATGAGGAGATTGTAGCTCCTGGAATCACTTGTCACCTGCAGTAAGCCCAGCCACACTGAGTAGCAGCTCCAGCTTGGGCAGACGCCAGAGAGATTGATCATGTAGGCAAAAGGTCCAAATTTCTGTTACTTGTGGTTGATAGAGTTTCCTGTGCAAGAAGACTGAGAAAATTGGAATCAATGTTCTTGAGCTAGCAAGGGCCTTGTGGATGGTTTAAGTCAGTGGTTTACTAACTTTTCTTTAGTCAGAGAACCACCTAAGTAAATAGCGTCTGTCATGAAAGCTCCCCAGGGAAAACATCTCAAAGGGAGGCTGCCCAGTTGAAAGTAGTGGAAGGGAGTGTAGAGCCCAGACCTCTGCTGGTGGTCTGCTCTCCTGCCACCCGGCAGCAGAGCCAAGGTCACTCTGTGGAGTCCGACCACCTATATCCCTGGCTGCAACCTGTGTCCAGAGCCATCCTCATGTCTTGCTTATAAAACTCTAACTTCTTACTCCTCTCCTTCCACTGTTGCTCACTTTTGCCTAGTTACTCACACACTATCAGAGTGAGCTTTTAGAAACATAGGTCAGGTCGCCTCTCTCCCGTTGGTTTCCTGTGGCATGGAAGAAATACAAATTCTTTATGATGTCTTGTGTGATCTGCCCCCCCCCCACCCCATCAGTCTCATTGCTAACTATTGGCTACTGTCCACCCACACTGGCCGCCTTCCTGTTCCTGGAACATTCCCGTCTCCTCCCTGGGTTGGGGCGGTGCAGACCCTGTCTCAGCTCTCTGAAATAGCTGCTGCTGATCATTCAGTTCTCCCTTTGAAAGACCTTTTGTCCCCAACCCACCCCAAAGTCACTCTAACATCATGGGTTTATTTACTTGTTAAGAGTTATTACCCTAAAATTATCTTGTTAATTTATTAGTTTACTTATTATAGTTTCTTGAGTGGGGAGAAAGGCGTACGGGGAAAAAAGAAAGTTCCTGGGAAAAACAGCAGTGTTACCCTGTCACCTGAGGTTGGGGGCCTGAAAGGGAAGGGATTTCCTTCTTGAGCAGAAATCCAACGAGATTAGAGGAAGTGGCTCCCTCAGTGTCTAGAACAGTGTCTGGTACGAAGTTTCTGTGGAAGATAGTTTGAAAACCACTGTTTTAATCTCAGTTGACCAGTTAGGAAATCACCAATGTATCCATGTCACATACTTTTTATTCCTACTGTTCTTGAGTGCTCAATAGTTAAAATAAGTAAACATACTGAAATATTGGGGTCTGATGAAAATGTGACATGATGTATCCTTAAATGGCACTGAGTCTTTAGTCATACTGTGGGCACAGATTAGTTATAGGTTCCTTTGAAATCTTGCTTGAGTTTAGAAAAGGCTTTTCTTAGAGGTAGAATGGTCTGCTGCATCTCTTTTTGATCTTATAATACATGGGATACTTATATACAAAATAGGAGAATGATTGGATGGACTGTTTTGAGGAATGTTCTGACATGTGAAGGCTCTGTGGAACCACTCGTAAATCTTTGGGACAGGCTAGGTGACAATAGATACAATGGGTTGGGCACTGGGCATATAAAGATAAACAAGACATAGTCCAGTTTTCTATGAGCACATGCCAATGGGAGTGGTAGAAGGAAATAAATACCAGTAATTATATTTCTAGCATTGACTTAGTAAATTGGATCATGTGTCAATTACTGTGTAATTCAATGACAAGGAGAGTCACTCTGCTAGGGATAAGCCATTTGAGAAGGGGCAATATTGTAGCTCATACATGGAGGGAGGAGTATTTTCCAGGAGAAGAATTTTGGTAAAGGGCATTTCGGGTAGAGAAAGCAGAGTGAATACAGTCTGGAAGGAAGAAAGTGAATAGGAGAGTTAAGGAACAGCAACCCCCTCAGTGTACTTATAGCCAGGGCTACACAGTAGTGGGAAGAGCTGGTGAGAACAGGGATGAGGAAGTAGGGTGAGCTGAGGCTAGAAAGGTGTATAGTGAATGTAAGGATTATTCCAGAATCCAAGTGTGCAAAAAACATAACTTTTATATAACATAATTTCCACGTTGAGTCTCTCTTAAGATAATGTGGCAGAAATGTAATCTCCATTATTTTAGGGTATCCTTTACTTTTTCCTGGGTATGTCTGGGAGGCCCACACAGTTCCAGGCGAGTATGAAGGCCAAGTGATGACTAGCATCATTTTCTATGGAGGTATTCCATCAGGCGCTCTCTTTCTCCTCTCCTAGAATCTTTGGTAGCATTCTGTTCCTTCTGTGTCTCTCTAGGTCCAAAGAGATGCTGGGAGGCTGTCCTGAAGCCATCTCCTCAAACCACTACATAATCGTTCCTTTTCCCAAGTCTCACTCCAGAGTCCCCTTAGGTGGCAGGAGGCAGGGCTCCTCTCTCCTGGGTCCTCCCAATGCCTATGCTGTCATCAATTCTCGTCTCTTCTCAGCATGTAGAAAATATTTTTTAGTCTAAAAGGCTGGAGCTTAGTCTCATGACATTCAAGTGAAATATTTTGTCAGGCTCAGTTTAGTTTCCTCCTCAAACTTTAAGGACAGCCAAGAAACAACGTACAGTACTTTTATACTGCGGCAGCCTCTCTCGAGACAATGACTGCACAGTGCTCTGGCTACTGGAACGATGAGAAAGGTGTTGGGTAAAGAAAATGTCTGGAAAATCATTGGTTGATATTTCAAAAATCCTATCCTCTTACATGTCTATTGTGGCAAGATTTGCAAAGGGATATTATGACATGTTATGGATCTTGGACTTTATGCAGGGGCCTGCCATTGACGGTTATTCGTGTAAGCAATAGGGTTACATTTTTGTTTCCAAAGATAAAATCTGGTGGCAACATGAAGACCTGATGGGAGTAGAAAGACCAGTTAGGAGGCTTTTGTTAGAGTAGAGGTAAGAGATGACGAGGACCAGAACCAGATCATTAACTGTGAGGAGGGAGATGATTTGAATAGCTCCAGATACAGGTTTGGGAGTCAAAGAAGCTGTGAAAGTGGCTGAGGTCACCCTGGGAGCGTGCTTGGAATTCTGGGAAACACCAGCGTGTAGGGAGGAGGGAGAGCAGGAGCCAGTGCCCCAGATGAAGACAGAGAGGTCAGAGTGGTGGGAGGACGGGGAGAATGAGGTTCTGGAAGCCAGAAGATGAGAAAGTCAAGAGTCTAAGTAAATATTTTGTTAAAATAAATCCTACACTTAGATGTTTAGCTTACTTATGCTGATTATTCGGCTGATATTTTTATATAGCCCAGAGGTTTCTGGCTTTTTGTCACTGAGAACAATATGCATTTTTGAATACTATTCAAATATTCTTCTTTGTAAGTGTTAGTTTGCATAGTAGCCCTTTGACAGTCATGTAAGTAAAAAGTTACTGGTCTGTATGATTCCTAAGGTCATTTCAGCTTTAAAGTTTTGATTTTGCGAAAACGTGTCTCAGGAATTTCATGAGGAACTCATAGAGGAGGGAAAAATCTCAAGGCCAGAGAACTTTTAATTAGTAAAAGCTGATTGGAAGAGAAAAAAATGTTGTTTGGAGGAGGTCTAAAGAACATGATGTCTTTATTTCATTCTTTGACTAATAGAGATTATCTGTCAAAGGACCTGAATGCCCAGTTTTTATCCTGACTGGTACGCTTTAACACTCCTGGAGCACAAATAAAAGGAACTCGATGCTAGAATTGCTTTCCGATGACTGAAACTATAAATATGTTATAGTCGTTCACATAAACATAAAGGAGCCAATTTTGACCTTGGACATAATTATTTACTTTTTGAACTACATGAAAATAAATGAATGTAGACTTAGAAGCTACCATTGCCAAAGAACATTTGTTTAAATTGTCTTGGTCCCTTATCTCTAGAATTGAGGAAACTGGTAGTATTTTCAGTTAGACTTGAAAATAGATCTCGATTTGGTAGTGATACATAGTAGTAACAATTTATACTATTTAGAAACATTTCCTAGCTAGACAGAGAAGATGAAAATGTATACTGAGAGGGTTTCCAAGATTGATTTGGGGGAAAAAAATCCTCACCTGATTATTCAACATCTTGTTTTATTTTTGAAAATGTGGAGCAAAAGAAACCTCACAACCTATTTAAATAAAAATTCCATCTGAAAAAATGTATTGTTGTATTGACATAAAGGAAGCAACCAAGGATTTCTCCTGAAAAAATTTATTGTTGTATTGACAGAAAGGGAAGCAGTCAAGGATTTCTCCTAGGTGCTTTGCTATGTCTCTGCATCTCTTTACCACTGCCTTGCTTTCTGTCTTACCCCTTCATGTAGTTTTACTCAGGGTTCAGTGCTTGGCCTGCCATTTTCTTTGTACCTGTCATCCTGTCCTTACTAAGGAGAGGTGGCATTTTTCCTTCCTGAATTGAGCTATGGCCTCCCCCAGCACATGACTCCTGAATCTTTAGATCTGAACTCTCTCCGGAACTGGAAAGTCATACTCTGAATACTTCTTGGACATCTTCAGTTGAATGTGCCAGGCACCACCAAATAAAAATGTTCAAGACTGAACTAATAATCTTCTCTCATTTGACCAAACCAGCTCTTTGCTGACTTGTATTTCCCGCCATGACATCGGCAATCTCCAAATGCTTAGGCTTGAGATCTTGATCATTTTTAATTTTTACTTTCTCTACTTACATTCCATCAGTTGCTAAGTCCTGTAACAACTTCTATAAATCTTGCTAGTACTAGTACTTTCGTTTTTTGTTCTCATTTAGATTCTCTTTCCCTATGTAACTGTAGTAGCTCAAGTTCCTTAGTCTCTCCCCTTTCCAGTTAAACTTTTTTTTGGAGACGGACTCTCACTCTGTTGACCCAGGTAGAGTGAAGTGGCAACATCATAGCTCACTGCAACCTCAAACTCCTGGGCTCAAGCAATCCTCTTGCCTCAGCCTCCCGTGTAGCTGTGACTACAGGTGCTTGCTACTATGCTGGCTAATTTTTCTATTTTCTTTTCCTTTAATTTCAGAATATTATGGGTACAAATGTTTTGGTTACATGAATTTCTTTTGTACAGTTTGAGTCAAAGTTATAAGTGTGCCCATCACCCAGGTTGTGTACATTGTACCTATTAGGTGTGATTTTACCCAAACCTTCCTCCCCCCTCCCACTTGCTTGATTTCCATTGAGTTTTACTTCCATATATGCACATGCACGACACCTGCAGGGCCCAGGTTATCTTTCCAGCCATGCGTGTAACCACCTCATTCCATTTATGCAACACACCCCAGGCCCTAGTCAAACTAGCTTACTCATTCTTCAGACATAACCAAGGACTTTGACCACATTGTTCACTTTGCTAGAAATATTCTTTTCTCCCCTTTCCCACCACCTATCAAAATCTGATTCAACTGAACTAGGCCTTCTCATATTGTAACATAACTTTTTGCAATGACTACAAGAGTTAAAGTGTGCCTCCCCTTTGATCTATCAGTCCCGATTGTGGTAATTTAGCCTATAAAGTATTTACCATATGTACACATATAACAAGTGTGTATAAGTATGTTTAATGTAGTATTGCTCCTAACAGTAAAATATTGGAAACATCTGAAACAGATGCAACTTTGAAAAAATAGATATACATATACTGACATGGAAAATTAGCCACTGAACATAAATTATTCCATCCCTTAAAAATAAGTGTGTGTATATATTTGTGCATATGTGTATCCATAAAGAAAATCTGAAAATGTACACACCAAAATGTTGAACAGTGATTGTTGGTGTGGATGTGTGGGGGGATTCAAGTTATGAAGGACTTCTATAATATACTTTGTCTAAAAATGTTAGCATTTGCTCATATTGGATAATGAGCTCACTGGTGTTTATTACACTATTGTTTGTATTTGATGTTTTTATATGAAAATAAAAACTGGAAATGTAGTATTAGATCTTCAATACATACTTTATTGTCAAATATGCATTGATACTTATTAGGACAAGAAAGCTAAAAGAGATTTTTCTCTTATGGCATCTTGGAGGGATATTCTATAAAATATTTTAATTCAAGGACACCGGTATTTCTGCTGATAGAATACTTCTTATGAAATGTGAGTTTATTCTTACAAATAAACATTGAATTTAGTGTGTGTGTGTGTGGTTGCACACAACCAGAGGGAAATGTTTGAATGGATGCTATAATGCTTACATATAATTAAAACTGAGTCAGTTTGACCTATTTTTATATAAATCATCAACTAAAATGAGTCTGATTAATTTTTATATGCTTGTTTTTAATGGAGACCAAAGAGACATAACTGCTATATGTTTGTTTTGCGGTGGTTTAGGTGATATCAACAATACACAGGCACAGATCTTCGCCCGTCTGGAGGAAGAAATGACCACGTAATTAGACACTCTCCTTACTATCGTTAAGCTTTTCTGTAATAATCAAATAGTAGCAATGTTTAAAATTTTACATTATCAAAATAGAAATTTGAAGTTTTGAGGAGAACAATGCCATTCTTGGTTTTCCAGGAGGACACAATGTAAAATTTTTTTAGGAAAAGAATTTTTGCATAAGATGTACTAAAGTTAAAGTTAAGCCTAAAATAGACTTATGTATGTACTGATAAATGCAGAATATCATATACAGGGAAATTAGAGCAGTTTAAAGTGGACTTTTAAAATGTAATTAAATTAAGAGTCATTATTTTCAATAGCTTGTAATTATTAGTTTGCTTCCTAGATGTTTTCAGTCATGATATGATAACACGATCAGCCAACAGGAATTTTTTAAACTCAACATTTGATTCTAAGCAATGAAATAAAACATGTCAGAATAAATATAGTCGCTCTAACCTTAACTCACCTTGGGGAAGCTTTTTGTTAATGATTTACATATTTTGAAGTTTATTCCCCAGAATAGCTTATGACAGATGTCCAAAGATATGTGTTGGTGAATCAGAAGGTAATGATTCTACATTATCTTGTAAATGATATGGTAGATTTGAAGAAAATAGAGATACTTGATCATATTTTGAAAGATGAGAAGCAAATACTCCCAAAGATTTCTGCGGAAAGGCATTATTTTTTATATTGGGGGAAATGAAATAGCATGTCCTATAATCATCACAAGTGCTTAAATATAAATATATTTTGAGTAAACATGCACTGATGATTGAAAGTACATAAACTGATTCTCAAAGCATGATTCTACTTGTGAAAGGAGACTTCTTTTTAGTTATCTCTTGCTACACCAAGTGCTATAACACTTGGATAATAATTAACTATTGAGTTATCTATTAACTAAAATTTAGTGCTCTAATTACATCTTCCATGATAAATACATTGTAAATTACATGGTGTAGGTTGGGATATATTTGTTTACCAAGGTTCCTGATAGGTGGAGCACTGAATTGTGAATAATAACATCAAAGACTACTTACTGTATAGCCATCTTTATATCTTCTGCATGGTTCATACACACATCTTAATTTGAAGGTGATAAGTGGTGAACTTTAAAAGTGAGAATATTGGAATACTGTATTTCATCTTAAAATGTTTGCCTTTAACCTAAAAATTGTTTCATGAAGCCCAAGAATTGTTTGCTTTTTTAAATGTGAAGACTCAGAGCAAGGAAACATTAATTCAGCATTTGTAGATTGCTCACGGGTCTGGTTTTAGATGATGCTTGTGTTTCTTATTAGAGTTTAAACTGGAAGGGCTACTAGTTGACTCATTAAGCATTTTAGGATAACTCATGATAGCCAATTGGGCAGACGATATAAAAATACTTTTTTAAATTTTCAGTTGTCTCTTGGCATCTAAGCTCTGCCAGATTAATAGCTCAAAGGCCAGGGGACCATTTCCATCTCTTGGTTCCACTTTCTAACCAGGTCTGTCACTTCTTCCCATTCCCCAATGTGCAAAGACCGCCCCAAAGTGCTCATCAGCTGATGCAGTAAAAGTAGACAGGACCACACGGGTGGATCTTACCTGATGCTGTGACCCCCCAACTCACCACACAGCCTTTCCCAGTACCTGGCATTCTCTGACTGCTTGCTTACTGCGTGCCAGGCACTGGCCCAAGTCTATTTCACACACGACTATATGACTATTCTTATCTCCATTTTACCATTTAGAAAACTGAGGCTTAGAAAGGTTAAGCAGCTTGCCTGAGATTACACAGCAGTGAAGAGCTGGGATTTGAGCCAAAGCAGGAACCACTCTTAACCATTCTATACTGGTGCAGATATAGTTGGATGCTGACCATCAACACTGTTTGTTACAACCCCTTCTTATTTATTGAGAATGGCGAGATACCCAGATAACTGAAAAAATAAAAAATGTGTGGTTTCTTTGGGAAAGATGCATCAATTAGAAAACAGTATGTGCAGTGTTCTTGTTGTTTTTCAGGTATGCCTATTATTACAGTGGAATCGGTGCTGGGGTGCTTGTTGCTGCTTACATTCAGGTTTCATTTTGGTGCCTGGCAGCTGGAAGACAAATATACAAAATTAGAAAACAGTTTTTCCATGCTATAATGAGACAGGAAATAGGCTGGTTTGATGTGCATGATGTTGGGGAACTTAACACCCGGCTCACAGAGTAAGTACCTAGTTTAATGTTCAACTCGGATGTGGTTCTTATTCTTAATAAAATGAAATACATGTCATCACATCTGTTAGGAGGTGTTAGGGTGTCACTCAGAAGTAATGATGAGACGAAATTCCTTCGGAGCAGCAACCATGTCTTATGCATCCTTTTGTCCCCAGGCCCATCAGGGCATGAGAGGACCTGCATGACTAGCATAGAATGAGGGATTTGTCTTTGCTGGAATGAAGAAATCCTCTGAGAATATGCAGTACAGCAATAACAAGATGCTTTCTGGGGAAATTTCCAACAAATTTTAAATTTCTAGGTTGAATAAGTCTTGAGTACTCCATGTCCATTTCCTGGGGCTGGGCAGACTACAGATTTTTGTTGTTAATGACAAATATTCTGCTAGAAACTTAAAGATTGTTGTTGTTAATAACAAATATCCTACTAGAAACTTATACCCTGACAAATAAAACAATCATATATACCAGAGACCCTAGATATAAACTAACCCACACTCAAAGCCAAACAAAACAGGCTTGAAGGGAAAAGTTCTGTGTTTATAATTCTGACATTTATTTCTAACACTATTCTTGTAGTGATGTCTCCAAAATTAATGAAGGAATCGGTGACAAAATTGGAATGCTGTTTCAGTCAATGGCAACATTTTTCACTGGTTTTATAGTAGGATTTACACGTGGTTGGAAGCTGACCCTTGTGATTTTGGCCATCAGTCCTGTTCTTGGACTGTCGGCTGCTATCTGGGCAAAGGTAGGTAAAGCCTGTGAATCCAGATTTTGAACTATAGCCCCCTTCAATGGAAGGGTATTTTTACCACGTGATGACCTTAATTAAATTTTCTGTTCAAAATCAGCTTGATGAACATATCCAGCCTCACTGAGTGCAGGCCTGCTGGGACTCTATGATGTTCTTGGCCATCATGGATTATTTTGGGGAAGGGATGAGCAAGGAGGAAATAACTCTCATATTTCATCTTCTGCCTTCATTTAAAAAAAAAAAAAAAAAAAACCTTACCGAACTTCAAGGAGCTGTGCTCTGTAGCAGATGATGCCCTGTTCACATAATAAGTAGAGATTCAAGTTCAGTGAACAGCACACATGTCCCGGTCAATTAATATTTTTAAAATTTTAATGTTTTTGGTTTTATAGGTTTTGTTTAATTTGTAAATTGATGTTATAGTTTCGTCAGCATTGTAAATGGTTCTACATTTATATACATCTAAATTCATTGTTATAAAAATAATTTAAGAAAATAGGTAGTTTCTAGTTCCATGTGCACATAAATCCTTAGTCTCCAGTTTTCTCTCCCATCATGAAGGCAAAGCAGTAGAAGTAGCCCTCTCCACCTCTGCACACATACCTCCAACAATCTTGTACAACCTATTTTCCCTTTCAAGGTGGGCATGATATTATTAATAATTTTAAACTGATTTGATGTAGGAGTGGGTTTGTGGTAGGGATTGGCCTAGTATGTAATCTTTGTTGAGTTCAACACAACTGAGAGAAGGCACTACCAATTCACATAGTGAAAGGATGTAAGTAATGAAAGGGCAACCAAAGCTGAGCCTAATGCAAAATAAGTCAGGCTGTAAGTATGAAGAGATTTTACCCCATAGGATGGATGTTGTTTTGTTATTGTAAACAATAACTATCATTTATTGAGCATCTACTATGTCAGGCATCCATGTATATGTTATTTTTCTGAGTGTAGATATTATCTCATTTTACAGAGAAAGAAAAGTTCTGAGAACTGTTAATTTTTTGCTCAGAGTAACACAAGGTTTAAGTATGTTCCCGGTTGTTATCAGTTAACAAATATTTGGCGAAAGCTTCCTGTTGTTAATTGATTTGTCTGTATACTAGAATATTTAGCAAGTTGGGTGGCAAGCTCTTAGGATCAGTCTTCATTGAAAAACTATTTAAAATGTATTGATTTCCACTCTAGTTAAGATAAAAAAAAAACACTCCCTAAGTTAATCTTTTAATAATTAATTATGCATTGCCTCAGATACTATTTATTTAGTAAAAGGAGCCCCAGGCTGGCTGCTAGAGACCTAAGTTTTAATCCCTACTCTGCCATAAACTTTTGGTATGATTTCAAACCAAATTCTTAAATCCTCTGGTGTACAGCCATATTAAAAAAGAAATTTGGCCCAGTCTAGGAAGCCTCTTTTTCCCCGTGAGCCTGAATCCTAGAATAGCTAAAACAATCTTGACAAAGAAGAAGAAAATGAGAGGAATAAGTGAAGCGAGGCTTACGATATAGCTATAGCAATCAAGACTGTGGTATTGGTAGAGGACAGACACGTAGATAAATGAAACAGAATAGAGGACCCAGATATAGATGTATGTAATATGCACAGCTTTTTAAAAAAGGTGAAAAAAGTAATTAAATGGAGGAACGACAGCCTTTTCAACAAACAGTGCTGGAGTTAACAACAAAAACAACCCCTAAACCTCATATTTTATATAAAAATTATCTCAAAATTGATCACAGAATTAAATGTAAAACATAAGGCTATAAAACTTTTAGGGAAAAAAAATAGGAGAAAATCTTTGAGATTTGGGCCTGGACAGAGTTCTTAGGTTTGACACCAAAAGCATGATCCTTAAAAGTAAAACTTGATAAATTATACTTTATCAAAA
Organism: Cheirogaleus medius; assembly: GCA_008086735.1. Lineage (NCBI taxonomy): Eukaryota > Metazoa > Chordata > Mammalia > Primates > Cheirogaleidae > Cheirogaleus > Cheirogaleus medius. The sequence goes on from VBSM01002217.1 coordinate 48,749,199, forward strand.
TTAAAAACTTTTACTCTGTGAAAGCCCATGTAAAGAGAATGAAGAGACAAGCTATAGACCAGGAAAGGATTATATGCAAACCACATATCTGACAAAGAACTATCTAGAATATATAAAGAACTCTCAAAACTCAACAGTAAAAAAACAAATCCAATTAGAGAATGGGCAAAAGACAAGAACAGACATTTCAGGAATGAAATGAGGGTATACAGATGGCAAGTAAACACATGAAAAGTTGTTCAGCATCATTAGCTATAAGTGAAATGCAAATTAACCACATTGAGCTATCACTATACATTTATCAGAATGGCTAAAATAAAACATAATAAAACACCAAATGCTAGAAAGAATGCAGGCAAACAGGATCACTGACAGATTGCTTGTGGGAATATAACGTGGTACAGCCACTCTGGAAAACAGTTTTGCAGTTTCTTGTAAAACTAAACTTACAATTACCGAGCAATCCAGCAACCACACTCCAGAGCACTTATCTGAGAGAAAAGAAAATTATGTTTACATAAAAGCCTATATATAAAAGTTTATAGCAGCTTCATTCATAATGGCCCCAAACTGGAAACAATCCAGCTCTCCTTTAACAGTTTAATGGTTAAGGAAATCATTGCATATACATACTCTGGAATACTACCCAACAATTAAAAGGAAAGAACTACTGATACATGCAGCAACCTGAATGAATTTCCAGAGAATTATGCTGTGTGAAAAATAAAATCTCAAAAGGTGTTATATATCATCTGATTCCACTTATATAACATCCTCAAAATGCTAAAATTATAGATAGGACAACAGATTAATGGTTGCTAGGACTTCAGGGTGATGAGGGAGAGGAGAGGCAAGGGGTGGGGACAGAGGTGGCTGTGGTTATAAAAGGTAGAATGAAAGACCCCCATCTCTACAAAAAAATTTTAAAAATTGGCGGTGCACACCTGTTCTGTAGTCCTAGCTACTCAGGAGGCTGAGGCAACTTGGGAGACTGAGGCAAGAGGATCACTTGAGCCCAGGAGTTCAAGGTTTACAGTGAGCTATGATCGCACCACTGTACTCCAGCCTGAGCAACAGAACAAGACCCTGTCTCTAAAAATAAATAATAAATAAGGTAGCATGAGGGATCCTCGTGACAATTGTTCTGCATCATGACTGTGGTAGTAGTCACAGGAATCTTCATAGCTGATCACATTACTTAGAACTAAATACACACACATACATTAGTGTATGTAAAACTGGTTTTAAATCTGAATAGCACTGATAGATTATATCAATGTTAAATTCCTGGTTGGGATGCTGTTCTGTGGTTTCCAAGATGTTACTATTGGGAGACACTGGCTGGAGGGGTATATGGGATCTCGTCGTATTGTTTTGTACAACTACATGTGAGTCTACAATTACCTCAAAACAAAATGTTAAAAAAAAAAGCACTTAAAATGACCTCAAAACAAAAACCTACATTGATAAATGAAAACATAACATAAAGATAATAGGTCAAAATTCCTGTAGTGCTCCAAAATATTGCTTCTGAATATATTAGTTTGTACAATACAAAATTGCCTATATCAGACAGCTTTTAAGTAATAGAAGTAATAATTTTATATATCTCAAACTAATGCTAATTAGCCTAATTAAAATTATCAGCCTTTGGAAGAAGAGATGGGTTAGTGTAAGGAAAAATGAGCCAGATTTGTTGAATCAGTGTGGTACTTGATATACGAGCAATAAATTAAAATAGCATATTTTTTGAACTCCTAATTCAAAAATATTTCTTGGTAATATTCCTGTTGGCTGCCCTAGTGTGGGCAATTATTGTGGCCCCATGAGGTTTCAGAAGGAGCAGAGAAACATTGCTAAAACATGTTGCATGAGCCACCTCTGTTCTGCAGACCTGTTTGTTCAGGGTTGGCGCTGACCACCCTGACTCAGACCAAGCACTGTGAATGACTGTGGCAAGGAAGCCCTTGGAAGATCACTTTGAGGAGTCAGGAAGCTCTAGTGAATCGATGGGATGTGGTTCTGGGTACTAAAGAGGAGAGATACATGCAGCACAATGTCCGCTCACTGAATATAGTTAATCAGTGTTTATCTGCTTTCATCCATCCATTCCTGTATCTATAATAGCTCCTTTTACTTTTGTACACAGAAAGGGAGAAATGCTCTGTTAAAATCAAAACAACGTTGAGCTTTTTATGCCAAGAAGCAATAGACTAGTGTTACATAAACTAGTCCACAAATGCCTGTGAATTATTTATTGAAAGAGTGTAATCCTGTTGAATCAGAATTTTTAAATAAATTGGTTGTGCGTAATTTTTATTTAGATGTTTGACCACTTCAGCATTCCAGGTACAAGTGGTAACCTTAGTCCTTTGCCCATATCAATTGATCCAGCTTTCATAATAGGGCCTTGTGGGACCCAAGTTCACATGTCAGTGGCTGGTTTCAGAGAGAGATTTACTCTAGTGGCTGCTAAGTCAGGCTTTGAAGCCGTATGAACTCAGGCTTGAATCCTGGATATTCCCCTTATTAGCAAATTATTTAATTTCTTCATGCCTCCATTTCCTCATATGCGTAGTGGGGGAAATAATACCTACTTCACTGTGCAGCTGAGAAGAACAAATTAGTATATAATGCGTCCAGTACTGTTCCATCCACAGAATAAATGCTCAGGAACCAAAGAGAAAGATCAAAGAGCACCCAGGAAACAAAAAGACCTCCCTGGTGGCTGCATGCATTGTTTTGCCCAAGAGCATCATCAGAGGAAACTCTTTGCTTACCCTGGCATGCGAACCTTCTTGAAGTCATGTCACCATACTTACTTGGTCCCTTGCATTCTTCTGGCCTCCCACCTGGACACTTCTGAACCAGAGTACCATTAGCATTTGCTGCATTGAGCACACACACACTATTTTCTTATGCCTGTTTTCTTGTTTATTATTATAGTATAGTATATACCTTTTTCTCTTAAATTTAACATTTCCCAAAAGTTCTGGTTGTGTTTATTTGGATGAGAATCTATGAGGTTTTCAGTGGGAAAAGAAAATTTTCAAGTAATCTACTTTATTATATACCATTTCAGTCCAAAAAGAATTTGAGACATCTTACACAGCAAATATATATATCTATTAATATTAATACTAAAAAATGGAGCATCCTGATCAAAGACAAGTAAAAGATTTTGTTCTATACATACCTTAACATACAAGCAGCATTCGTGTATATGTTTATTTTTACTTTACAAAAGATAAAGTTAACATGTTAAAAAATTTTAAGTAATCTGAAGTTGTATTTTAAAACAGATATTATCTTCATTTACTGATAAAGAACTCTTTGCATATGCAAAAGCTGGAGCAGTAGCTGAAGAGGTCTTAGCAGCAATTAGAACTGTGATTGCATTTGGAGGACAAAAGAAAGAACTTGAAAGGTTTGTTTCTTCTTTAAGTTGATACAAATGTTAAATTCTATGCCAACTCCTGTACCCTTCATGTTGACTGTATTAATTATAAACATTTTCTCTGAGATATATATATATCTTAATGGGTTTATTACTGCATAACTAATATTATGGAGAAGCTGGAATTCTAACTGTTCTTTTATCTGCTAATTGAAAGGATTTTCTAGAGTTTTCCAGATAGGCAATGACGTAAAAATAGCTTCCTAAGGCTGAAATGTATTTTATATCTCTGAAAAATTTTTTTCTGCCTATCAAGTTAATTCTTCATTTGCTAAGATTGAATGAGTATTTTGTGTAAGATCTATGGGGACATTTTAATTTGTGGTTCATTTCCTCTTTTGCCCAGGCCTCCACTCAGTTGAGTTATCTTCCATGATTTGAAAGATAAATATATAACCAAAAAGTACATTTGTACAAAAGTTCAAAATCTTTTTTACTACGTGTTTAGTATTATTCTTGCAACTATTCCCTTTTATTAGATTTCTGAGTGTATAGATATTAATTTTTTAAAGTTTATAAAATTCATCAGATCTCTTGATTTCCAACAGTAACAGACTTTATTTAAAAAGGAATATAAATTGTAATATTCTGATATATTTTAATGTTATAAATATATATTTTTTGAAAATAGGAAAAAGTAGACTATATTGTTTTGGGGTTATACATTGTGTAATAAGGCCATAAAGACAAGCAAATGGATTTTTGTAAGTCATAGTAATGGTTATCTCTGGGGAAGACGAGAAGCTGTGTGACAAGAACAGGAGACATGGAAGGAGTGCCTGTGGCTCTAGCAGTGTTCTGTTTCTTGACCTCAGCTGTACCCACATGAGAATTCACTGTATAATTATTTTTTGAACTATTTTTTGAATTATTTTTTGTACATATGTGTTTGGAGTACTCTTTTATTCATATGATAGATTTTTATACCCACAAGGATACTCTTTGAGTGTAATTTGTGATGGCTAAGTGCCATAGTTCAAAGGAAAGTAGTATCCATGTTCTATTTCAGTTTTTGCGAAGGTTTTTGTTTTTGCTTTAAAGCATTTCTGACTAATAAAATGAGAAGTCCTGTTTAATGATGGGGAAAACATCTAATCAAATACAGCCCCTGTTCTCATGGAGCTCAAATTTTAACAGGGGAGAGGATGAGTAAAGACAACCACAAATAAGCAAATATCTAATATACCAGTTAGGGGTAAATATTATTTGAGGAAATAGAATACTCGAGTCATATAAGGTACTGTTTGGGGAAATAAAACAAGAGAACCATGGAATATTTAGAGAAGTTATTCAGAAAAATCCTTTGTGATTAGTTAATATTTGAGTAGAGACAGAAGGAAATTTTAAACTTGAGATTCTTTTCCAGTTTTCATCAGAGGAGAGGTGGACCAGAAAAATTATCTACCCAAAAGAATGGGGAGATGAACAAAGCTCATCTGCTTCTGCCTGGTTGCTGAGCTGGGGAGAAAACATCTCCTCATAAAATCAAAATCTCAGGCCTGACCCCCACATGAGATTGGGGTCTGAAATGACACTAATCTGTGGACTGGGAAACTCTCCCTTCCCAAAGCTGAGGATTTCATATTAATAATGAGTCCTAATCCAGTGATACCAGAGTGTCTGGTAAAATTAATTAAAAATTGCTGAAAATTAATGAATTAAACATCCAAATTAAGAAGGTAGAAAAAGAAGAATAAAGCATTAGAAAGAAAGAATAAGGGTAAGAGCAAAAACTAACTTAACAGAAAATTAAAGGTAAAAAAGAAGATTGACAAGTCTATAAACTGATTATTTGAAAAGACTAATAAATAACCAAGTATTTTGTAAGTTTAGTCAGGAACAAAAAAGAATAAGGAAAGCTTGCTAGAGATTTTTAAAAATCTATTTTTAAAATTACAGTTTATACCAATACATTTTAAAACCCTGATGATATATAGACAGTATCCTAGAAAAAGGTAGGTTAAAACCCTCACTTAAGAAGAAGAAAGCCTGAGTAAACCAATAATCAATAAAAGAGTTGAATTCAAAGTTAAAAATCTCTTCCGTCTTCTGCTGCCCCCTGCAAACAAGCAATCTCCCCAAGTCCAGATAATTTTATAGGAAAGTTATACAAAGCTTCAAGAAAGGGATAACCCTATCTTACACAAATTGCTGTAGAAATGGGAAAAAAAGTCATGAGTTCATTCTAGTAGGCTAATGTTATTTTGATACCACAACCAGAAAGGTATGATACGAGAAAGGAAAAATGAAAGGGTAGTTCTACCTAAAATATAGATGCAGAAATTCTAAATAAATTATTAGCTAAACAAATGCATGTGAAAAATATCAGATTTTTAAAAATTCTGAATGTGTTGGCTTTATCCTATGAATCCAAAGATGATTTTAATATAAAATCTGTTATAATTATATATATTAATAAATATATGTAATATATTAATATATATTATAATTATATGATTCATGACAAAAACTCTTAAAACTAGGAATAAAAAAGAATCTTCTCAATATAATAGAGACCCAAAGGAAATAGATTTAATGATGAAATGTTAAAAGCATTTTGACACTTAAAATTAGTACATAAAACTTTATCTGTCAATTTAAAAAATAAAATGAATGAGACAAATATGTCTGCTAGCATGATTCTATTTAGTATTATACAAGTACTAGATAATAAGACCAAGAAAACAAATAAGTAAGAATAATAAACAAAAATAAAGCAAAAAAGAAATAACAGCTATAGGATTGGAAAACAGGAAACAAAATGATCAGTATCCATAGATGGTATGATTGTTTACATAGAAATTTCAGTAGCCTCTACAATCTAGCAAAGTATTAATGCAATAAAATCTCTGGATAACTATTACTATTCAGAATAAATGTCAGTCCTGTAAACCAGCAATGAGCAATTAGAAAATACATAGTATTTCATCAATTCTGAGATATGCACTTTCCCCTCACAATTCTTCATCTCTGAAATTGGAATAAATCCAGCAGTCAGTGTTGTCTTACAATTGCTACAGGCCTGGATTGAAGTCCAGTTCTATACAGCATTTAAGATTGCTTCTGCTATTCACCAAGGGCGTTACTAACCTGAGACCACCTTACTTTAAATTCTTTGTCTAGGAGTTTTAGACCACTGGTAGTGTGGTCATACTTGGTCATACTTCATACTCCGACCTGCATGAGTTGTGCCTTGTAGTTCATATTCTCAGAGGAGGTGGTTCTTCCTGCCTTTAGCTAGTTGGTGCCAAAATTGAGACCTGTAAGTTATTCTGGTGTCTCTTTTCATGTGGCACGTGTGTTGCTATAGCCCTTCGGGTCCTAGCTGTATATGGGATGTCCTATTAAACTCTTTTCTTAATGCTACACAAAATAATATAATAACAGTACTTACCATTAATGACATGTTATATTTGAGAGATATGACAATATTTTTTAAAGATGTTATTAGCAACAAAAACTATAATGACATATGTGATGTAGCCTGTAAGGAGGGAAAGGACATTATGAGAGTAAAGTCCAATATTCATGACTTAGATAAATCTGATAATTTTAATTCACTAGAAGTTTAAAGGGACTGAGACTTTTTAATGGAGTGCTTTGATTAGATATGGAAAATTTTTTCCTAGAGAAGATGTTGGTCAAGTTTTAACTGTAAGAAAATAGGCTTGCACAGCTATATTCAAAGATTCATTTTATGTGTGGAATCATTTCTTCAGAACATTATGAGTTGCTTGAATGTATATTTGAAAGGACATTCTTCCCTGGAAAATTGAAATTAGTTTTGCTTGGAGATAAAGAGTGGACACAAGTCTACAAACTGATGGACTCCCAGGTTGGACATTTCTTAAAAGTTCATTCATTCAGCAGTTTTATCCAGCACTTAACTACATGGCAGGCACTGTGCTTGGCTCTGGGTTTTCATTCATGAATCAGAAATACAGGATGTCAACTCTTGTGGGGTCCTCAGTCAAAATAGCAAAATGGCTAAAAAGGGAAGGAAGGGAGAAAGGAGGGAAGGAAGATACGGAAGGAATCATCAAAGACATGAATTAAATTATAGATTTAGTGATATACTCTGAAAGAATCAAAGAGTGTGATGATGGGTAGGAGTAGTTTAAATATGGTAGTCAGGGAAGGCCTTCTTGAGGAGGTTTCATCTAGGCTGAGACCTGGGGGATGAGAAAAAGCATGCCACGGTGGGGGCAGGGACAGGACGGGTTGGAAGAATAGTCTTCCAAATTTCCTGAGGTGGCAAAGACTTGGTATGTTTTAGGAAATATAAAGGTAGTGAAACTGGAACTCAGTTGAGCGAGGGGAAGTTGGGATGCGCAGGTGCTAGAATGTGGGGATGGTAGGCCGTGGCGAAGAGTTAGGACTTTATTCCAAGGGTACAGGGAAGGGGTTGAGGGTATTAAACAGGGGAATGACTATCCACATTGTGTTTTCAGATATTTGGTGCCTGTAATGGGCCTGGTGAATAGATGAGAACATTCAAAGCATGGGATCAGGGGAGGCTGACATGGTCGTCCAGGCCAGAGGGCTTGCGGTAGCCTGATCTAAAGCAGAGGCAGGCGAGGGCAACAAGTACCTAGGTTTGGGATATAATTTGGAAGTAGAATTGATAAGACAATTCATAGATCAAACATAATCTTTCAGTTTTCTTTCATTTTTCTCTTTCCGTCCTTCTCTACTTCTACAAAGACAAGTAATCAAGGTCTTAATCTTTCTCTTCAGATTAGCAGGTACAGGAGGAAGCTGGCTCTCTTGGAATGGAAATTTAACCAGAAGTTAAAATGAATTTAATTCAGTAATATAGAGTAGTCTTGTGCTCCTTAATTTAAAAAATATTTTTCTCTTTTATGTGTATATGGCAAATATATTTATCTACTAGTATTGATTCTATTTGCTTAACCAAAACTATTCCTTGCTCTTATAAGTGACTACTTACATTATTGATAAATATTTTCATAATATTTAATAATAATATTTTCTAAATACCAGTTTTTAAAATATAACTTTAGTTTATTTTAGGAACTTATAGTTTAATTACTATTTCTATACTAAAGCTTTTAGTGAATGAATTATTTTAATATCTGGTTTTATCTGTGTGACAGTTTTATTGAAAAACTAATCAAAAAGCTTATGGAAAAAGAGTATTGTTTGTGTGTCCTCCTTTCTTACCCTTTTCTTTCCTTCATTTATCTTTTGTGGTATCTAAATGATTTTCTTCTTTTTTGTTGCTTTTTCCTGTGCAAATGTTTCCTCTGGCTGCATAGGACAACAACATATTGGTTTCTACGTTAGTCTTGGTAAGCAAGAACTGAAATAAAGGAGATAACAGAGTATGAGACATGTGCATTGAAGTTCCTTAAATGTAATCATGTATAATTTTTGCCCAGTAGTACCTCTCACCTCAGATCAACTCGCAAATTAGGAGATATATCTCTGTATCTGTACAAATGGAATATCTATACAGATATAGATATATCTCAACCATTGAAACATGTTTCTCAAAAATAATTTTTTTTTTCAAGGATTATAACTAGCAAATTGGGGATTTACATTTTTGGGGGTAAAAACTCTAATAGTGTGTTAATATTTTGGCACTATAAAGTTCTGTTTAAATTTGGTCTTTAGTGGACATGTCATATAAATTTCATTTGGCATGATTTGTAACTGTGGTGTTTTAAGTAGTTAAGGTAGTCATGAATTCAAGAAAGGATGCATGCTTATATCTGGGCAGGGCTTGAACTCTGCTGTACATCCTAGTGGAATGACTCCTCCAAAGAAAATTAATATATACTGTATAATTATATAGTCATGGATTTTATGGATCAAAGACCTCAAAGGATGAATTCCATATGGAAGTAAATTCTTTCAACAATTATGAGCTCCTTCTTTCTGCAAGGCAGTGCTCTAGGTTCTACAGGGAGCTGTGCTTCAGAAGATAAAGGCAGATTTAAGGCTCAGTTATAATCTGTCCCATTTCTCTAATAGTTTTACCCCTTGGTTCTGTATTTGCAAAGTACCTTATTTTACTTTAACTCTGGGCCCCATTAGCTTATCTCCACATCTTTCTTCTTAAGCAAAATAGTCAGCTGGGCTCTTTTCAAATGAAGGTAAGGTACAGACACCATCTCCTTTAGCTTTTTATTTATTTTTATTGTTTTATTTCAGCATATTTTAGGGGTACCTTTAGCTTTAACATCAGAAATTGACCACTCTCTGAGGGTTTGAAAAGTACTTGAATTGTCATTTGGGAAAAAGCTTTAAGTCATTAGAACTGGAGAAAGGAACTCTGTCAGCGGACCCTGACATTGTTTCTGGGTTTTGTGTTTGCTTGTTTGTCTTTGCTCCTATTGTGCATTGCTTATATTTGCTCTAAGAAGTAGTAAAGGGTAGTAAAGGGTACTTTCAAAGTTTGGCTAATGTAGGGTAGACTTTTTGGGCTGTGAATGGATTCAGGTAGAGATGTGCTGAGATTTTTATTTTTCTCAGCATTTAAGGTAGCCAGAAAGCTTTGGGTGGCCCGAGCCACCAGGCCAGAGCCCCTTACGCCAGCAGCCCTGGCCTGACAAATGTTAGGGAGCATTAACAGAGGGAAGGAAATGTAGGCAACATGTAGAAAGGAAAAGGAAGGGGGTGCTGATGTATAGTGATGGACTATTATACACTTTTAAGCCCAGTGATTTTTGTAGGTCAGTGATTTTTAAAATGTTTGTGGAAATAAGATAAATCGTAGAGCTTATTTAAATAAAAGAAGTGGCAATTCAAAGCTCTCAAAATGCTCTCACACATGTAACAGCTTAGTTGGTCCTTCCAACAGTCCCAGAGGGAGGCGAGACATGGGGCAAACTGTCTCCAGTGCTTCAGAAGATTTAAATGACTTACTCCTGTTTAGCACTTTCTGACATTACCTCTCCATTTTATTAATTAAAGGTTTTGAAGAGAAGACACCATTTTTTTCATGGCTTCTATTTAGTATTGTCTATGAAACAGTGCAAGTTCTAGAAGTTAGCTAAATATTGCTTCACTTATTTTACTGTTGCTAAAGCCAGAGGAGGAACTTTTAGAAGACTCCCCATAAATATCTTAATCTCTGTGAGCCTCAGTTTCCTCTTCTGCAAGAAGGGAATAGTATTAACCTCATGAGGTCAATATATGGGCAAAAGGAGAAAATACACGTATACCACAGGGGTGGGGACATGCTAACTCCTCAATAACTTTCATCATACATTGATACATTTTCATAAGATTTCTGAGTATAGGCCGGGCCCGGTGGCTCACGCCTGTAATCCTAGCTCTCTGGGAGGCCGAGGTGGGCGGATCGCTCAAGGTCAGGAGTTCGAAACCAGCCTGAGCAAGAGTGAGACCCTGTCTCTACTAAATAGAAAGAAATTAATTGGCCAACTAAAAATATAGAAAAAAAATGAGCCGGGCATGGTGGCGCATGCCTGTAGTCCCAGCTACTCGGGAGGCTAAGGCAGAAGGATCACTTGAGCCCAGGAGTTGAGGTTGCTGTGAGCTAGGCGGACGCCACGGCACTCTAGCCTGGGCAACACAGTGAGACTCTGTCTCAAAAAAAAAAAAAAGATTTCTGAGTATATGGTGATCATTTTTGTTTTTTTCTCCCAGGTACAACAAAAACTTAGAAGAAGCTAAAAGAATTGGGATAAAGAAAGCTATTACAGCCAATATTTCTATTGGCGCTGCTTTTCTGCTGATCTATGCATCATATGCTCTGGCATTCTGGTATGGGACCACCTTGGTCCTCTCAAATGAATATTCTATTGGACAAGTACTCACTGTAAGTGATGTTATATTAAGAAATGAATCAGTATTAAAAATGCCAGTGAAATCAAATGAGGTTGGTAGACTTTAGTCGAAGAATATATTTTGAACAACTTTGGATTACTACAAAGAGACATATACTACTAGGTTAAAAAAGTGGAAAGAAAATTAGATGCATCCAACAGCGAGTTTTGTTGTCCTTTTTGCAGATCTCTTGCACAATTTCTCCTATAGCCTAAATAATATTAACCTTACCGATCTCTATAGCATGAACTTTCATTTGTTGAGATTATTTCTCTGGGCCAAACTTGGTTCTAAACTCTTCACTTTTATTTCTTGATTTACTATTCGCAACAAATGGCAAAATACACAGTTTAACTTCATTTCAAATCTTTTGAATGACGGCTAATATACTTCACAAATTATAGAAGTAAAAATGATTACTCTTCTAAAAGAATATTCTATTTGGAAGTTTTCTGCATTATAGAAGTTTGTACAAGCACAGATAACTTGCTATTTGATGTCATCCTCTTTTTATTTTAAAGACAATGAAATAATTGCAAACCAAGCTTAATCTGTATCTTGATCTAATAAAGTACATACTGTTAGAAGAGTCCCCTAGTGCATTTTGCAGAGACCAAGTAGTAGTGTACTGAGTTAATGCGAGGTGATATTTTGTTGAGTCCCTTAAAACAGTTCCTTTTCTCAGGAACCAGATTTGTACTATATATGCAGTAATTGCCTCTCTTGTATTTTCAATTGCTTCATCCAACTTTGGCTTTGGTAAAAGCCATTCCTGAGGCTGTTCGGTCAGGAATGGCTTTTACCAAAAACCTTCTTTTTAGGATAGTCATGCTGTGGGTAAGCCTGGGTTGTGATAAGAGATGTATTCTGTTTAATTTTGATGTAGACAAACAGTTTAAATCCGATATTCACAGAACCCAGATCTGTCTCCCAAACTGGAAGCATCCAGACTAGTGAGTGAGGGATTTGATAATCAGACCAACTCGATTCAAATTCCAGCTTGAGCCACTTATTAGTTGCATGAATTGGAGCAGCCACCTAAACTTTTCTAGCCTCTTTTACTTCTTCTGCCAAGTGGACATGACTGAAATAGTTTGCCCTAACTTTTGGTGGTGTTATAGGGACTAATTGAGATAATGAATATAGAATCACTTAGCAGAGTTCTTTCTATGTAAATTATTGGGCAATATAATTCCTATGTGATTTAGAAAAAGAATGAATAGTGACATTAGTTCTCTTTAACCCAAAGAGAAACAAAGTCAAGTCTTTATCAATAAAAAACTGATTTGGTGCAAAATAAAAAACCAAAAAACCGGTTTACCAGACCTCAAAGACAACACAGTCTGGTAGGTGGAGAAAAAAGACTTAACCTGTTAAAGAATTGTGCCTGAGGTGTGTGTGCTTTGTAATTTACAAAGTATTTTCATATACACTGTTTCATCATGATACAACATGTCTAAGAAAGTTTAGGTAGGGAGAACAAATAGACTCTTGCCTGTTTTTTGCAAATGAAGAAATTGAAGCCCAAAGATTCTGAGAGAATGGCCTAAAGATATAGAGCCAATTAGTAATAATCCAGGATTTGAACTTGGGTCTTCTGATGCTCCTTCTAGTGTTTGTTTCCACCTTAGCCTGCTGATTATCTAAATAAAAATTCTTAGATATTGAAGAAATATAAAAATATTCTATTATAATATTCTGGTCGTGTAGAACTTATACCATTGTTTCATTGAGCAAATAAAATTAATTCTACATTCTAAACTTAAAAGCATTTAAGCTTTTAAAATATTTTTAATCATTTTTACTTATTTTTAATTGGCAAATCATAATCGTATTACATTTATGGATATAAAACATCATAATGTGATATTTTGATATATGTATACAATGTGGAGTGATTAAATCAGGTTAATTAATATATCCCTCACCTCATTCACTTGACATTTTTTGAGGTGATACATTTAAAATTTGCTCTGTTAGTTAAAAAGCTTTAAAAATATCTTTAATACTCCGTATTCATAAGTTGCCTTGCCATTTTAAAATTTAATTAGCTATATTAGAAGAAGAAAGGAAGTATGAAAAACATTGTACTAGCACTGTTTAAGTAACTTGATGGTTTTCCTTCACATTCCTCAGGTCTTCTTTTCTGTATTAATTGGGGCTTTTAGTATTGGACAGGCATCTCCAAGCATTGAAGCATTTGCAAACGCAAGAGGAGCAGCTTATGAAATCTTCAAGATAATTGATAATGTAAGTCTGAGCTGGCCACTTATCCATCTGCCTAAAAGATTTTCTAGTTAAAAATCAATTTCTAGTTAAGAATCAAATCAATCAATATCACTTTATCCAGATCTCCACAAAATGTCACTAAAAGTAGTTACCATGACCTAGTAATCTCCTAAAATTTGATTTTGTTTAGGAGCCAAGCATTGACAGCTATTCAAAGACTGGGCACAAACCAGATACTATTAAGGGAAATTTGGAATTCAGAAATGTTCACTTCAGTTACCCATCTCGAAAAGATGTTAAGGTATGGTGATAAATAATCAATGATTAAACAGTCTTTGGATGAAGCGTTTCTGATACTTTCCTTTAGAGATTGTAAAAAAATAAAAAATACATGTATGTTTGAATCCAGTATGGAATTGAACTGTCAGTTCATATACCCTGTATCTGCGAATTGCCTTAAAGTTGGTTTCTCATTTGTCCTGGCAGATCTTGAAGGGCCTCAACCTAAAGGTGCAGAGTGGGCAGACGGTGGCCCTGGTTGGGAACAGTGGCTGTGGGAAGAGCACCACGGTGCAGCTGCTGCAGAGGCTCTATGACCCCGCGGAGGGCGTGGTGAGATGGCCCATGCTGAGCTCCACCCTGCAGCAATCAGCCGTTACCATTGCAGATCATTCTAACGTTATAATTTCAACTACCAATTTTGAAAGTCACGCTTTTTATTTCAGGTCAGTATTGATGGACAGGACATTAGGACCATAAACGTAAGGTATCTGCGGGAAATCACTGGTGTGGTGAGTCAGGAACCTGTGTTGTTTGCCACCACAATAGCTGAAAACATTCGCTATGGCCGTGAAAATGTCACCATGGAGGAGATTGAAAAAGCCGTCAAGGAAGCCAATGCCTATAACTTTATCATGAAACTGCCTCATGTAAGTTGTTCTTGACCTTTGCTGTTCTAGAGGTGCAAAGAATAGAATTCAAAGAATAGAATACGTAGGAGGTTAGGGGATGACTATAAATTGGAGGAACTTCCTAAGAAGGGAAATCAAGATTGCTCCAGATTTGAAAGTTCTAGCAGTATGGACTAGCAGTAGATGTGTGTGTATATGTATATATATATATACACATACATATATATATATATATATACTTTTTAAATTGGGACTGATTATTTCTAAGGTTTAAAGAACTGGATTGTATTGCCTATGAGGTTTAGGTCGTTTGTGGGATTGGTAAGTAATCAACTCGTTCTTTTTGCTAAATCTTTCTGTGTTTTCTGTGTGGTAGAAATTTGACACCCTGGTTGGAGAGAGAGGGGCCCAGTTGAGTGGTGGACAGAAGCAGAGGATCGCCATCGCTCGTGCCCTGGTCCGCAACCCCAAGATCCTCCTGCTGGACGAGGCCACGTCAGCCTTGGACACAGAAAGTGAAGCAGTGGTTCAGGCAGCTCTGGATAAGGTCTGTGAGCCTCAGTTCAAAATAGCCTGATTTATAAGCATTAGAATATTCCACTGTTAATTCTTCTTGGTATTGGTCGCAGAAAAGGACATTTCTGATGGCTTACAGGTGATCCCTTTAGCTATTAAAAGCATCAGTCCTCTTTTGAACTCTTTTTCTGTTTGTTCAATTTCTATTTATTTCTCTGATATTTTTAAGTGCTTTAAGATGAATGAATTTTCATCTAAAGTCACTTGAAAATCTTTTAAAGAAGAGAAATATAGACTCAAATGATAATCAGTCTTCATTGGGATCTTGAAAACTTAGCTATAACGGTAACCCTATTATTTAGGGTTTGAGAGTTTTTAATATTGTCAACAAGAGGAAAATACAATCAGAAGGTTCATATTTAATTTCCAAGATGTTAAATGCCACTAAGGACTCTATTGGAAATGATAAACCTCTTATCTCCAGGAGAGGGGCAGAGAGCCTATATGATATTGGAAACCTACCTGAGCCAAGAAGCATCCTTACTGTCAACAGGGTTTGACCTTCCTGCAGTTCTGGAGTCCATATGACTTGATTCACCAAATAGAATGGGAACACTTGCTCTGTGCCAGGCACGGTGTGCTTGGTCTCCAGCATGTCACGGTCACCCAGCTAGCTCTATGAACACCCAGAACGTGGAGGCCTTTTAACCAGAGGTGCTCTGAGTTGAGATGTCACAGTGGAATTCAAAGATGAACCCATGTTTGTTCCAACTGTCCCTGTCTCAGTAAAACAGCACTGAATATTCCTTTAAACATCCTGTCAATGTGCTTAGTTGATTGTTGAGGGAGCAAAAAGCAGCTTACTAAACATCGTGTGACCAAAATAGAGGCAGATGGGATTGTGGCTGCTTTTTTTCCCTTTACTTTTCTTATTTGTGATTTCACATCTGTGTTTTTTGTTGTTGTTGTTGTTGTTGTTTTTTGTGGCAACTGTGTTGCCCAGGCTAGAGTGCCGTGGGCCTCAGCCTAGCTCACAGCAACCTCAAACTCCTGGGCTCAAGCGATCCTCCTGCCTCAGCCTCCCGAGTAGCTGGGACTATAGGCATGCGCCACTATGCCTGGCTAATTTTTTTTTCTATGTATTTTTAGTTGGCCAATTAACTTCTTCATATTTTTAGTAGAGACGGGGTCTCGCTTTTGCTCAGGCTGGTTTCGAACTCCTGACCTTGAGCGATCCACCCATCTCGGCCTCCCAGAGTGCTAGGATTATAGGCGTGAGCCACCGCACCCAGCCACATCTGTGTTTTTTTTTACAGTTTTGCTTATCTGTGTTTCCTTATTCTACAATGGAACTATGCATTAAATTATAAAACACAATTTTAAAAGGTTATATTCAAAAACACTTTTTCCTCAGAGTATAAATTATGGGGGGAATTCCACATGCCCCCTTTTCTCAAAAACATTCAAAGAATTGCTCCATTGTCTTCTCTACTTTTTAGTTGCTACCACCTAATTTATGTGGTATTTTTGTGGTATCCTGCCAGATGTATGATTTTTTCTTCTCAGGGTTTTCCACTTCTGTTTTTCCTATTGATCCTATTGATTGTTTTGAGAATTTTATTATTAGTTACTGGAGAAAAATATAGAGTAACAGAAATCATAAGCATTGGGCAAGTTACAAAGGTTAAAGAAATCTCAGATAAGTTCTGGTTATCCAGCTCTGTTCCATAGTAAAGTAAAAACAAGATTGGGCATTTAAAGACATTTACAAAGCTCTTCAATTTTTGCATAATTGTTCTACCTAGGAATAAATATCATTTATTAAGCACTTACTATGTATAAGTCACAGTGCTAAGTACTTTATGTGCATCGTTTTATTAAGTCATCACAACTATCCTAAGAAGTGAGTACTATTATTATCCCCATTTTACATATGAATAAATTGAGCCTCACAGAGGTTAACATTCATAAATTTATTTTGGGTTAATATGATGCTGAAGTCTGGACTTTGCTGCCTCATATTTATTATCTGTCTGCTTATCCAAGTGATCACATGAGACAGGACATGAAGACTCTTAGGGCTGATCACTACTTGGTATATACCAGTACAGCACACTGGCCTGCGTTTATTTTGATGGTCCAATGCCTGGGCTGCAGGATTTTGTTGTTTTGTATGAGCTCCTGATTATTACTGCAAACTTAGGTTAACTAAAATCATAGTGCCTTCCAGAATTATTAATATATGAATATTATATTCACATTTGTATTTATTATAATAAAACATCATTTTAAGCTATTACCAATTGTCTACACATTTGTTGAAGTTAGAGAGTATCTTATACAGCTTTGATGGTTTTATAATGTCCAAAGCACTGGTGTTTGGTATTCATACGTTGAATGAATGAATCTTTGCACATAATTGTTAATGTATTCAAAAACCAAATTTCTCTATCTTTAGGCCAGAGAGGGCCGGACCACCATTGTGATAGCTCATCGTTTGTCTACAGTTCGTAATGCTGATGTCATTGCTGGTTTTGATGATGGAGTCATTGCAGAGAAAGGAAATCACAACGAGCTCATGAAAGAGAAAGGCATTTATTTCAAACTTGTCACAATGCAGGTAGAGTTTAACTCTAGAATTTTCTAAATTATTTTACTGATAAGCTGATTTTTCTGTGTTTAATTGCTAAAAATAAATATTAATATTATTTGATTTGATTATCTTGAGAAGTAGGAAAAAATACTTGAGTGATTCAGGATCAGACCCGTGTTTTAGATATTTTTTTCTCTTGAAAGGAGGTGAAATAAAGAAAGATAATTAGATAAAAATTTTAAAAGGTTTAAAGGTGAGCTATTCACTATAGTAGCCACAAGCCACATGTAGCTATTGAGCATTTAAACAGTGGTTCATCTGATTGAAGTGTTGTAAGTAGAAAATGCACAGCAGATTCCAAAGACTCACTACAAAAAAACAATGCAAAATATGTCAATAGTTTTTATATTAATTACATGTTGAAATGATAATATCATTGAATATCAATAATATCTTACATATATTGGATGAAATAAAGTATATGATTAAAATTGATTTTACCTCTCTCTTTTCACATTTTTTAATGTGACTACTAGAAAATTTTAAATGACAGGTGTGGGGTACAGTATGGTTTGTACCATATTTCTGTTGACAGCACTGGTCCAAAGCAAACTTGACTGAGTCAAACACCCACAAAAGAAGATGATTAGATAAGATATATGGACTGGATGCCATGTTATTTCAGCATATTCAATGGGAATCCTTCTTATTTAGTGGTTTTCATTTTCAAGTATCTCTATCTGTCTCACATACACACACACCAGCCATTTAACTTTACCCTTTCCTGTAATTACCTAAAAAAATTACCATTTTCCTTGGTGTTCAGTGATTAGTTTTCATTGGTTAATGGAGCCTAACCAGCTCATGCATATTTCTTATTTATTGTAGACAGCAGGAAATGAAATTGAATTAGAAAATGTAGATGGTGAAACCAAAAGTGAAATCGATGCCTTGGAAATGTCTTCAAATGAGTCAGGATCCAGTCTAATAAGAAAAAGATCAACTCGCAGAAGTATCCGTGGATCACAAAGCCAAGACAGAAAGCTTAGTACAAAAGAGGCTCTGGTATGAAGGAGGATATTGAGTTTTATGTTTTAAAACCACCCAGTATGGCTCTCCTAGTTTGGTGGGCTGGGGCTGAGCTTGTAGGAGTGGGAACCAGAAAAGGTGATCCAGAATCCTCCTGTGCCATCCCCCAGAATGTTGCACAAACCAAAATATCAGCATTTTAAAATCAAGTTGGAAATAAATGAATGAATTAATTAATTTTAAAAATCAGGTTAGAATTTAAGAATGAGAATTTTTAGGACAAGATTTTTAGAATTTACAATGTAGAGAGACCATAGTGAATCTTCAAATATCAAAATTTTTATTTTGTTTATCTTTACTTGGAAATATTCTTGTCATGTTCCGAATGCCAGATAAGAGTTAAATGTTTTTGGAAACACTCATTTCTTAAAAGGTAAAGCAGTATTGTAACAGAATTGGTCAGCATTTTTCTGAAGCTAAATAGCTATCACTTAATAAGGAATAAGAATAGGATATATTCATTTAAAAAATTTTGTGCATATAGCCTGTTGTAATATTTTGTGTTTTCTAGGATGAAGATGTACCTCCAGTTTCCTTTTGGAGGATTCTGAAGCTGAATTTAACTGAATGGCCTTATTTTGTTGTTGGTGTATTTTGTGCCATTATAAATGGTGGCCTGCAACCAGCATTTTCAGTAATATTTTCAAAGATTATAGGGGTAAGTGTTTATGTCCATTTATTTGGATTTACTTGTGAGTCCTGACTAAAGAATGAATGAACTGTTTGTGTTTGTACCAGTATACACAAGCCACACACACAAAAACAATTATCTTCATATGAAACTGACTGGCTTGAAAGTATAAGAATAGAAGTCTAATTGGGGATAGAAAAGCTAATTTGTGAACCTTCCTTTGTCCTGCCAGTCAGTTTCTATCTGGGGACCCTGGGGACCAGCTCCCTGAAATAGTCGATGTCCCTACTGAGATGATTTCACCATACCTGCCAACGCTGGGTTCTAAGAAAACCTCATGAACCGTCATTTCACCAGTGTGCAAAGAGAATTCCTCATGTGTTCATAAGACCAGCTTGAGAATGAGCTGTTCTCTAACATACACACTTAGCAAGACATGAGTAGGTTTAGTGTGCTACCTCTGTAAGATGTAATTTTCATATCATGCTTGCTAAAATTGAAATAAAAAGCAACAGCTTCCTAAAGATTGAGGTTGACATATGTTGGTTCCACTTGAT
Source organism: Cheirogaleus medius (assembly GCA_008086735.1). NCBI lineage: Eukaryota > Metazoa > Chordata > Mammalia > Primates > Cheirogaleidae > Cheirogaleus > Cheirogaleus medius. The sequence continues at coordinate 48,769,000 of VBSM01002217.1, forward strand.
CTTAGTGGTGGCATTTTCAACAGTAAAGTTACAATCTGAGCAGGAATGCTCTCTGTTTAGTGACAGATGTCCAGACATCAAGCTGAGGACAGACACCCTGGCCATAACTGCTAAAAACATTGTGGAGCAAGAGATTGATCACCCCAAGAAGCACAAGCTAAACACTTTAACTTTTGATTTTATAAGATATACATAACTATTCAGGCCTACCCATGCCTGGCTAGCTTATTTCAGGTTGATATTCATGTTTCATGTATTTATTCAAAAAATATTTTTTCAGTGTCTGCTCTGTGCCAGATAGTTGTTGAAAAAATACTGAGAAGGAGACAAAATGTCTGATTGCGTACAGCATATATTTTAGGACGGGGGTCAGGAAACTTTTTCTATAAATGGTAAGATAGTAAATATTTTAGGCTTTATAGGCCATGTGGCTTCTGTTGCAAATACGCAACTCTGGCTTTGTAGTGAAAAAGCAGCCATGTACAATATGGCTGTGTTCCATTACAGCTGTGTGTAAATATTTGGCTGGTGACTCATAGTTTGCTGATCCCTGTTCTAACCTATGTCTTATAGGCAGGGAAGTCAAGTACAGTGTCACTGGGGGGGGAAAAATGGAAGTGGTTAAGTTAGGAATGGGTTTGACTGTAACAAAACAACTTAACTGATTTTATGTTTTTCTCATTCTTCATGTAACAATAAGTCTGGAGATTGGTGATCCAGGGTCGGGGATCCCAATGTCCTAGATGTTGGGCAGCCAACCAGTCATCTGCCTCACTGAAGCACAGTGGGCTCTGGGTCAGGTTGCTTGGCTTCATAACCTGGGCTCATCCTTTGCTGGCTGTGTTATTTTGAGAAAATTAACCCCTGTACTTCAGTTTTGCTCTGTGTAAAATGGGGATGATGATAAAATATACTTTCAGGAGATGGTTATAAAGATAAAAGGAATAGTATACATGAATGTGTTTAGAATAATGCTTGGCACAGAGTAAGATTTTAGTGATTGTTACTTTTGTTGTTGGAATGACTAGTCAAACAAATTTATTTTCTCGCTTTTTTGTGTGTGTTTTGTTTTGTTACGAAGGATAAAGTTGTCTGGGTTGGGTTGGGAATGTGGCTTTCTGACAAGGCTGATTTTGGCTCACTGCGAGGGAGATAATGTATTTTCTTTCCCTGTGGAATGGTTCTTCTCTGTGTTCCTTGGGCCCAGAACATCCTATTAGCCCTCTGACCGTCTGTGGAAAGGTGTCCATGTATGGTGCTAGGTCAGCTAGCTGTAGTGCCCAACTCTCTAACTGCCATCCTACAAAGAAAGCTCGCTCAAAGAAACCACTTTAAAGGACTGGGCTGAGTGAATAACCATCTCTCTCTGGTTCCCCAAAACCACATCAGCAGATTTTCTCCAGATACTTCAGGACAATTTGAAATGTCCAAATAGCAGAACAATGAATTGCCGTACAATATAATTCACTACCAAGGGAAGAGGAGAAGATGTGTTCTAGTTTCTACTTTACACACTAGGAGTGGCACTCATTACTCCACAAGGGAATCTGAACAGAAAAAATATTGGATCCATTTATGAATGACAAACCCATTCTTGGCCTCTAAGGAATGCAGAATGCAGATGCCTTTAAGATTGGCATTAGGAAAGCCAACCCCAATTTCCAGTATATACTAAGGCTCTCCTGACATCTGAATGCTATGCTAGATGGGAAATGGGTCAGGCCCAGCATGGCTGCTTTAGGGATTGAACTAAAAACACTTTAAATATTTTCTTGCAGGTTTTTACAAGAAATGATGATCCTGAGACAAAACGACAGAATAGTAACTTGTTTTCACTGTTGTTTCTAGTCCTTGGAATTATTTCTTTTATTACATTTTTCCTTCAGGTAAATGTCTACATTTTTCCTTTGTTCATTTTGGGAAGTGCATCATTATTCAACTGGGGGAATTTATAAGCATCTGTGTAATTTGCCTGTTAGTAGACTTTCTCCTATTTTAACTTAGCTACTAATAGGCAAGGGTTTTTTTTGAACATATTTAAGCAAAGATGTTTTGCCTCCTCTGGCTCCCTTGCTTACCTTTTCCTCTCCAAAGAAGCACATTTCCTAACAAATCCTGGTAAGCCTCCCAGCTATGGGAGCGGCAGCACCGGCTTCAGAGCGGGGCTCTCCTTGCTGCACCAGAGCACATAGTCACAGAAACAAAGCCTGGGAATCAGGCTTTATGGTTTTGCCCAGTATCCTGCTTTATCAATGGCATCAAGTCCCCCCAGTTTTGTGTAATCGGCAGCTGGGTCTCTAACAAGTCTTCTGTGTGGCATGTCCCTGTTCTTCACAGGGCTACTCGTTTGGCAAAGCCGGAGAGATCCTCACCAAGCGGCTCCGCTACATGGTTTTCAGATCCATGCTGAGACAGGTATGTCTGCCGAGGGCTGTGCCCTGGAACTCTCCCCACTTGTGCCCCGTGGACTCTGACCGTGGGAGCTCTGTCGTGTTCCCATACTGAGCTCACTGGTGGTCGTCCCTCAGTGTCATCAAAGAGAGGCACAGGCTGAGGCCCTGCTATCTGTCTGCTGGGGGTGGGCACAAGCATCGGACCACTTTGAGACAAAGTCTCCAGGGTGGATTCACTTCCAGCCTTTTGTTTCGGCAGTTGTAGGCAGCGTAGGCAGAAGGGATCTTTAATATCTCTCGTTGCTTGCTTCTTTCCTCCTTTCTCCTGGGAACCCAGGACACTCATGTTTCTTCCCACCAAGAGCTGTCCTTTGTGCCCTTTCATTCCACAAACCAAAATTCATTCCCATAGCCCATTCCTCACTGTCCAGTTTCTTTGCTGGAGCTAGACGGATATACTCATTCAAGCTGCAGTGTTACTGGCTGATGATGACTTAATGGGATGCCTCTCACATTTTGCACCTTCAAAACCCTAAGGACAGACAGATGCGAATGTTTTCCTTGGGGATTACGGGAATGTAACACCAAGCAGCCCAGTTCGAAGGGAAAAGTTTCTTTAACGATCATGAACATGTATGTGACCTAATAACTTTGCATTTTAAATCACTAATCACTTGCCGTTGAATAAAATGATGCTCTAGAAGGCTGCCCCAGATGTACCAGGGCTACTTGAACCCTGGCTAAGAAGCATCAGTTTGCTGTGTTAAGATTTCTAGAGGACATTCACATTTTCCCAGTTGTCTATGATTCCTCATTCCTCTCCCACTCCTCCCACCATCACTTAAAAAGAAGACATATTTATGGGAATTGCTAGCTGGTGACTGACAGAGCCAGAACTGAATCTGGTGAGTGAGAGAGCACTGCCTGATGGAACTCTCAGGTCTCAGGCCACCTCCTCAAACTCTCAGGTCTCAGGCCATATTTATAACTCAGATTCCACTTAGGCTCAAGGCTGACCCTGATCCAGGGCCAAATGCCCCATTACCTCATCAGCCTCCAGGCCAATTTCTAGGTCCATTATACTTTTGCAGCTGACAGTTTGTGTAATGCCCTGTCCATAAATTTTAAGTGAGGGCAAACATACACTAAGTTCCCATATGCTTATAAGGCATATTACTAAGTATTATAGGGCATTCAAACCTGAATGGTCCCTGTCTTCAAGGAAGTTGTAGTCCAGTGGGGAGACACTTTAAACACTTAAGAATATTGAAAAGTAAATTGTTACATGCAGTAGTAAATTATACCATCTTGTTTTTTTTAAAAAAATGTTTTGGGGAAAAATGATAGATACTCCTTTAATCCAAATCACCAGTTCAGATAACTTCTTAGGGACCATAGTTGTCTTCAAATTCACAATCTTGTTAGTATTTTTGCATTTAAAAATATAATAGCACCTTTCCTCCCTCATTTGTCCTTCATACCTTGCTGTTTTTCCTCATAGCATTTATTACCACCTGACATGGTATACATGTATTTACTTGTGCCTTCCATTTCTAGAACCTTGGCTTCATGAAAACAGTAACTTTGTCTTTTTTGTTTACTGTTGTATAGACCAACACTTAGAAATCGTGCTTGGGACAAAGTAGGCACTCAAAAAAATTTTGACAAATGAAATGATTTATTTATGTGTTTGTATATTAAGTCTCTTTCTTGCCTGTTGAATGTCACATACTAAGTTCTAAATGCTGAGAATATAAGTGATAAACAGAACTGACCCTGTCACCGCCCTCCTGGAACTAAGAGTCTCATGAATAAGGTTTGAAAATAATAAAATCATGTTCTGTGCCACAGGATGTGAGCTGGTTTGATAACCCTAAAAACACCACTGGAGCTCTGACTACCAGGCTTGCCAATGATGCTGCTCAAGTTAAAGGGGTACGTGCCTCCTTTCTGTTGGTGTTTGTCTAATTTGGCCATTTCGAACCTCAGCATGAAACCAGTTTTCTCCTTACAGGTGTTAGTTCTCATCATCATTAAGAAAATATTGAATAAACATCTAACCTACAAATATATCATGTGCTTTTTATAGCAAAAATGTTAACTATTTAAGTATTATATACTGTAGAATACAAAGATAGCAAAGCATTCTTTTATTATTGCAGTGTTATTCGTGCTACTAACATGACGCATACAGAAGAATAGTTATTTAGAAAAGCAAGTATTTGTCAGTGCAGAATTAGTCTGTTTTAGAGTTCAATCAACAGAAAATTGTTGCTACTGAAGAAAGAATGTATGTGATTGCTGTAACAAAGTTTAGCTTAGTGGCTCACACCTGTAATCCCAGCACTTTGGGAGGCCAAGGCAGGAGGATTACTTGAGGCCAGGAGTTCGAGACCAGCCTGGGCAACATAGCAAGACCTCATCTCTACAAAAAATAGAAAGAATTAGCCAGGTGTGAGGCTGTATGCCTGTAGTCCTAGTCACTTGGGAGACTGAGGCAGGAAGGATTGCTTGAGTCCAAGATGTCGAGGCAACAGTGAGCTATAATGATGCCATTGCACTCCAGCCTGGTCAACAGAGCAAGACCTTGTCTCTAAAAGAAATAATAAAAAAGAAAAAAGAAAATTTAGGGGCACTACAATTCAGAAGGGAACAAGAAAATATTCTAAAAGATAGGCTGAAAGAAATGAAAAGCACATTAAAAAATTATGTAAAGGTAGAAGGAATAACTTTATCAGACTATAACACTTAAATTTTGCTACTATATGAATCTCTTTAATTAATATAACCAGAAACTGTTGAACCAGCAGGTTTTGATTTTCAGCTAAGATGAGAATTTCTTATACAACAACAATTGTTTATGGCAAAAATCCACAAGATGATGTAGAATTTGAAAAAATTTACTTTGTCTCTGCTTTCTCTCCCTACCCGCTTGAACTTTATCAGTCTTTATATTTCAGTCTTTCTTTAAGGTGTAATATACTAACATTTCTTTAATTTATGGAGCTTCTGTAAGAATAGATTATGAATGTAGAAGCACACATAGTTGCAAAATTGCAACATAGAAAAAAAAATTAAGTCAAGGTATAGATCAAGTTGTATAGAACCTAACAAAGCAAAGTGTGTACTGCTTGAAATAACTTCAAATTCCTAAAACAGACAGTGGTCCTGCCCTTATGGATTCCGTGTGACATGTCAAATTGTCATAAGCGCTGTGGGAAAACAGTGGAAGCAGGATATGGGGCTAGGGGCTTGCTGGTTGTCATGGAGGGAAGGTCTCAGTCCTATGGTGATATGTGCAAGAGGCCTGAAGAAAGGAAAGGTGTCTCCCTCTAGCTGTCTGGAGAGGAGCGTTCTAATCAGAAGAATCAGCAAGTGCAAAGGCCTTGAGGCTGGAGCATTCCTCAGCTGGTCCCAAAATAGCAAGGAGGATGGAGTGGCTGGAGTAAAGTGAATGAAAGGGAGAGTTGTAAGGGTTGAGGTCAGCATTATACCCAGAATTAGATGGGAAACCATGGCAGGGTTTTGAACACAGGAGTGATATGATCTGAAATTTAAAAGGACCACTGTGGCTGCTGTATGAATAGGATGAAGTGAGCAAGAATAGAGGTAGGGAGTCTATTGCAATAAACCACCAGAAGGATAATAGTGTTTTAGACTAGCATAGTCATATTAAAGGTGATGAAATATAATTAATTCTGAATATATTTCAAAGGTACAGCCAACAGAATTTGTTGGTTGGATTGGAGGAAGAATATGGGTAAAAGGGAATTTAAGGATGACTCAAATTTTTGACCTGCACAAATGAAAAAAAAATGAAGTTGATTTTTATTAATAATAAAATTGGGAAGCCTGTTGGAGGAGCAGACTTGGGGGAGAATCAAGAGTTCTGTGTGTCACATGGTCAGTTTGCCATGCCTGTATTAGACATCCATGTGGAGGTATCGAGAAGGCAGGTGAATTTGTATGTCTGGAGTTTAGCAGAGAAGTCTGGTCTAGAAACAGACATTGGAGATTTTTCAGTGCATTGATGGTTTTCAAAGCCATGAGACTGAATGAGATAGCCCAGGAAGCGGGTGTAGACAGAGAAGATGTCAAGTCCTGGGCCCTGACATCGTGGTTATGAGGATGAGCCAGCACAGAAGAGTGAGAGGAGTGGCCCTCGAGGGAGAAGAGCAGAGTCCCAGAAACACATCCTAGAAAGTGTCTTACGGAGGGAGGAGAGAGCCAGGATGCCAAATACTGCAGGAACAAATGCCTGCACATCTCATAGGTGATCGGTGTGGAGGTGGTTATGGTTCTAACAAGAACTGTTTCAGGGGAGTGGTGGGAACCGAAACCTAAGGGGTGTAGGCTCAAGAGAAAGGAGAAGAGAGAAATATGACACAGTTGGCCAAGTCATTAACAGACTTGCTCCTAAATGGGGAAGAAAAGTGGGGTGGTAGGTGGAGAAGGACATAAAGTATGAGTCTCTATTTTATTTTTAATTTAAATTGGTACAAGAATCAATCAACGAGCTTAGGGTAGATCCACTTTGCTACCTCTGTGGAAGAGTCTTTTCTGGGGTATGGCAATCACTGTGGGCAAATTGTGTTCTCGAGGTTCCTAAATCCTATTTTGCCTAGCTACACTTTGCTGCGCTAATTTTAGTATGCCTTTTATAGAGACCTTGTCATATGTGCTCCTGTGTTTTGACAGACACACACATCCCACGTCCTCTTTGGTGTGGAAGACACAATCCTAGAAGAAACACGAACGCAGTCCCTTGCAGCAGAACCCTGAGCAGATGCAGTCTGGGCATTCTGTGTTGCAGTTTTCTTCCCTCCTCTTTAATTCCTCTGATGTTATGACCTGCCTTACACTCATTGCTTTCTTATATTTGTAAAGCTGGCCGCCAATCCCTTCCTTCCCCAGCGTTGTTTGTGAAGCCCTTCACTGTATACACTGGTGTCTAATTGCCTGCTGGTGTCAGCCTTCTGCTTTTCACTCATTTCCTCAAAGGCGTGGCAAACTGGCATTTCATGGCCCCACCAGCACAACACCCACACACCTTGTGTGGGCCGCTCTGAGGCACAACTGTTTTACAGAACTTAAAACAGTGGCTAAAAAGGAAAGACCAGGGAAGAGGAAATAAGCAGATGAGCAAATACCATCAAACTAGGAAAGCTCAGTATAGCTGTTATCACAGTTAGCTGAGGGAGGACAGTTTTATCTACTTTTTACCACTAGATGACCTTTTTATGGTGGGGGATCCGTGTGTGTATGTAGATGAATATACACATATTGCCCATATATACATACGCAGATACGTGTGTGCACATAAATGTGTCTGTCTTCCATGGTGGGAAGTAATATAATTTTTATATATATAAAAATATATGAAACAAGCTGTGCTCTCACAATCTGTGCTATCCAAGGCAGAGCCAACTCAAGTGTGTGTGTGTATAGTTAGTAGTGTTGTTTATCCAGGTTAATTTTTTTCATATTTGACTTCCTCATCAATGAAACTTTTCTCATATGTATTTGCAATTATCATTGAAGCAGCTTAATCCTGCTAAACATAATCAGAGAAAAATATATATCAATATTTCCCTATGAAGCACTGGGCTTTTAAATTGTATTTTGGTATGAGGTCTAGAGTCGTGCAGAGGAAAAAGCAAACAAGAGCTGTATAGAAATCAAAATCAACTAGGTATTAAAAAAAATTTTTTTTTTCTGGGCAAAGGTGGTTGAGGGAAAGATGAAGTTAAATAGTTCTAATTTCAAAAGGAAGTTCAGGAAATTGACCACCCCCCTGCAATAAGCACAAATATTTTAGAGTTCAAGTGGTATGATGGTATTTTGAGAAGGAAATAACAGGAGGGGAAGAAACGGACAGGTGGGGAGAAGAACAAGTAGGAAAGGAAATGAGATAAAAATAAAAATTCACTGGGATGGAGAGGTGGTGAGGAGGAAAGCATCTTAGTGGGTTTAGGTCTTAGCTCATTTTTACCTTACATTGCTTCACACTTGGGCTGTGGATTTTGGAATGTTTCCTTTCCTCAGTCCTCTTCTTTACAGTGAAACTTATCTGGCTGCTAATCCACGCTCTTCCATTCATTTTGATCCTCAGACTCCACTCTGTGAGGAATAGTGGGACAGTGAGCATTAGTCTTTAGAATAAAGGGACAGTCATTGGTACAGTGTCAATGCACTAAATCAAATAAAGCTAAGGGACTTAATCTCCCTGCAGTTTAAGGTCCTGGATATTTTAGTTAACCTTTCCTGTATATTAAAGAATAATTTGCTATCTTTGATTCATCTTACTTGTTTCTGTGGCCCTTGACTACCATCCACAGCTGAACATTGATATGTCTGAAGGGTTACGTGCAGGGTAATTCCTCTGCCATGAACCTGGGGCATGTTCTGCGTGCTCCTCTGTGGGGAATGAGTTCTGAGTAAATACTGAGAACAGGAGCAACCTACTTCATCCCCTGCCGTAGACTCTCTCCAGCTTGCATCCTTTGGCCTTCAAACTGAAGAGGTGCAGTACAGAAAGCTGACTTTAAAGGCCACTCCACTCTGATTTATGGCAAATATGGCAAAGCATTTCTTTAATATAAGCTCAGTGATTGCATCAAGTAAAAATAAATGTGCTCTATTATTTATGCTGTCTCTTTCAGCCCTGGCACAATTCCCTGGTATGGAATTTAATGTATATAAAGGCTACTGATGGTTGTAGCACCCTTTTTCCACTAAGTACTGGTCTAGTATTTATATCAAATAGCTTTTAAATGATTTAGAGGGATTGAAGAATGGAGTTATAAAGGATTCTGTCACAGTATTAGGAGTGGAGAGAAGTTTTGGGTATTAATCAATGCACCAGCTCATTTAGGGAGTTAGGAGAGATTTGTCCAAAGTCACAGTGATGGCAGTGCCCATCCTAGACTACACTCCATTGTAATCTTTACCTGAACCAGTCCCACCTGGGCAGAAGAAACTTTAGGGTTAGAAAAGAACACAGGCCATTTCCAGAGAAAGCAGGTCTGGGGCCATATGCAGAATTCAGAATGGCTTAGTATAGCCAGGGTAGAGGAGATGTGATGGACTGAATTATAGGGTGGTGGCCTAAATTGACTTACAGTTTGACCTCTGGTTTTAGAGTTGGAAATCACTGCACTCTACTGAAAGTCATGGCTTCCTGTGGCATTGAAATGAAAGATTCTGATGCCTGCCTAATATCCTAAATTAAATGCAATAACTTTCAACTCTGTGTATTTTTTCCAAATGCAGGTTTTAACATAATAAGCATCTCAAATAGGCCCAGATATTTTTAAATATCCTTAATGACACATATTAGGCTTAAATTACAAGTAGTTATGTACCTAATATTGGAAAATTCCACTATTCCCAGTTTAATATAATTGTCAGACTCTTTTATCTTGCTAATCAGTAGAGCTTGCTTTCGTGATCATGCTTTGATTAATGAAGATTTTCTTGGTATTAAAAAAATCAAAAAAGATAGAAATATGTGATTGAACTCCAAATTGTTGATCTTCTACTTTCAGCATTTATTCTGAAATCATGGAAATCCTCATTGTAGAAACTCCATAAACTTCTGACAAGTAAACCTTTACTCTTTATTGCATAACTGAGGAAATAATACATTTTCATGAAGGTGAAATGTCATAACTGTCAAATTATATGAAAATATAAGTGTGAATTTTAAGATAATATAAAAGCATCTCTCTAATTTGTTTTGTTTTGCAGGCTGTAGGTTCCAGGCTTGCTATAATTACCCAGAATATAGCAAATCTTGGGACAGGAATTATTATAGCCTTCATCCATGGCTGGCAATTAACACTTTTACTCTTAGCAATTGTACCCATCATTGCAATAGCAGGGGTTGTTGAAATGAAAATGTTGTCTGGACATGCACTGAAAGACAAGAAAGAACTAGAAGGTGCTGGGAAGGTGAGTCAAACTAAATATGATTGCTTACCTAAATAGAGGAAAATATTCTACTCAGTGTTGTATTGTTATTCCCTACTATTTACTATGTTCTGAGAATGTTTTTATAACCATTTCTCAAAGCAGTCTTTTTTGATGCGTATTCATCAGATTAGAAACTTTAGGAAAGTGGCAAAACAAAACCTTAGGCTCAAAGACTGATGGTAATTTTAACAGGCTTTTCCACTTTCAGCCATTGCCTTCTCACTTCTCTTCCTCTCCTGTTCTTCCCTCAGTTGCTTCCTTCTTTCCTTTCTCTCTTTTTCTCCCTCCTCTCTCTGTCTCTCTCTTTCTCTCTCTCTCTCATTCTTATTTTCAAGCCAGCTTAAATACATTCCTTTATTGAGAAAGGTAGGCCCATTTTATTACATATGGTGGAGGAGATTCAGTATGGAAAAGCCCTAAGGGTATTTATTCTATGTGGTTTTAAATTATTACCATTCTTTCTTTTTTTATCATGCCGCCTCCCTTCATCCTATTTCTCTTCACCCTTACCCTAATACTTTTTTTTTTTCCTGCATGCTTGTCTAGTTTTTTCCCTGTCATTTATGCGTAAGTGGCATTTACGGTGTTTCCTGGCAAGTGCTTTACTCCTTGTAGCCACCCTGTGAGGTAGGGTCTATTAGTTCATTTTTCACATGAGGCTGAGCCACCCATAGATAATGCCCCCAGTGCCTTAAAGCCAATAAGTCTTGGAGCCAGGATCCAAACTCAGACAGGTGTGCTCCAAACTTGTGCCTCTGTATGTTAAGAAACAAAGAGGTCCTCTGATGATAGATCACAGTCTGATATCACAGGGTCTGTATCATTGCAGAAATGAGAGGGCAGAGCAGGGCTGACCCCCAAAACTGAGCCTAACATTTAGGATAGGGCTACATGTACCAAGGGACATTCTGAGGTTCCCAAGAGTAGGGCAGGACCCAGGCAGATCGGAGTGGCTCTGGCTCTCATTAGGCCCCAGGGTCTGAGGTACTTTGTCTCTGGGCCAGGAACTTCACCAGTACGAATGATGAAGAAAGTCCTGGACATTGGTCATTGCCACTAACACTCTACTCTCTACCTCCCTGCTATCTCTTCAGACTCTTTACCCTGTTTTCTTGGGGTTCCTAGAGGAAAGTCCTTTGAACCAGCTTTAGTGCCTCCCAGCCAGCATCTGTGGAGGATAAATCTCATGTGAGGTGTCCCACCAGGCCCTCAGGGCCCAGTTCTGGAGGTATAGCAGGATGGTGCTCACCCACGGGGCTGTGGCTGTGGTCTGGCCCAGGTAACACTGGCCCTCCAGGGAATACGTCCTCTGCCACCGATGTCATTTAACAATGTACTTTTGAGGGGTTCCCACCCTCCCACACCCCATGCTGTCAACTCCTCATCTAAGGTGAAGATGGAAAAATCTAGGACAAAACGTAAAAACAGAGAAACATTACTATTTAATAGTGTCGCTATTTAATGAGGCATTTGAAATGTCACAGAAAGGAGTCTTTAGACTGGTTTTAGGAAGAAGATGATTGATGCTAAGCCAATTCATTGCAAACCGCAGGTTAACACCTTTGGTGCATCAGATTTGAGGCTCTTGGAGTTCTGTCAGAGAGGGGCTGAGGGAAGGGTTGTGGATGGAAATGGGTGTGTGTAGATCTGGCATATTTTCTGAGTAAAGGTCAGGGATGTGGTAAATGCTCTAATTCAGAGGTGGCGCATGAGAGGAACAATGGCGGTTAGGGAAAGTGGTGGTAATGTACCAACTAGTCCACATAATATTGAAAATCTACCCTCATCTAATCATAATTCTCAGGGTACCATTTATTGAGTATTTATTATATAACAGGTAGCATACTAAGAGCTCTACATACATTATCCCATTTAATGCTCTGAAAAACCCTGTTGAATTATCCCTGTTGGACAGATAATAAAACTCAAGGTTCAGAGAGATCAAGTATATTGCCCAAAGTCACACAGCAAGTCTCCTAACTGATCTCCCTGCTTCTATTCCTTCCATTTTTTCCACCTATTTTCTTCTTACAGAAGCCACTCTGATCTCTTACAAATACAAATGTGATCATGTTACCCCCTACTTAAAACCCTCCAATGGCTTTTGATCATACTTGGAATAAAATCCAGCCGTTTATCTTGGTTTATCTGCATGATCTGACCTAGCCCCTAATGACCTCTATGACCTTGTCTTCTACCACACTCTCTTGTGCCCACCCTGTTCAGGCCTCGTGAGCCTTGTTACAATTCCTGGGACACTTCAGGCTGATTCCCTCTGATCTTCCCATGGCTGACTCCTTTATGTTATTCAGATCTCAGAATTACTGTCTCTTCAGAGAGACCATTCCTGATAACCTGAATTAATTGATGACACTTCTCAGCCCTTCATGCTTCTTTCCTACTTCTTTGTTTATCGATTAATGGTGTATGTTGCATATTAAAAAATAAGCTCTGCAGGGGCCAGGACCACATCTGTTGGTTCACTCTTAAAGGGATGGAGCAAGCCTATTCCAGAGCAAGTCTATAGGATGTCAGAGCCTGCATAACCTCTACCCTGCCTGTGAACTGTGCTACTTAGTTTCTTCTCACATTAGTATGGACTAATGAGCATTTCTAAAAAATAATTGACCCTTAAACAACATGGGTTTGAACTGCACAGGTCCACTTAGATGCAGATTTTTTCAATAAGTATATTGGAAAATTTTGGGGGGACTTGTGACAATTTGAAAAAACTCGCAAACTGTGTGGCCTAGAAATATAAGAAAAGGAAAAGGTATTTTATAAATGCATAAAATATATGTAGATACTTGTCTGTTTTATCATTTACTGCCATAAAATATATACATATCCATTATAACAAGTTAAAATGTATCAAATCTTAAGCACACAAACCTTTACAGATTATACGTGGCTCCATTCACAATCAAGAGAAATGTAAACAAGCATAAAGATGCACTATTCAATCATAACTGTGTAAAATTAACTGTAGTACATACTGTACTTATATGATAATTTGTCGTCACCTCCTGTTGCTATTGAAGTGAGCTCAAGTGTCATGAGTATCCCCTTAAAATGCCATGTGACACTAATCATATCTGCAGGAGTAGCTCCAGTAAATTGCATATGGCAGTAAAAGTGGTCTTTCACAGTTCTTGCATATTTTTCATTGTGTTTAGTGCAATACTGTAAACCTTAAATAGCACCAGGGGACCCATACAAATGACCCATGCCATTAGCAGTGCTAGAAGTGCTCCCACGAAGCAGAGAAAAGTCATGACATTAAAAGAAAAAGTTGAAGTTGAATTGCTTGGTATGTACCATAGATTGAGGTTTATAGCTGCTGTTGCCCACCATTTAAAGATAAATGGATTCAGTGTAAGATCTATTGTAAAAAAAAAAAAAAAAAATGGTGTGGGGGGCATTTGTGAGCTGTCACTGCAGCTACACCAGCAGGTGAAAATACCTTGCATTTTTTGTGAAATACCTTTTTGTTCATATTGAAAATGCAGCTTCTACATGGGTGCAGGATTGCTATGAAAGGAATACCTATAGACTCTAATATGATTCAAGAAAAAGTGAAGTCATTACATGATAACTTAAAGCAAAAGGAAAGAGAACAATCTAAAACTAGAGAATTTAATGCTAGCAAAGGATGGTTTGATTTTAGAAAGAGATTAGGCTTTTAAAATGCCAAACAACAGAAGAAGCATCTTCTGCTGGTCAAGAAGCAACAGATGAGTTCCCAGGTGCCATTGAAAAGAAAAGGATCTACCTGAACAGGGTTTTAATGCAGACAAAAGTGCTCTATTCTGGAACAAAATGTTACAAAGGACATTTATTAGTAAGGAAGAGAAGTTGGCACCAGGATTTAAGGCAGGAAGAGAGAGGCTATCTCTACTGTTTTGTGCAAATGCAGTTGGTTTATGATCAGGACTGTTCTTATCTGTAAAGCTGATAATGCCCGGCCTTGAAGAAAGATAAACACCAGCTGCCAGTCTTTTGGTTGTATAAGGAGGAGGCCTGGACAATGAGAAACCTCTTTTGGGATTCATTCCTTGAAGTCAGGAAGTATCTTGACAGTAAGGGATAGCTTTTAAAAGTCTTTTTGATATTGGATGATGCCCCTGGCCACCCAGAGCCCCATGAGTTCAACACCAAAGGTGTCATAATGGTCAACTTGCCCCCAAACACAATGTCTCTAATTTAGCCGATAGATTAGGTGGTCATAAGGATCTTTAAGACATTACACATGGTACTCTATGGAAAGGATTGTTAATGTTGTGGAAGAGAACTCCCAAAGAAACAGCATCATGAAAGGCTGGAAGGATTACACCAATGAAGATGCCATCATTGTTATACAAAAAGCCATGAAAGCCATCAAGCCTGAAGTGATTAATTCCTGCTGGAGAAAATTCCAGATGTTGTTCATGACTTCACAGGATTTACAGCAGAACCAATCAAGGAAACCACAAAAGAGATTGTGGATATGGCAAAAAAAAAAAAAATTTAAAAAGGTAGAGGGTGAAAGATTTCAAGATATGGATCTTGGAGAAAGTCAAGAGCTAATAGACACCAAGCAGAGGAATTAACAGAAGACGACTTGGTGGAGATGAGTGCCTCTGAACCAGTGCCACACTATGAGGAAGATGTCGGAGAAGCAGTGCCAGAAATCAAATTGACATTAGACAGTCTGGCGGGAGGATTCCAGTTATACAGGACTGTTTTTGATGACTTTTATGACATAGACTTCTATGTCATAAACTAAAGCAAATGGTTGAAGAAGGATGGGTATTGTATGGAAATATTTTTAGAGAAGTAAAAAACCAAAAAAAGTAAGACAGAAATTACTACGTATTTTTTATAAAGTTACGTTGAGCGTGCCTGCCTCTGCTGCCTCCCCTTCCACCTCCTCCCCCTCTTGCCTCTGCCACCCCTGAGACAGAGGCCACCAACGCTACCTCCACTTCCTCCTCCTCAGCCTACTCAGCATGAAGACTATGAGGATGAAGACCTTTAAATGATCCACTTCCACTTAATGAATAGTAAATATATTTTGTTTTCCTTATGATTTTCTTAATAATATTTTCTTTTCTCTTTGCTGTAAAAATACAGTATATATTACATACAACATAAAAATATGTGTTACTGACAATTATTGGCAAGGCTTACAGTTAACAGGCTATTAGTAGTTAAGTTTGGGGGGAGTCAAAAGTTATTGTTTTGACTGAACACCTCATCTTCAGTGCTCCCAAACCCTGTAGTGTTCAAGGGTCAATTGTACATACTTTTTCCTTTTTAGAAATAAAAACCATAATCAAACTTCAATTTATTTGAGGTAGGAAGAGAAATATGAGGTGTTTTTTCTTTTCTTTCTAGACACATACATATGTTTTTCTTTCTTCAAAATTATTTAATATATGATGGTTTCTGAGACAAATTCAATGTTATTTACTCTTTGAATTAAAAGTTCTCTCTCTTCATGGTGATTACTGAGTCTCTATTTAAAACTCTTGGAATAAATGATAGTGTGAGGATGTGGGATGCTAATTAAGCCTTTTCCTAATTGCTTCATTGTGCATCAAGATGAAGACAATCATGAAGTGATTATATTGTTTTACTCACCATGCAAGGTCTGTGACTCAAACTCACTTTTGGACTATATACATGTTAAAAAGCAATAACATTTACAATATAATCACAAAGACACTCCTGCCTTAGAAAATGATGCACAGAAAATATTTCTTAAAACCATTACACTGAAATTTATGGTAAAATGTGTTTTTCAGCAGACAGTTTGTTGAATTCTTGCTAATCCAGAAAACCTCTTCTATTTGTTTGAGTCCTTATATTTAATAATTAAAAATATTTCTAATGTATCTGAAAATAATTGTCTTTAGGGATTTGACCGAAGGTGAATTTTTTTCTCTAACTTTTTGCTTTCTGTACTTTCAGGATTTTCTAAAATATATGTATTTTTTATAATACGTAGAAGAAGTTTATAAAATATTTTAACATAAATCTGGACATTTTCCTATCTTCATAGGTAGCTTATGTTAAACATAGTTCAAAATCATCTTGACCTGTCTGGGTTAGAGAATAATATTTTTAATTTTATTTTCTTAAGTAAGTTTTTGTTTTAAAAATGTTACTAATTTTTTACTTCTAATAGCTTTTTGTATTAGTTTTCAAAACTGACTTCTTTTCTTATGAAATATTTGTGTTATCTTTGAAGTTAGGTATTTTGTGTAGGATTCAGTGAAGAATAAGTGGCAATTTGTGTTCATCATTTTTTTAAGCTACAAATAACTAAATTAAACTGAATCTGTCTTTATTAGAATCTGTTCTGACCAGTGTAAAGACTGGAGAGAAGAAGAATATCTTAAATGATAAGAGTAATTTCTCTGGGTGACTTATAATTCTAGAAATTATTTCCCTTAGAATACTAGAGCTAAAAGGGACTCTAGAGACCCTCTAGTCCATCCTCCTCATTTTACAGATGAGATGAGACAGTGTGGTGGTTCAAGGTCCCATAGCTAATATAGACTGAAATCTCATTGTGTACACTGGTATTCTTTGTATTCTCCATATCCCTTTACTCAGTCTCCAAAAAGTGGTAAAGGATGTATGTGTCTTAATCAAATAGACTTGTTGGAAGTAACATTCAATTATTAATAGAACATAATTGAATGATAGAAACTTTCTGGAAAACAAATTGATAGTATGTTCCATGTTCCTTTAAAAACAGTTAGTTCCCTTTCATCAAGTAATTTTGCTTTTAAGAACTTTTCCTAAGAAAATAATTCAATAGGGACAAAAGTTTAGGTACAAGGATGTTTGTCACAGCATAATTTTTAATAAGAAAAGAATTGAAAACCTTATTCAACAATAAAGGAATGTCTAACTGACTGGGATATTAAGTGACCCATTAAAAATCCCATTATTAATGTATATTTAATTATCTTAGAAAATGCTCTTGATATTTATTAAGGTGAAAAATAATGATATATAGCCAAATATAGAATTTGATCCCAACTTTGTTAACTATGTATTAATATATGTTTAGGAAAGAAAACAAGATGTAAGCTAATATGTAAAACATACCAATACGGAACTTTTTATTACCTTCATCTTTTCGATATTTTCAAAATATTCTTCAGTTGTCATAAATGGCAAGTATAGAGAGAAAAATGTAAACATCACATTTTAAAAAATACGTAAAATAACAGTAAATTTAAAATGTGACCCTCGTAGAAGAAAGAGCTCTGCAATTGATGTGAAATACTGAGTTCTCAGGTTAATTTTATAAAGCCATATAAAGCTATGTGGCTTTAAGCAAGTGCCTTCATTCTTTTAAGCCTTAGCATCTTGTTCTATAAAGAGAAGTTGAATTAGTTGATCTTCCTTCCAGATCCAAAGCTCCATTTGATAAATTACTGAGTATCCTTTGAGCAAAGAATGCTCATAGGTAATAATAAATAAATAATATGCAGTCATAAAATTAATTTTATCTATTTTGTAGAATTCAAATTAATTGCCATTGTTTACCCTTGTGCCTCTTGTGGTGGGCTCTCTGTTACAGATCGCTACTGAAGCAATAGAAAACTTCCGAACCGTTGTTTCTTTGACTCGGGAGCAGAAGTTTGAATATATGTATGCACAGAGTTTGCAGGTCCCATACAGGTAAAAACCACTAAGCAGTGAGAGGGGGGAGTATGAGCAGTATTTCAATTATTAGATTTGTTTTCAGAAAGATTACTTTGGTCAGAAGGTAGGGAGCAAATGGAGAAAGTACTAGAAGGGAACCAATTGGGAAGCCCTTATATTATCCAGGAGAGAAATGACAAGGCCTTGAACTAAGGCAAGGACATCTCTGAGGTAGAACCTGTAAGAGCAGATAACTTCTTGGAAGGGGTGGGAGGAGAAGATGCTGAGAATGACTCTCCGATGTCCAGTTAGGATAATGACTCTATTATTTGCTCTGGTTGGGAATGAGTTCTTTATGGAACATGAAATTTGAGGTATCTGTAGAACACGGAGGGCTTAGTACTTCCTGGTTGTGCCTTTCTTTCTCCTTCTACCCTTTCTCCAATGGAGACCTCCTGTTCTTCCTTTAACACAGTCATCCCATAAGGGCTCTAATAAGTGATGTGAACCAACATGGGCAAGACCAACCTCCCTGAGTCTCAAGTTTCTTCTAGAGTAAAAGGAGAGCTCTGGACCTTATTGATAGGTTTTCAAACTTCTTTTTAAACAACAGTAGAGCCTTTTTTCCTGAAAAAAAAATTGATTTAAAATCCCGATAGATGACAAAGATAAAAGCAGAGTTGATCTGGTTGAAGTAGGAGTAGGAAAAATAGGGGGCTGCCCACCCGCCGACCTGCTCCTACCCACACCTCCACATTGCTCAGTCCCATGTTGCTCAGAAAATTCTAGAATATTAACTCCTTTGTGTAAAGTCTGCTCTAACTCCCTAAGAAAGTTAGATTCCTCCTTTCTTTCTATAATATGTTGTTCATAAGGTACCACCATTGTGTAAATAACAGTCCAACTCAACTCCTGGGTCCCCAAGGGCAAGAACGTGCCTGATTGTTCTGTGTCACTCAGCATGGTCCCTGCAGCTTGTGGGTGTTGGGTAACTACGTGTGGAATAAGTATTTACCATAGAGTACTAAGTGTCACATGTCCAAAAGTGGGGGAAAAGGGAGGGAACTTTCACTTATTAATCCCTAACAGGCTCTTTCCATTCATTGCCTCATTTTATCTTTATACCAATACTTGAGGTGTGGTTTATCACACATTAAAGATGAAGACACTGAGTCTCAGAGATTAGGCAGTTTCCTAAATTTGCACAACTGGTAAGAGGTAAGATGAGGATCAAACTTAGTTCTCTGGAAACTAAACTGATTTTTGTCTGGCACACCTCTGTGTCCCACTGCTGACCTAGCAAAAGTTACATATTAAGGACTAAGAAATGAAAGTGGAGTAAGTTTTTACATGTCTTCTTTTCAGAAACTCTTTGAAGAAAGCACACATCTTTGGAATCACATTTTCCTTCACCCAGGCAATGATGTATTTTTCCTATGCTGGCTGCTTCCGGTTTGGTGCCTACTTGGTGGCACGTCAGTTCATGACCTTTGAGGATGTTCTTTTGTAAGTATTGGATCTTTATTTATAGTTAAACTCCAAAAACAAAACTGGGATGAACATGATTCATGCCTGGATAGAAAACTCTGCTGTGAAGCCTCATGACGAGATTTTGGTGATTCAGAAAATGGCATTTTTGCCTCTGAGTCTCCATGTGTTACCACTTTTGCCTCTGAGTCTCCACAGTGTCTCACTTCATTTGAAGAACCAGTCACTTCTCTCCCTAGTGCTGACACACACATACTTGACCTTTCCAAATCTGTGGCTGGGTGGGGTGATTCAATTCAGAGGTTTCCAGAAAATTTTGACATTTGGGAAGAAGCCTAACCCTGAGCCAAGAAGTCAGACTGGCTCCTTTGAAAGGACTTTCTAACAGAGCAGGTAAAGTACTAAGTTCTGCAAGCCCTAGGAGATTCCAAGATAAATTTGTTTTTCCTTGATAAGAGAACAGTTGGAAAGTAAGCACTGGAAGAAATTCAGAAGTGACAAAGGAAAAGCTAGATTGGGATTTTTCTGCTACATTGCTATGAATATATAAAATTGTACCCCAGTCAGGGGTAGACAAGCCTGAACTTAGTTATAACACTAAAGTACCCAAATATGCAGTTTGGTAGTCAAAAGTGTAATCTTTCTAAGCTTCCAGATTTGGTGACAGGTAAGATTCTGCCCTTTGATGGTATAACATAATCAGTAGCAATACAGTTTGCATTTAAACCAGAATCATGTAAGCCTGACGCTATAATGAGTTAGTACAGTGTTTCTGTCGTTTTTAGACATTGACTTGTTCATGCATTATAGTTTGCTCAGGAGGATATCAACAGAAAAATTTAAATTTCTACTTAATATGTATGTCTGACAAATGATATGCAGGTGCTACTTATGATTGTGACCCAAAGATCACAACCAGGCATCACTGGGGCTTTGATTAAATAATTACTTGATATTTTGCTTTACTCCAAGGAATTGAATTGATAAAAGTTTCTGACACTGGGGCATTTAGGTTTGCAAATTCAATTTTGCATGTGAAGAAAAGGGGAGACCTGTCTGAAGAGCAATCCATTTGAAAAAGTCCCACAGGTTTAAATGATAACAAAGCCAAGATTAACTACTTCGGTACGGCACTCACCGGCCATGAAACCTTGCCCACAGCCGGCACTCATAGTCCGCACGATAGTTTGTGCTGTGCATTGACGACGAATCCGTTTTGCTCTTGTGTGATGAGGAAAGCTTTAAAGCACTGAAAGCTTGTTTTACTTTACAGGCAGCTTTAGGAAAATAACTATAATAACTCCTACTAAGGACTTGTTAAAAGGTCACAGATTCGTAGTAACTTATTAGCTGAACGTACACACTGCAACTGCAGAGATAAAAGCTATAAAAGTAAAAGCTTTTGGCTGTCCACTAAAGTCGACACTCGGCTGTGCGCCTTCATATCACGGCTGTCGGCTAAAGTCAATGCTCGGCTGTGCGCGTTCATCTGTGTCTGTCGACTATAGTCGACGCTCGTACCGAAGTGGTTAACCATCTGCGTGATTTATTTAGCACTAGTTAAAAACAACAGCTAATGACTCTGTGTGCTGGGTTGACACAGTGTGCTATGTTAACACATGCGTAGAGTCCAGAGGAAAGAAAGTGATGGATTCTCAGTGTTCTGGGAGGGTACCCAAGTATCGTCAGTTCCAGGGTTACTGTTTAAAACAGCACCTTGATAAATGTGTCCAGAGGACGGCAATGAAAGGAGTTATCAAAGAAGCAAAGGACGTTTTTAACAATATTCCAATACTTGAAAGGCTGTATTATGTAAAAGGAAGTAGATTTTTCTTCAGTTTGTAAAAGAACTTTTTAACAGTAGACTTAATCTAACATGCTACTTTCTAAAATAGGGTGGAAGCCAATTTAGGGGACATGTCCAGGCACATTGAGAGCTGGACTTGATACCTGTAAGGTCCTTTCCAACTTCAAGCTGCTCCCATGTCACAGATAAGAATGTTGATGCACGCTGAGAGCAGCATGCTATCTGGGTCTGTAAGAAACTCTTTCTTGCACAGTTCTTATTATCTGAAGTAATTCCAGCATCACTGACTGTAACCATTGTTGGTTGCCACAGTAATGCTGTGTAACAACCAGCCAGGAAACCTCAGGGACATACAATGATAAACATTTATTTTTACCCACAAGGCTATGGGTTAGCTGTGAAGTTCTGATCTGGGCTGGGCATAGTGGATCTCAGCTGGGCTAAATCTGTGGTGTGTCTGTGGTGAGCTCTACAGGGGAGTTGGCTGGTATCGACAGAGCTCTCTGTGTGTGTCTTATCTTCTAGCAGGCTAGCCTGGGCTCCTGGAGGTGACAGAGTTCTGAGAGCGAGCGAGCAAGTGAGCATGCACACACAAAGCATACAGGGTCCCCGGGGTCACAGGCTTGGAACTGGCAACGGTGACTTCCACCACATCCTGTTGGTCAGTGCGAGTCACAAGCCCATCCCATATTCAAAGGGGTAGGAAAACTAACTCTGCTTCTTAAATGGAAGTGCTGCAAAGGTCTCATTGCAAGAAGGTGAGGATACAGAGAGAGGTGAAAAATGGGCCATTTCGTAATCAGTCTATCACACTGACATGAACTTATAATGAAAAGTGTTTGTTTTCCTTTTTAACATCTCTTTTGTAATTATGCAAGGCAATACTCTCTGGTTGTTGAAGTGTCAACTTTCTACCATTGTAGATGTAACTCTGTACACGTGCTTTTTCTTTGTGTTTTCCAGGGTATTTTCGGCTATTGTCTTTGGTGCCATGGCAGTTGGGCAGGTCAGTTCATTTGCTCCTGACTATGCCAAAGCCAAAGTGTCAGCCTCCCACATCATCAGGATCATTGAAAAAGTCCCTCTGATCGACAGCTATAGCACAGAAGGCTTGAAGCCAGTAAGTTAGATGTTTTGACTTGCATGATCTACTCCTAACTCTTGAGTGAAAGTCTTCTAACAGGAAACTTAATAAAACTTGTTCTTTTTAATATGCTGATGATAAAATAAGATTTTCTAGATCATAGATTCCTTTTAATAAATGCTAATAATATGTATTAGTTTCAGTACTTTTACACGGCAAAGTTACAGGGAGATAGGAATACTGCCCACTTTATAAGAAATCCTATTAATCAGATTTTATTATACTTAGGTTACTCTTTCTTGGGCAACAGATTTGAATGATCACATCTGCATTGTACATGTGTATTGTCTTAACAATACTTGCTATAAAAGCATTGACTCTTTTAGATCTTATTTATTAAATTCTAGCAGTTTGAAGTGAAGCTTAATTGTAATACAAGTTCACTACCTTTTGACCTGATGGTAGAGAGGGTTAGCTAAACACTGTGTTGTCAGTATCGCAGCAATTAAATTTTCTGTTGTTGTTCTCACTGTAGGATATGCTGGAAGGAAATGTGACGTATAAGGAAGTTGTGTTCAATTATCCCACCCGGCCAGACATCCCAGTGCTTCAGGGGCTGAGCCTCGAGGTGAAGAAGGGCCAGACGCTGGCCCTGGTGGGCAGCAGCGGTTGTGGGAAGAGCACGGTGGTCCAGCTCCTGGAGCGGTTCTACGACCCCTTGGCTGGGACAGTGGTGAGCACACTTTCCTGTTCAGCTCAGTTCAGGTTTTTCATCCTCTAAATGTCCTGGTGTGTTTAATTCTCAACTGTAAACCGTGGTTTTCCAAACCTTTAAACAGCAGCCCCACATAGATGAAGTCTGACAGCCCAGATGCAATCTCCAAGCTGTGTCCTCTGCCACAGCCAACTTCTCCAGCCTCTCCCTCGGCACTGCCCCCTGCCCTCTCTCGCGAGCAGCCTTTTTACCACCCATCCCCCTTGCTGTGCTGAGGTTTCAGGTAACATAAGAACCAGCAGGGATAGAAGTAGCCAGAACGATAGAGGTGGGGTGCTATCAGAGGCAAGTGAGATGGAAGGCAAGGATGGGGAGTGTTTCAAAAGGTGGTCAGCGGTGACCGGTGCTATGGGGAGATTGGGTAAGGTGAAGACCGAGAAGACGTGATAGGATCTGGCAATTAATGGACTGTTTCTGACATTTTAAGGTATTCGTAGCAAAGTGATAATGGTAGAAAATAGTTGAGCGTGGCTGAAGGATGTTTTGGAGAAGTGGAGATTTAAGTGAGTGTAGTTTTTCAAGAAGATCGAAGGTGAAAGAAAGGCAGATAAGAAGAACAGCTTGAGCAGGGAGGGCAGAGTCCAGGGAAAATGTTTAGGAGGAGGAATCTAGAGCATTTGTATGGCTGAGGCTGAGACAAAGACACTGATGGAGAGAGGGTATTGAAACATCATCTAAGGGGAAAAAAAATAAAAAGGAAGATCAACAAAGTTGAGAAGTGAGTAAATAATATAGAGGAATGCCAGCTGGGTGCAGTGGCATTCTGGGAGACCAAGGAGGGAGAATTGCTTGAGCCTAGAAGTTCAAGACCAGCCTGACCCAAGAGCAAGACCCTATCTCTACTAAAAATAGAAAAATTAGCTGAGTGTTATAGGATGTGACTATAGTCCCAGCTACTTGGGAAGCTGAGGCAGGAGGATCGCTTGAGCCCAGGTGTTTGAGGTTGCAGTGAACTACACTTAGCACTCTACCCAGGGTGACAAAGCAAGACTCTGTCTCAAAAACAAATATATATATGTGTGTGTGTGTATATATATAGGGGGGCGGAATGCCTTTTTGTCTTCTGAACTAAAATGTGTCAGGGAATGTCTTAGGTGCTGGGGATGAGATAGGAGTCTTAAAGGGAGCAGTGAATTTAAATGACTATATTGAGGGAAAGGAAAAGAATCAAACTAGGAAGAGGTAAAATTTAGAGCAAGAAATTTTCATTACATAGGCATTTAGTTATTAGTTGTATTCAGAGGTGATGTTGAACAGCATGGGCACTGACCAATCAGAACGGACACCTGCCGGCACAGTGAGACTGAGGCCACCCGCTCCAGGTGGACCGACCCTAGTTGCACTAGTGACTGAGATGAACAGAGAATATTCAACCTGGAGTCCAGGGCTCTTTTTACTTCCCCACAGCAATCACTCTTACTCAAAAACATTTTGTATTGTATTCTCAGACAATTATGCCTTCAGTCAGTCTATTATTTACTAGTTGCATAACCTTTGCTCCCTATTTTTACTCCTTTGTGTCATATTTTCTGTGAACTCTGATTTTATGCTTCAACTTTGTGGTCGAAGTGTGAATAGAGGACTCTAAGTGATGACCGCACTGACAGTCGAAGCACTTAGAGGAGGAAACGTTAGCTGTCAGACACGGATTATGGCGTCTCAACAGACGTTTATTAAGCAGTGTGTTAGATGTTGTGCTATAAGACAAGTTGTGGGGCCTGAGGAGACAGGGCATATACTTTCAGGAGTTAGAGTAAAGATGGAGATAGGCCTAGAGCTGGTTTTTAAAGGATAAGTAGGACTTGCATATGGGTTAGCAACAGGGAGGGCATTCAGTGTAAGGCAGTGAGAGCTGTGGGCGATAAGTGATTTGTTCCCGATGCAGCAAATAGTCCAGTTTGGCTGAAATAGGGAATTTAGTTAGAGTTGTAGTTCTTAAGCTTTTCTGATAACAACCCATGTAGAAAAGATAAAAATAATCTCAAAGCCCCCAATGCACTCATAGTCACTTTGCAATAGGGAAAAAACACTTGGTGATGACAAAATGCTGGAGTTGAAAACAACAATAGTAAACAGTACAGTAATTACACCAGAAGAAAGTAATTTATTATTATTCTACAAGGACATAAATATATGCAGAGCATAATTAAAAGCATGGACAGTACCAGTTATAATTCAGGGTAGGAAACAGAAACTGCTCTAGGTATTTCAGGTAGATAAGTAATTAATAAAAGGAATGAGGTGTTTACAAAAGCTTTGGAAGGGCTGGAAGAGTCAAAGTAACGGAGGCTGCTTTTGCTCCCAGATTGATCCTATAACCAGGCAGCTGCAGAAAAGTATGCCAGTGTCGCAGCTGTTCCAACCCTAAAGACCAGAGTCTGGGTGTTGCAAAAAGTCCTGTCTACCAAAAATTAATGGATATTGCTGCAATAAATGAGGACACTTTGTTTTTGGAGCATTATCAGTGTTGTCTTGAGATGCTGCTAGCTTGAGACGTGTGCTAGCTTACTGTGGCTGCTAAAGAAGAATTGGTGTCTGCCTCCCAGATTTTAAACTGTGCATCTCCCTGGTAGACCCTAAGTAATTTCCAGAACCAATGGACCCTGGGAAATTGTTTTTAGCCTTCGAGTCCCTTGATATATGAAAGGGTAGACACAGAAAGATACGAAAGTGAATTCTAAATGCACAGGACAGTAACTGTCTCAAGACAACACTGATAATGCTCCAAAAACAAAGTGTCCTCATTTATTGCAGCAATATTCATTATCTGCTCCTGTGCATTTGCCCTAGAACCTGAAATAAATACTGCCTAGTGGTGCACAGCAGCCAGACTTCTTAGCAGAGGTGTCCACAGTAAACTCTAGTAAATGTATCAAGTTTTGTTTATGAATATCAATTAGTAACCTTGAATAACTCAGTTAGTAGGTTACTAGTAATTAGTTCTTATTGCCATGTAAAAATGAGTCTGTGGATTTGAACATAAGAACTGAAGAAAGGACTTGACCCTGAGGACCACCCTGAAGTCAGGAAATTCTCATGACCGGTCAGTGGGCTTTGAATCACACTGTGAGAAACTCTGAACCTGTGTGGCACTTCTCAAACTTTGGTGCATCTTAGAATGGCTTAGAAAGTGAGTGAAGAACACAGCCACCCCGGATTATTCCGGAAGGCTGGGCCTTGCCTTTTAGTTTTACAATTTTCCCAGATGATTCTAATGTTAACCATCATTTGGGAACTACTGAACTAGTAAATTTGAAGGAAAGTTTTAGATTAAATTGTGGAGAGTCTTGAAAAATTAAGCTACAGAATTGTGAAGAGGGGGGAGAGAATTCCAGTTTTTTAGGACCTGAAGGTTATACAATTTTGGGGATTCTACTTAAAAGAAGACAAAGTTTTGAATGCAAAATTAGGTACAAATGTGAATATTTACTTCAAATGAAAAAAGTCACAACAAAATACGGAAACCTTAAAGACTCTGGTTCCTTTCCTTTCTTAGACAATTTGTCATCCATGCTCACAGGGAAGAGCTTCCTGACTATAGCCTTGCCTCCCTCCCACCAGGAACACTGTTTAGCTTTCAGAATTTACATGCAATTGAGGGCATAGAAACTTACCCTTCATTAGCTTCACTGTTAAATCGCCTCTAGTTTGAGACTTCCCTTGACCTTTCCTTTCCCTTCCTCTTTGGTCCATCCCATATACCACAGTGAGAATCCCCTATCCCCTTTAGGGTACAGCTAGAAGCCTCTTGTCATGGTCTGGTGCCTGGACCAAGATGGGGATACTCCCCTTTTAAGGGACAACAGAAAATATCTTTCAATTGTGAGATATTTGTGTTACCAAAACCCAACTTATAGCGTTTAGATCTAATCCTGGTTTCCCCCAATTACTTCCTGTGGGATTTGATATAAATTACTTAATTTCGCTCATTTCCTTATCTGTTAAATGGAAATTAAAATCACTCAAAAGAGTTTAAGACTAAATGAGATTATGTACAGACGTGCTTATCACAGAACCTGCAATATTGTCAGTGCTTGATCTTTTTAATCTATTATTATTTCAGAGTAAATACACATTGAAAAATACATATTTAATAGTTGATTATGTGTGCTAATAAAAGCAAGTGATCAATTTTACAATCTACAATAGAGAGAGCTAGTCATTTTAATTTGGCTTTACAATATTTCTTACCAATGTGTTTACTCTCCTAGTTATGTTTTTATTTAGGCCAGGATTTTTTGAACAGTTTTTATAAATTCCCCAGCATTCCTTGGTCACCCCTCAGACCACCACCGTGCCTCAGCCAAACAAGCTCTGCTTTGATCTTTCTTGCATTCTGGGCTTCTATACATGTTTTCCTTAAAGAAAGGATTCTTCAGCTAGCACAGGTTTCAAACAGTTTCCAGTTCTAGTGTATTGTGTGGGGATGAGGAGGCCCAAGAGTGTTACCATATCCAGTGTAATGAGGAAACTCATTAAGCTGGGGACATTCAGATTCGTCTATTATTATATTAGTTAGGCAGTGTCTATTTTCCTCCCAGGGGTATAAACATGGAAATTAAAACAAAAGAAATTTTTCCTTTCCTCAAATTTCCATTTCTCAAGTACAGTGTTCCATCTGACAAGATGTGCTGTTTAGCCACATCCTCGTGTGGTTTTCACTGCCTGTTTCCACCTTCTGCTTCCCACCTTCATTTATTGACTGTAAGGAAGCCTGGAGCATAGATGTGCTGAACAGTCTCCATGGCAACTGGGCTTGGTACTAATGAGGTCATAGCAGTGCTTGTCATCCCGGCACCTGCCAGCTTCACAAGCAGAAGCCGTGTTCCCGCAGCAGAGATTGTACCCCACCCCTGGCCAGCTGTCTCCCAGAGCCACTCAGTTAGGCACATGGGATACAGAGAGTATATACGGCTCAGTACCTACTCGTCCCCACTATTAGAAAATCTCAAATCTGAGTGACTGGTGTCTTTCTCAGAGGGGATGAACAGCTCTCTCACTTGAATACCAGAAAATTCTTTTGTAAAATAGATCTATTTGGCAGACAGAGTAAGGCTTTTTATCAGCAAGGCTATAAGGGGCCCTCCTAAGGTTTTTGCACAATAATCTAGGGAAGCAGATCACAGAGAAAGGGCAGCTCTCTGTTCCTACTCCTTTGGCTCAGAATTGATGTCTGTTCATCCTTTCATACCCCTGTCCACCTGTCCAGGCCCCATAGTTCCCATACATCACATACACAGAATTACACACTGCTGACAGCCCCTGAACACTTACTCTGTGCCCAGCACTGTGCTAAGTGGGATCCATACATAATATTTAATCCTTAATTCTGTGAGTTTAGGAATTATTGTCATTCCTATTTTATTCATGAGGAAACTAAGAGAAATTAATTCACTTTATCAAGATCAACAATGACTGAGAGATATAGCAGCTGCCCTCCCACGCTTACTTCTATTTCATTTAGCCATTGTATCTGATTTCTCAAACTCCGGTCAGATCAGAAACCTGAACTACAAACCTATCATGTGGTCATAGTTACTTATTTCCACTCTAATCCTGGCCTCTTTTTCTCTGAAAAACTGAGATGTAAGAGTAAGGATGTTAGGATACATCCCAGAAATATTAGACATTGTATTAGTTAGTTCCCTGGGGCAGCTATAACCGATTACCACAAATTAAAAGGCTTAAAACAAAACACATTTATTATCTTATACTTCTGGAGGTCAGAAGTCCAAGAGAGGTCTCACCAGACTAAAATCTAGGGTCAGCAGGGCTGTGTTCTTTCTGGAGGCTCCAAGGGACAATCCGTTTTCTTGCGTTTTCTAGCTTGCAGCCCCTTCCTCCATCTTCAAAGCCAGCTATGACAGGTCATGTCTTTCTCATATTGTACTGCTCTGATACTCACTCTCTTGCCTCTCTTCCACAGTTAAGAACTCTTAAGATTAAATTAGGCCCTCCAAGATAATCCAAGATAATCTTCTTATTTTCAGGTCAGCTGATTAGCAACCTTAATTCTATCTGCTACTTCAATTCTTCCTTGCCATGTAACATATTCATAGGTTTCAGGGATTAGGACATGGATACCTTGGGAAGGAGGGGGTATTATTTTACTGCATGCACACATCAGAAACCAGGGTTAAAAATGACAGTTCCTCAAAGCATACAATTATGGCCTTGTTGGATTAACCTTGACAATCCAAATTTAAAAAAAATAAACTTTTCCTTAATCTCATAGTTAATTTGGCAGTTTTAATGTATGAGATAACAGTGTTAACTTTGCTAAATTCAAAATATACTAGCCCTGAAGTTGATCTGTGAACTCTTTGTTTTCAGCTAATTGATGACACAGAAATAAAGCAACTGAATGTGCAGTGGCTCCGAGCACACCTGGGCATCGTATCCCAGGAGCCCATCCTGTTTGACTGCAGCATTGGTGAGAACATCGCCTATGGAGACAACAGCCGGGAGGTGTCACAGGAAGAGATCATGAGGGCAGCCAAGGAGGCCAACATACACCACTTCATTGAGTCGCTGCCTGACGTAAGTCTCTCTCCAAGTTAAGGGCCCAGGAGCATGTGGCAGCCTCCCTGGCCTATAGTTTGTGATTTCTAAAGGGCTGGTTTCCCAGAGATAAAGAGAAATTAGCAAACACAACACACTCCCACCCATATGCAAGCATCCGCCACACTTCCTATCTCAGTTAGATGTTATGCTTACCCCGTCACCTGACTCTCCTGGTGAGGAAGGGATGAAAGTGTTAGACCAATTCAGATTTAGGAGAGAGGAACTTTCCAGGGGTAGGATAACTGGAACAATTCTTTAGATCCAAAGCTTTTAGGCTGGAGGCTCTAACTCCTTCAGCCCTGGGAATAAGCATTATGTCTGAGAGGCCTTTCTCTCCAAGTCCAAATGCAGGGCCCATGGGCAGTTCTGTGTCTCCACCTGTGGACATGCTCTGCTGGGCCTGCTGAGGAAGCAGGTGTGACCACCCCTTCCCATGTGCTCTCCCATTTCTCCTCCTCCTGCCTTCCTGCAGCTCCTGGCTCTGAAGCCTCAAACCTCACTCTGGGGAGTCAGGCCAGGCCAGAGAGCTGGACCCATACCAGAAAGAGGGCAGAGCCACAGGGGTAACCATGGTATCATGTAATCTCTCATCATGGTACGTTTCATGGGCCCCAAGCTTTGTTTGTTGAAATCTTCCCCTGGGCTCCCTGGGCTGTTATCCTGTGGGTGTCTTCGGAATTCCTTCTAGGAAGTTAGATAGTGGAATCTCACCCTCTCTTAAGTCTTTTAGGTTCTGTATTTTGGATGCCTCTCAACCTAGCTAATATACCCCTCCAGTCACCAGTTATGTGCTTCATTGCAAGGAAGTGCCCCCTAAAAGATAAAGCTCAGTAGCCTCAAACTGGCAGGGAAGGGAAATCTCAGGGGGCAGGGTGACAATGCCAGGTGGCTCTAACTCTGTCCCAAGGTCTCCCTTTTCCTTAGGCTGTTCTTCAGATAACTACTGACACCAACTGCATTAGGCCCCAGAGAGGAGGCCTTGTCCTCACCTCTCCTTTAAAAAGTCTAAGCCCCCTGTGGATAATTGACCCTTCTCAAAGTTCATTTAAACACAAAGCTCCAGTCCTCCTTAGTAATGAGAGGTCAGTGGTTCTCATCAGCATCACCTGGGAACTTGTTAGAGATGCAGATTTTTAGGCCCCACCCTAGACCTGCTGAATCGGAAACTTTGGAGGTAGAGTCCGGCAATCTGTGTTTTAATAGCCCAGATGACACTGATCCAGGCTAAATCTGGAGAGGCACTGGGCTAGGGGTTAACAAAACACAAACACAGAGGTAACTTTTTTTTTTTTTTTTTGAGACAGAGTCACTCTCTGCTGCCCTGGCTAGAGTGCCGGGGTGTCAGCCTAGCTCACAGCAACCTCAAACTCCTGGGCTCAAGCAATCCTTCTGCCTCAGCCTCCCAAGTAGCTGGGACTACAGGACGGGGTCTCGAGCTTGCTCAGGCTGGTCCTGAACTCCTGACCTTGAGCAATCCTCCCACCTTGGCCTCCCAGAGTGCTAGGATTACAGGCGTGAGCCACCACGCTGGGCCCAGACAGTAACTATTATCTAGCTTCTTAAATATATCTTGCCCCTCTGGCATTTGTCTGCCACAGGGACCCCACCTTTCTGGACTCCTGGTCACTATCTGTCATACAGAGCACACCTGTAGACATCATGATTCTCTCCCTCAGGGTCTAGACCAGGAGAGAGAGAGCAAAACCTTCTAAGTTCTATTACCTGTCTGAGGATCCACTGCTTTTCCTGAGTAATTAGTAACAGGATTTGCTTTACCCAGCAGATGGCTGGTTTAGTAACCTCTGCCCCACAGGGTTATATACAATGCTGCCTTTATCTACCTCAACAGGATCAATACTTTCTCAGTGCAACCTGGCAACCCCTACACGGTGCTCCTGCCTTCTGAAGCAGCCACAGCTCTGGGTAGAGCCAGTCCCAGGCACCTACTAAAACCTCACCTGGGGTCTTCTCACTCCATCAATACTGAGAGTCCCCAGTCTGAGTGCCCTAGAACTAGCATGGCCAGATGCAGCAAATAAAAATAGGCAACCCTGCATAGAACACGAATTTTATAGCCAAATTCTGGATGTCAGTATCAAAGCCCACAGTTCAACTAAAATTTCAGCCTGGCAAGGGCCTGGTGGTGTTTTCTAGGTTACACAGACTGTAACATCCTATTTCTGTCCTGCTCTGCATACCCTTTAATTCCTGTCCCTAATGTCATAGTGAATAGTTGGTGACAGTTGACTACTGTGATGAACAATACAGCAAGAATTTTGGAAGAACTCTAAAAACAAAAGTTTTTTAAAAGGAGATTTTAGTTTTCAAAATTAGATACCAAAATAGAATTCCTTAGCATCCATGAAAACTAAGTGTTAAAGATAGTTTCATAAAAACAGACATCAAAAGTCTTAACATCCCAAGGATTTTCTCTTTCCTCACTTTAAAATCATGCAGAGAGCATCACCTGCTGGTTATAAGTAAGATGAGCTTTAATTATTTTATTATGAATAGCCTGTTCAAATCAAATTTCCTTTCTCCTGCCAATCTTTGTCCCAAATGTAATGAAATAAGAAGATGGAAGATACTAACATGGCAACAGTATTCTTCCTAAAAAAAAATAAAAATGCTGGCTTGTTTATACTAAAACATATCATCTTAAGGCCCAAACGTCTATTTTCAAAAAGAAAGATTAAACTTGCCATATGGAGCAATTTTTGTTCTGTATTTAACTCTCTATGAACCCATCCTTAGCTTCTAATCCTAAATTTTGGTATATATGGGAGTGGTTATCCTATTTTCTGTAAGCAAACTGTTTGCTAGAATTTTACTATCAGTTCTACTTTCATAATAACAAAATCCTGTTTACAGAAATATAACACCAGAGTAGGAGACAAAGGAACTCAGCTCTCTGGTGGGCAAAAACAACGCATTGCCATAGCTCGTGCCCTCGTTAGACAGCCTCATATTTTGCTTTTGGATGAAGCTACATCAGCTCTGGATACAGAAAGTGAAAAGGTAAGAATTTAAACTGGATTCATTCATACTGAATCAGTCATCCTGCAAAGGTTTAAATACGTGCTTTTATCTTCCATAGTAGAGAACAAAATTGAGCCAGATTGCTGATTGCTACTTATGTCACCTTTCAGTGTAACTTAAACACTTTCTGTAGCTGTTATTTACGAGAGCTAAAATGACACAAGGCAGATGGGTCTTATAGCACATATACTCCAAAAACCAGCCCTGGATCACTTTGTGTTGACCTAAGAAGCTGCATATCGGAGGCGTATCTCCCACTTGTACTGGCAGCATCTCCTCAGCAGCCATGTGAAAAAAGGGAGAGAGTGAGACAGTGTCCAACTCTGGCTATGCCTTAAGAAAAACATTAGCAATCATTTTCAATTTGACAAAAGATTAAGAATTCTGTTGCCTGAAAGACAAACTCATTATGACATGTTCCCTATCTTAAAAATAACTTAAAATTCAAGGAGTCGGTGTTTGGCCTTTGCTCAGCCTTCCTGAATTTACTGTGGAGCTGGATTTGAGGTTTGCTTTTAAGGATGTTGTGTGACTAGACACATTAGCAAATGTTTTTAAATGATTTGATGGACGGTATTTACTGCCCTAACTTTAAGAACAGGTAACTCCTGCCTCAGAACTAATCCAAACTAGGGTTCAGTTATCTTCTGATCTGACAAATCCTTCGCTCTCTAAAATCTGTGTTATAGTTCACTGGCACCATTGTTAAAGAAGGACCTATTTCTAGAGAAATTAATCCTGGGACCTCTCACGGAGGAAGCATTAAAGGGAAAGGACAATTGTTAACAGAATTAATTTATGTGACTATGGAACAGGTTGTCCAAGAAGCCCTGGACAAAGCCAGAAAAGGCCGTACGTGCATTGTGATCGCTCACCGCCTGTCCACCATCCAGAGCGCAGACTTGATAGTGGTGTTTCAGAATGGCAAAGTGAAGGAGCACGGCACGCATCAACAGCTGCTGGCGCAGAAAGGCATCTACTTTTCAATGGTCAGTGTCCAGGCTGGAGCAAAGCGCCAGTGAACTGTGACCGTATGAGATGTTAAATATTTTTTAATATTTGTTTTTAAATATGGCATTTAACCAAAGTTAAAAAGCAAGCACTTACTGGATGATGAAGAGTTATCTGTTTAGTGTTTCCTGCTGCAATTGAAGATCATTCCATCAAGGTCAGTGTCTTTGGAGACTTCATAATTAAGGGACCAGAAAGAGAAACATCATCGAATGGGAGGAAATAATGGCTTTAATTGTATTATAAAACTTATAAAAGAATTTTAAGTAGACTTTTTAAATAAAGTGTGTAATTTTGTTTATATTTTTTCATTTGGACTGTAACTGCCTTGCTAAAAGATCATAGAAATAGCAAAAAGTATTGAAATACTTGCATGAAGTGCCTAATAATAAAACTAAACTTCCATGTGACTGGAGTCATCTTGTCCAAAATGCCTGTGAAAATATCTTCTTCCAATTGGAATATTATAGATAATTTCTTCTCTAAAAAAAAAGATTTCTTTAAAAACATCCATTCATTGTGGGAATGGTTAAACAGTTTAAATTCTATTCTATGTGTCTTTTCACTTTGGGTTTTATAGAACCATCTGGCTTCATTCTTATACTTGACCTGACTGATTCTTGCATTTCCACATGATGATGGCTTTCAAATCAATCACACAGATCAATACAAGACTTTGGGAGGTAGGGTGAGATGCAATTGTGAAGTATATATTATTCAGATATACATGAAATATTTTGCATTGCTCTTATTAAGGGCTCTTCAAGATTTTAATATTTTTGTACTTTTAAGAATACAATTACTCTTTTTCTGTCATGATAATGAATTTCTTTTCCTAGAATTGGTCTCTTCCAAAGTTGATCCTTCTGATTTGCAGATTAAAATGTGCCATAAGTTTAACACATCATAATGTAAACATGATGAAAAAAGAAAAGAATAAAATATCATGAAGACTGGTCCTTTGAGTAGAAATTTTAAAAATCAGCCAAAAAGCATTTTAAGCAAGATTGAAAGTCACAAGCTGGGGTGCTGCATTTATTGTAAACAATTGCTATCTTTAATATATAAAGAACTTTAAAAAAAAAAAAAAAAGCCACCACCTCCAAGAAAAAAACCAGCAAAGGAAATGATCAGATAATTCCCAAAGAAGAGATGCATGAGAAAAATGTACAATTTCAATAATCAAAGAATGTAGATTTTTTTAAAAAAAACAAAACCCTTTTATTGCCTAGTAACTTGATGAATTAAAAGTGTCATGTAATCTCTCATCATGGTACATTTCATGGGCCCCAAGCTTTGTTTATGGGGTTGATTGTTGGCATCTTCCCCAGGGCTCCCTGGGCTGTTATGCTGTGGGTGTCCTCTGAATTCCTCCTAAGAAGTTAGATAGCAGAATCTCACCCTTTCTTAAGTCCTTTTAGGTCCTATATTTTGAAGTGCCTCTCAGCCTAGCTAGTCTACTCCTCTGGTTATCATCAGTTACGTTATTCATTGCAACTAAGTGTCCCCTAAAACATAAAGCTCAGTAGCCTCAAACTGGCAGGGAAGGCAGTCTCCTTAGCGGGCAGGATGACAATACCAGGTTTGGAGGACAAACATCCAAACTGTAGCTTAAGAGAAGGAGGAGTCCTTAAGTTTAAGAAACATTTTCTCTGGGGACACAATTAAAACACGAATACAGTAGTGAAGCTATAAGACAGTAGCACAGCACTTTGGGAGACTGAGGCAGGAGGATCGCTTTAGCCCAGGAATTTGAGACCAGCCTAGGCAACATAGCAAGACCCCATCTCTAAAAAAAAATTTTTTTTAATTAGCCAGCGAGGTGGCTGGCCTGAAGTCCCAGCTAAGGCGCTGTGTTGGGCTGGGGAGAAGAGAGGACCAGTGGTGATGGGAAACATTCATATGCTAGATGTGAGAGGTGGAGGGATGATAAAAGTTGGCTGGGAAAAGGGCTGTGACACTGCTGGAGATAAGGAACTCTTTCAGAAGGAGGAGGATTTATTCACATGGCTTGGAGATGACATCAAAGCCAGAAGGCGTTTGAGCTGTGGCCTTTGGGATGCAGAAGAAACACAGATGGGTCCCAGCCTGGGCCATTTGCTTGAGTTCCATCCTTTTCTAGCCAGGCTCCTTTATTTTCCTAGTACCCCAATGAGCTTATCCAGTTATGCCTGACTCTTAGCAATGATGGCACTTCTTTTTGGTTCACTAGAATCAGCTACTGATTTTAGGCCAAAATATACTTCAGTCTGTTTGCTGACACACAAAGCAGCCATTTGTCCCAGGTTTCAATAAGAAGTCTTTTTTTTTTTCAAATTCATTTTTCTTGCATCTCACGCATGCTACCAGTTTGTGAACCCTTTGAGGAAAGGACTGTGTCTTTGCATCACTGTGTTCCTGTGTTTGGCAAAGTCCTTGGCATATAGCAAAGGCTCGATAAGTGTCTGTTCTTTTGCCAAATTTCTGTTCTAATGTGTACTTTTCTCTGGGTCATTTTGGGTTTATCACAGAAGAAGATCTAAAAAGTCCTCTGTTAATGTAAAATATATTAAGAAGATTATTTTCTAAACCCATATAATTTTACAAGAAAGATAGGGAGGGGAGCCCATCATTATCATGAGACCTGGGACCCAGCCTTACCCACCATACAGAATAAAAGGGGAAAACCTTACACAAATTGTGTCCATAATTTTGTAAGAGAAAATCTTTTATATGTTTTTCTTTTTCTGGTGTGGCTAGGGGTGAGTTGTAGTAGTCTGGTAACAGGATTGTACCAATGTCAATGTCCTGGGTTTAATTTTAACTATAGCCACCATATATCATTATCAGGAGAAGCCAGATGAGTACACAGGACTCTAAGATTTTTGCAACTTTTTGTGAGTCTATAATTATTTCAAAATAAAGTCAAGAAAAATAAATGGGGGAACAGATAGTTAAATTTTAAAGCTTTGCTGCTTTTAGGACTGGCACCATGACTCACACCTGTAATCTCAGCACGTTGGTAGACCAAGGCAGGAGGATCACTTGATGCCAGGAGTTTGAGACCAGCTTGGGCAACATAGCAAGACCCCTGTCTTTAAAAACATTTTTTTTAATTAGCCAGGCCAGGTGGTGTGTGCCTGAAGTCCCAGCTATTTGGGAGGCTGAGAAAGGAAGATTGCTGGAGCCCAGGAATTGGATGTTGCAGTGAGCTATGATGAAGCCACTGCACTCTAGCCCAAGCAACAGAATGAGACCCTGTCTTAAAAAAAAGGGGTTTCCTGCTTTTGAAGGAATAATTTGGGCTAAACTGTGAAAAGTGATTAAGATGGCACTGCACTGTAGTCTGGGAGACAGAATGAAACACTCTCTCTCAAAAAAAAAGAAATAGGCAGGGAGAGGTGGGAGCTGGGGAGCTAGGCCATAGGAAAGGAAGGAGAGTGTTCCAGGTAGAGGACACAGCCTCTTCAGCGGAGCACTGGAAGGACAGGGGAAGGACTTGTGGCTGGAGCGTGCTAAAGAAGGCAGAGAATGGCAAGCGACACCCCCGCAGGGTAAGCAGGGACATGTGCCTTCCCGTGGAAGCCCTGCCTGACAAAATGGACTTTGGGGCTATTTTAAGCCGAGGACCAGATCCTGAACTGTGATGCTCCCTCCCTGTCAGAACCCAACCACCACACTGTGAAAAGAAGTCCAAGTCGCATGGGTGACTATGTGACGCGACCCAGCTGAACCCCCAGACCACTGCTGGCATCAAGCGCCAGCTGCGTAAGTGGCCCCAGTCAGTCAGCATCTGACTGCAGCCTTGGGAGGTAAGAGCCACTCAGCTGCGCCCAGGCAATCCACACAACAACAAGAGATCATGAAAGCCATTTGCTGGGAGCCGATTCCTAACCAGACAACTAATAACCCTTCTAGTTCCAGAGCCTATCAAGGACTTCCACCAACCTTAACTCTCTTGACCTTCAAAAGATTCCCTCTAGGCTGCAATGTCATGTTGGGTACCTGGTTCACCATTGTACACCAATCCCTCTCTCAATACCTGGCACATTGAAAGTCTTTGATAAAAAGTCTGTGTTAAATGGGGGGGGGGGGGGGGAAGAAGAATTGCTGCTCTTAAGAAAAAAATAAAAAGATTAAAAGATTTTCAGAGAGCATTTTCTGCAACTGTAGTCCTTTATCCTCTTTGGAACTTGTAACACCAAGGTTAAAGACCTCTGCCCTTGGAGTGGAGAGAAATCAGAATAGCAAAGAGAAAAGCAGGAATGCTTACCGATAGGAGCAAGAGGCAAAGAAACATGACGAAATGTTTTGACCTGGGCTCTTTCAAAAGAGCCAGTTTTGGTCATAAGGAAAAGTGACCTTTGAGTTGAAAACGAAACGTTTTCGTTTTCTTAACGGGGTGGCTAAATTTAAATGTTTTCTCTGTCATCGATTGCTGTTTGATGTTTTAACAAAGCACCTACCCTCTCCAGTCAGAGAAATCTGCTTTCTTTTCTAGCTGCCAGTTTGTTAACATGTGTGGTTGGGCAAGTGACTTATTTTCTTTAAGCTTCTGTTTCCTCATTGGCAAATGAGGGATTTCAATACCTACCTCATTGGATTTCTTGAGCACTAAATGTTATAATAAAGTCTTTAGGACAATGCTCAGTATATAGGACATAAGTGAAAAAAAATGTTGGTTGCCTTCATTTCATATTTTTCTTGCTCTTCAAAGCTACAAATTCTCTTGCATGAAAAGGAAGTTTTGTTTTGTTTATTCATTTAGCAATTATTTTGAGTGCCTACTGGACTAGATATTGGGAACACAATGATAAGACAAAGAGCTTAGGAGACAGGAAATAAGTTTAGTAATGTGTATTGATGCCACGAAGCAAGACAGTGGGGTGCGGTAGTGCAGGACCAAGAATTGAGCCATCACTTCTCCCAGGAGTGGTTTCAGGGTTGAAAAAGCTTCCCAAGCAACCAATATGTTCTTCAGAAGGTGAATGGATAAAAAAAGAAAAAACTGTGGTACATCCACACAATGGAGTATTAGTCAGTGCTAAAAAGAAATGAGCCATGAAAAGACACAGAGGAAAATTAAATGCACATTCCTAAGTGAAGGAAACCAATCTGAAAAGGCTTCAAACTGTATGATTCCAAGTATATGACATTCTGGAAAAAGCAAAACTATGGAGACGGTAAGAAGATCAATGGTTGCTAGGGGTTGGGGGCAGGGAGGGATGAAAAGGTGGAGCACAGATGATTTTCAAGGCCGTGAAACTGCTCGTAAGATGCTGTAATGGTGGACTCATGTCATTATACATTTGTCCACACCCAATGAATATACAATACCAAGAGTGAACTCTAATGTAAACTAAGGACTTTGGGTGATGATACGTCATTGTATATTCATCAGTTGTAACAAATGTATTAAAACCACTCTGGTAGGGGATGTTGATAATGGGTATGTATAGGAGTAGGAGGTATCTAGGAAATCTCCATACCTTTCGTTCAGTTTTGCCGTGAATTTAAAAATGCTCTAAAAAATAAAGTCTATTAAAACAAAACAAAAAACTTCCTGGAGAACTCAGTCTATGCCTGTCAGATGTACAGTAGAGGAGTGTGGATATGGGGAACAGCATAGAACAGCCTGGAAGGCTGGAACCAGAAGTGATTCAGGGTGATCAGAGTTTGGGAATCAGGAATGAGATGGAGTCAGACAGGACCTGAGCTTGAAGGGCGTAGTGTACAAGAATGGATTTTGTTATTTTTGTTTTTATTGTGATTCATTTGAAATAGAGTATTGAGACATGCCTCACTTTAGAGTGGCCACATTCCTTCAAATGTACCTGTGTAGTAAAATTTTATAAAGTAAATCACATTTTTCTTTCTAGATTTCCATTATAAAGATGAAAATATAACCCTTTCTCAAATTCTATAAGTAAAGGGGAAAAAAGAAAGAATTGGAAACGTGCTTTGCAACTCCACACCCTCAAGAGAGCTTTTATGGAATTTCAACCACAAGCATCAGGGCAGGCCCAGCATCCTAATATCCTATGCAGGGAATCAACATTCTATTTGGAGTTGGGTATGCAGTGAGAGAAGGAATATATGTTTGTTTCTTCTTAGTCAAGAACAGAAAGAGAAAACTAAACAATATTAAGGTCATAATTCTAATATTTTAGTTCTGTATTCAAACTAGTTTGCAGTTGAGACGTCCTGAGCCTATCAAGATTTGAGCATGACCTTTTTTTCATTTCTAAAAGAGTTCATTGTCCCTTCTCTCTTGTGCAAAATGTCTCTGTCAGGATGGGCAATGACCCCATTACTCCCACTCTTCAGAGTTTAAATAGGTGACTCAGGCAGGATTTGTTCATGGATTTTCCATGTTATTTTGAGAAAGGGTCAGTTCCAGCCAAGATATGGCTGAGACTACCTGAATTATTTGAAAAACCCCATGGCCACAATATTTTATCTTTTTAGACTAAAAAATGGTATGAAGTTCTTTGGGGTCATGGAGCCCAGATCAAGAACATGTGAATATAGAAAAAGCCTGGAGAGAAATATGCTGAAATGGAAACGATGAGGTTAAAATGAAAAACCAATATTAAGGATTTCCTCTAGGAGAACAGATACTTGAAAGAGTGTTTAGAAGTAAGTGCCAGACGCTAAATACGAAATACTGATGTTTCACAAAAATTAGTATTTACGAATTAATCTTTGGCAGATGCTTCAATTCTGAAAGTGAATTTTTTGGAGCAGCTAAAATTTTGATTATAAGTTAATATTGGTTAATAATAATGAAATTAAATTCATTCATTAAGAGGTGCAATTAAATTTTAATACATTTTAAATTCTTAACATTTGCCTTTGTACCAGAAAGGCTGCCTTAGCCAATAATTTTATATACTAGTATTGTGGATCAAAGCTAAGTTCGTAAGTTAGATACGAAAATTCTCTGCACTGAATGCCCACATACTTTCTATACTGCTTTATAGTTCATTCTATGTTTTATTTATTTGCTTATTTTTCACTAATAGCTGTTTTGCTTTTCTGAGGGCTGGTCTCTATGTTCCTGTCTTTCTGTCTTCACTGTGCTTTACACAATATCTTGACACAGTAGGTGCCTCTTCGAAAATGTTGTATGAATCATGAACAGACACAGCTCATCAGGAAATGGTAGAGTTAAAATATCTTTTGCTGATTTACAGATTTTTCACCTTGACACATGTGCCAGATATCTTCCTTTTGCCCTTCCACATCTTCCCTCCACACTGCTCTCTGCTCTGGGTTCAGCTGAAGGGGCGCCTTGGAGACAGCGGGGCAGATCACTGCCCTTCTCAAAGCCGTTCTCTACAAGATGCTCATTATGGCTTCTGGTAACCGCTCCCCCCCTCACCCATATTGGCCTAGGGAGGGAAATTCGCAAATTTATGTGACCCTAGAACCCTTGTCATCACCTGTTGGGATTCCTCAGGTCACCATTTGGAAAACCTTGTCTATGGGTATGCTTTTCACACCATCCTTCTCTTCCTTCGCAAGTATTTATTGAACAAATGAATAAATATTGACAAAATTGGTCAGAACTGTAAGAAAGTA
The DNA here is from genome assembly GCA_008086735.1 of Cheirogaleus medius. Classification (NCBI taxonomy): domain Eukaryota; kingdom Metazoa; phylum Chordata; class Mammalia; order Primates; family Cheirogaleidae; genus Cheirogaleus; species Cheirogaleus medius. Next base: position 48,810,342 of record VBSM01002217.1, read on the forward strand.
AGTGGAAGGCAGGGTACCACACCCCTTCCTTTCAATCCTTTGTTGTCTGCATATGTCAGATTCTCCAAAGATGTGCGGGATCGGGTAGAAAGTGGCCAGCACTTCCTGCAAGATCCAGTTTGAGGTACGGATGGAGACCTATCTCATTATTCATTCAGAGGTCTTCTTCAATCTTTCCATCCTAGATTAGTTGTAGATGCAGTTTCTTTCCTGGTCTTTCTGCCCTAATTCTCGAACTAGCTGGAGGTGGAAAAAGAAGTGGGCAAGAAGAAATAGTAACATTTATCAGGTCCTTGCAATATTCCGGATGCTATATTTGGTTCATCCCCTTCCCTGAAGAAGCTCACAGTTGAATGAAAGAGAAAAGATGCAAAAATAGGTATAATTAATACATTTTAATATAACATAATTATGTAATTAATATAATTAGTATATAGTTATGGCTATATGAAGAAAGAGCTCATACCCTCATTTTTAAAAATTGCTTCATCATTTTGCTATGGTGAAGTCTGTAATTATTGGCATCTGATTTCATGTTTTATTGTAGAGTAAGCTTGAGGCCAGACCAAGATAATGTTCTCCCACCCTCATGTCTAATGTAGAAAAATATATGATTTGTATAATATAAGTAGCCACAATAGACTGGATGTTACTAAGAGGGGGAGAGAGTAAGGAGGAGGGAAATAAGCAGATAACTTAGGGAAATATTTTTATCTAATACTTCATAGCCCTTCTATCGGTGAACAAATACAAAGATTGGCTAGTTTGATTTTAGACTCTTTTTCCTTTGCCTTTGTATTCTATTAGGAAAAAAAAATGGATTTTTAAAAATCAGGCAGCAACCGCTGGGAAAATGGAGTAGATGTCATTTTTCCTATCTGTCCTGCTAAGTATCATTAAAAACACTGATCATTACCTATGAAACAAGCATAAGAAGACTCTGAAAAGCAGACAGAACAAAGCAGACCAGCTAAGAACCTTGGGATCCGAGGACTAACACATGGTTGTGAGTTTCTGTTTGGTTGGTTGGTTTGTTTGTCTCGTACATACCCGCCAGACTTGGAGCTAAAGAAGGCAATAGCCCAGAAATGCCAACGTACACAGACAAAAAGGTCCTGCTCTTTCTAGCCTCAGAACCAGGAAAGGGGCAGTCCAGCAAGATAGAACACTTTCATGAGACAATAGTCACTCTACTCTAGCCAAACATCACATTAATAGAAAAAACTGTGGCACCACCTAGACCCACCCCAGCAAAAGGCAAGTGGGGAGCCTCCACCCTTGCCAGGCTGTGCCAAGGCACCTCTGTCTTACTGTCTGACCCCCAACAGAGTGATGTCACACCACGCCAAATAGGGAGCAGATCTTTCATCCCCACCTGGTAATAATGAGACATCTCTCCTGCTTCCCTCTGGGGAAGAGTAAGAGGAGGCCTAGTGGAGACTTAGGACTTTCACCACTACCCAGTAGTATATCTCCCCAACCCATGCAGGCCATGTGGAGGGAAGTAACAAATTCGCACTCCTACTTCTTACGGCCAGAGAGATATCAACAGAGGGCAAGTGGGACCAAAACTGTCACTTCTTCTCAATAACAAGGACACTCTCAACCTCAGGGATCAATGGAGGCCAGGTGGGGAACCTGAACTTCTACCCCCACCTGTAGTAATGAGGCAGTAGACCCCTTTCCCTGCTGGAGCAGTATTACAAATCCATTTTGATTTCTCTGTAGTGTTCTTGAATGTATCTATTTTTATAGCTTCTTTAGTGGTTTTCTGAGTATTACATTATATATAAATAACTTATCACAGTTTACTATTTTCATAATTTTACCTGTTCAAATGAAGTGTAGAAATCTTATCTCCATCAATTTACTCTTTCCTATTTGTAATGTTATTGTCTTATATATTTCCTATACATATATTTAGAACCACACACCGGTGTTATAATTTTTGCTCAAACCATCAAAAATAATTTAGAAAACTCAATAGGAGAAGGAAAGGTTATTATATTTACCAATATTTTTGTTTACCATGTTCTTCCTTTCTGATATTCCAAGTTTCTTTCTTTTATTATGTCCTTTCTGTTTAGAGAACTTCCTTTAGCCATTCTTTTAGATAGCTCTGCTGCTGACAAATTCCCTTAGTTTTCTTGCACTTAGAATGTCTTCATTTTCCCTTCATCCTAAAGTATAATTTCACTGGATACAAGATTCTGGACTGACAGTTCTTTTCTTTCAACTCTTGAAAAATGTTGTGCCATTTCCGTCTGGATTCTCTGGTTTCTGACAAGAAATCCATTGCCATCCAAATAATTTTTCCCTATAGTAATGTGTATTCTCCCTTGCTGTTTTATATATTTAGTTTGGGGAATTTTGATTACAATGTGTCTTGGTGTAGATTCTTTAGGTTTATTCTCTTTGGGGTTCATTCATCTTGAATATGAAGGTTTATGAATTTTGCCAAATTCAGGAAATTTTCAGCCATTATTTTTCAAATACTTTTTCAGCTCCACCCTCCTTCTCTTCTCATTATAAAACTCTGATGACACTAAAGTTACATCTTGTGGTATAGTTCCACAGACCCTGAGGTTCTGTTAGTTTTTTTCAGTGTATTTTCTCACTGTTGTTCAGACTAGGCAGTTTCTATTGCTCTACCCTCCAGTCTTCTGTTGAGCCCATCCACTGTGTTGATTTGGTTATTGTATTTTTCACCTCTGAAATTTCCATGTGGTCTTCCTTTTGTAACTTCTATTTATTTGCTGAGATTTTCTATGTTTTTCCTTTGTTTTAAGCATGTTCATAATTTCTCATGAAACATTTTTATCATGGCTGCTTTTAAATATTTATCAGATATTTCTAACATCTCTGTCATCTTGGTGTTGACACCTATTATTTGCCATTTTAAAATTCAGTTTGAAGTCTTCCTGGTTCTTGGTATGATGAGTGATATTCAATTGAAATTTGGACATTTTGGATATTATGCTAGGAGACTTTGGATCTTTTTAAAAATTTTAATCCTCACATCTTATATAAAAAGTAACTCAAAATGGATCATGGACTGGAACAGGGGTTTCCAAGACTACCCTCAGCTTCAAAGATTCTTTAGGTGGACTCACAGGACTCAGCATGTAATCAACATGGATACAACAAAGGATATAAAACAAAATCAGCAAAGGGAAAAAACATATGGGGCAAAGTCTAGAGGAAGCCAGACTCAAATTTCCAAGAGTCCTCTGCCAGTGGAGTCACACAAGAAATTCTTACTCCCCCCAACAAGTTATGATAACACTTGTTAAATGTTATCTACCAGAGAAGCTCATTAGAAACTCCATGCTCAGGTTTTTTATTGAGGTTTGATCACATATGCACCCTCCACCTAGAATGCACTGAAATTCCAGACTCCCAGAAGAAAAGCAACTATTCAACACAAACTACATTTTTTTGCACCATTAAGGCACAATGAGCCATTGTCATTGATTAGTCCGATGGGAACCCTTCTGCAATCCAACTTCCTAGACACCAGCTAAGGGCCAATCTTGTCAGCAAGCCTTTCTAAGTGTAGTGATCTCATCCCAGCTGTGACAATTTTTATCTGCACATGGACTTAAATGTAAACATAATACTATAAAAGTTTTAGAAAAATCTTCAGGATCTAGACCTAGGAAGAGAGTTCATAGACTTGACATCAAAAGCACACACCTTCAAAGGCAAAATTTATAAATTGTACTTCATCAAAATTTTAAAATTTGGCTCTGTGAAAATTTGGCTCTTAAGAAGATGAAAGACAAGCTACAAACTGGAAGAAAATATTTGCAAACTGCATATCTGACAAAGGACTAGTACCTAGAATATATAAAGACCTCTCAAAACTCACCAATTATAAAAAACCTCTAATTAGAAAGTGGCCAAAAGATATGAAGAGAAGTTTCACCAAAGAGAATGTATAGATAGCAAATGAACACATGAAAAGGTCTTCAACATCATTAGCCACTGGAAGAAATACAAATTAAATCACAGTGAGATATCACTATATACCTATCAGAATGACCACAGGAAAACTGGATCACTCATATACTGATGATGTAAAATGGGGGGCTATAAAATGGCACAGTCACTCTGGAAAACACTCAGGTTCTTATAAAACTAAACATGCAACTATCATGAGACCCAGAAATCGCACTTTTCAGCATTTATCCCAAATAAATAAAGACTTCAACTTTGCACAAAAACCTGTACAAACATGTTCATAACAGCTTTATTCATATTAGCCCCAAATCAAAAACAAGCCATATGACTTTCAATAGGTGAATAATTAAATAAACTGTAGCACCTCCATGCCATGGAATACCTCTCAGCAATAACAAAAGAATTAACTATTGATACACATTACAACCTGGGTCAATCTCCAGAGGATTATGCTGAGAGAAATAAATCACTCTTAAAAGGTTACACAGTGTACGATTCTACTTATTATTGAAATGACAAAATTATTGAAATAAAGAACAGATTAGTGGTTGCCTAAAGTTAAGGCGAGGGTAGGGGTGGAGAGAAGTGAGTGTGTCTATAAAAGGACAACATAAGGGATCCTTATGGTGTTTGAAATGTTCTGAATCTTGACTATCAATTTCAATATCCTGGGTGTAGTATTGTATTATTGTTTTACAATATATTAAATATTACCACTGGAGAAACTAAGTAAAGGATACAGGGGATCTCTCTGTATTATTCTTACAACTGCATGTGAATCCATAATTATCTCAAAATAAAGAATTTAATTTTTAAAAATTAGACAGTAAAAGGAGAAAGACAAAGAGAATCAGAGATCCCACCTGATATTAGTTGAGTTCCAAAATAAGAGTATGGATGATTGCAACTCCAAGTTAATTGTGGCCTGGGTGATTTCCAAACATTTCATAACATCCTTTAAAGTGGATGAAGAACCCTTAGGATGCCATAATTTAATGCTGTGAATAATTCAGGAACTACATGCTGTGAGTAATTGTGAACTAACATCAAATACAAACCCGATGTTACTGTTCTTTTTCATGATATTGTTTATGGATATATGGATTTGGTGTTTGCAAATATCTTAACATGTGGCAAAGCAAAGTACAATATTTTGAAAAGGTATGGTTTTAGAATAACTTTAAGAGTAAACATTAATAACCTCAAGCATAGTGACCCTGGCTTTTGCTTATGCGTTTCATCCCTGGCCTTGGCACCCTGCAGCCCTCCCTGTCCACCCAACAGTCCCCATTACCTTCCCAGAGCACAAGAATTCCATTAGGCAATGTGACCTTGGAACTCTCAACGTGCCATTAATCTATGCTGGCAGAAATGATACAACACTGTGGCTAATAGTGAATTCTTCCAACTGCTTATTTAAGTTTTGTCATGGTACCTTTACAAGTCCACCCTGATTTAAGAAGGTGTAAGGAAGAGTGTAGTGGAAAAGAGAGACCTGAATCAGTATCATCCTCATCTTTATCATCTTTATGAATGTCTTTGAGTGTGCTGGGACCAAATTAGATGAATTTTATGATGAGCAAAAGAAAAGTAAAACCAAAAGGAAATGATTTTTTTTAGGAAGGAAAAGGTCAAAGACAGAAAGATATTTTTTTGTTTCCCTTTTCAGATAGGAAGAAGGTTTTTAAAAAGAATTTTGGGAGAAGTATAAAATATAACATGGGTTGAAGGAAGTGAAGACAAGAGAAATTAAAATCTATAAACTCTGAGAAGAAGGCAAAATATTTAGGTAGAGGTCAAAAACATTGGTGGAAGAAAGTTTGGAAATAATTTGAGATTAGTTAGCTGTGGCCAAGTGCAAATACAATAGTCAAAAATAGTATCTAACTGTCTTATCTTCAGACATGAAAAGTCAGAGAATTGTTAGATATCTGCAAATACAATACAGTGCAGGAAAAGACCACAAAGTATCTCATCATCAAGATAAAGGCCAACTGGACAGAGAACTCATACCCTATTTGGGGAAAACTGTTGCTAATTAATTTATATTTAAATATAATTTTTAAATACTTTAGCAAAAGGTATTTGTTCTTTGTTGACTCTTATTTATAGCAAATTCTTTTTTGCAATCTAAATCTTTTCTGCTATGGTTAAAAAATATTGACCTATTCAATATATATTTAATGAGTCCTCGAATGCTGTGGGGACTAGGAACACAGATAGGCATGGCTTCTGCCCGGCAGTTGTCTTCCCCAGGGATTCAGAAAGAGAAGCTGGAGTCACACGACCAGAGTTGAAGTCATAATTCCATTGTTTACTAACTTCATAAAATTCTCTTAATCACTTAATAATAGCTCCTTGCTTGTTTACTTTAACATAATTCTTGTTTTGAGAATCAAATGAGATAATATATACATGTGATGGGCCCTGTAACTTTATAAAACACTATATAAATTTGAAAGATTTTTGTCCTGGGACCATGCCTTGTTTATATCCTTCTTTATTTGCCTTTATATCCTCAAACTCTAGCCCAGGGCCTGGCACGTAGTAAGTATGAGCAGCAATAGTTGGCTGTCTCAGTAACTAAAACAGAAAAATATCTGTACTCTTCTGGATCTTACATGCTACTGAAGTGACAACAGACAACACGCACAATAAATTCATAAATTACATAGTATACTAGAAGATGATAAATGTGGGGGAAAAAAGCAGAATAAGAGGAAATGAGAGTCCTGAGGGTTAAAGAATTCAACTTTTAAAGGGGAGGTCAGGGTCAGTCTCATCAAAAAGACAATAATTGAGAAGAGATTTGTAGGCGGTGAGAATGTTAGCCATGTGAATATTTGGGAGAAGAGAATTTTGGACGGAGGAAACCACCAGTATAAACACTTGAGGTGGAATGCTGCTTCTCTTGTTTAAGGAACATCCAAGAGGCCAGGATGGCTGGGGTGGAATTCAGCAGAGAGAAGAAATAGAAAATGAGATCAGAAAGGTTGTGGAGTGGGCGCACCATTGCAGGTCATGACCCTAAGTGAATTGGGGGCCCCCACAGAGTTGAGAGGAGCAGAGTGATGTGGTCTGACTCACATCTCAAAAGAATCACTCTGGCTGCTCTTGTGAGAATGCACAAAGGCAGAAGAGGGGCCAAGGCAGAAGCAGAAAGACACTTTAGAAGCCACTACAGTAATTGAGGTGAGGGACAACAGAGGCTTGCATGACGGTGGTAGGGCTGGAGGTAAAGAGAAGTGGTCAGATTCTGGATATATTTTGGGAGTAAAGCCAATAGGATTTCCTGACAGAATGGCTATGGTGTGAGGAGGAAAGAGAGGAATGCAGATGACTCCAGTGTTTCTGTTGACAACTGGAAGGCTGGAGCTGCCAGCAGAGAGAAGCCTGTTGGAGAAGCCAGCTTGGGGGACAGATCAGGAGTCAAGGTTGAGCATAAGTTTGAGACGTCTATGAAACGTCCAAATAGAGATGTCAAAGATGTATAAGAGTAAGGAATTCAGGAACATGGTCTAGGCGTGGAACAAAAATTCAGAAATTGTTGGATACAGATGGTTTTAAAGCTGTGAGACTGGGTGAGAGGACAGAGGGAGTGAGAATAGACAGAGAAGTCCAAAGAGGGCACCCTGGAGCACTCTGTTGTTAAAAGCTGAAGAAAGAGGAAGGATGTCAAAGGAGACAGAAAGAGTGATGAGGAAAACATAGGAAAATCCAAGAAATGTGTGGTGTCCCGGAATCCAAGTGAAGATAGCTTATTCAGGAAGAGAGACTGATGATTCTGTCAAATGCTTGGATTTGTTAAGTAAGTTAAGGACAAAGAATTGATCTTTGGATTTAGCAATTTAGAGGTTATCAGTGACCCTTACGAGAGCAGGGCAGTGGTAGTTTTGGTAGTGTGAAAGTTCAAACTCCTGTTTGGAGAGGGTTTAAGAGAGAACAGGAGGACAGGAAATGAAGACAATGATAGAACTCTTTCAAGTATTCTGCAAAGGGAAGAAGAGAAGTGCTGTGATAGCTGGCAGGGTATGAGGGGGGATCAAGAGGGATTTTTTTCAAGGTGGAAGAAATAACAGCACGTATGTAAGCTAACAGGAATGCTCCCGCAGGAATGGGGAAGCTGATGATGCCGGACAGAGAGGGAAGGGTGGCTCCTTAAGAAAATGAGAGGGGATGGGAACTTTAGGATAAGAGTACAAAGACTGGCTGAAAATAGGGTCATGAAGAATTCATTTATAGAAACAAACAGGTGGGAAGGCAGAGTGTTGGGTGCAGATGCTGGTAAGTGGGCAGACATCATGGTGGGAGATTATGGGCAGATCCCTTCTGCCCCTTCAATTTTATCAGTGCAATAAGATGCAGAGCAATTCAGCAGAATGTGAAGACAGGGAAAGAATGACAGAAATTTGAGAGAACAGAAGGTATGGAATAATTATCTAGGAAAGTGGATGAGTGAGTGAACTAAGTGAAACATTTTATAACTGTTGGGCAGCAAACGTCGAGATTACACCAGTGAATAAAACAAACAAACAAAAATAATTTTTTCCTTATGAATCTTGTATTCCACATAGTGGGCAATAAATAATAAACATAACAAATACAGTAAGTAGATAGCATAGGGCCATTTAAATTCACAGTGAGACTCATCAGATGCTTTTGTATCTTTCATCAGACATGTGCTGCATGGTGTAGTTTTTCAGTAAGTAGTTGGGTAATTTGGATTTGCCAGGGTTGTGGTTTTACTAAGCAAGTCTGGTAAAGAGAGTGGGCAAAAGGGTTGTGGGTGTTTGCAGGCTGGGCTAGGAAAGAGGAGAGAACATGAAGAGGGTGAGGAATAGTAAAAAGGTGGTAAGATCAATGGACTGGAGGACGCATTAAAGTATGAATGTGGTTAACTCTCTGATACATCTGACTCATATTCCCCATCCCCACCTCCCTGCTCTAGTGACTAAGAATACTGCCTGGATTGGAATTCTAGCTGTGTCATTTATAAGATCTCTATTTCATTTCACTTTAATTTTGTGTGTTCCTATCTAAAACATCTTTTCTTAATTATTATAGTTTCATAATGTCTTGATAACCAGTAAGGCAAACTCCTAAATAACCTATATTTTTTAAAAATAAAAATGAAATAAATTTTCAGGGAAAAAAGCTGAGAAAATTTATCACCAATTAAAGGAAATACAAAAGAGTGTTCTTTAGGTGCAAGGAAAATGATCCAAGATAGTAGTTCTGAGATGTAGGAAAAAATAAAAGCAAGAAAATGATAAATATATAGATAAATCTAAGTGAGTGTCAACTCATAAAGTAATAATATTCCCATGAGAATCATAAGTATACAGAGAAAATTAAAGTGACAACAATAGTGTAAAAGTCAGAGGTAAATCAATGAGGCTTAAGAGTTCTAAAATTTTACATTGTCCTAGAAGAATAAAAAGTACAATGATTAGTCAGATATACATGTCATAATCTCTAGGAAGGAAATAATTATTAAATAGATAATAAAATAATGTATATTTAGTAAACTAATAGAAAGGAAACCTAAGTGATAAAATTATTCAATTGATCCAAAAGAAGCTAAAAATGAAGATAAAAAAAGAAAGATGGAACGAATAGAACAAATAGAAAAAGTAAGATAGATCAGTAGGACATTAACTCCAGTCACCTACATCAATGCATAAGTATCTCAATATCCTACCACAAGGAGAAAGTTAAGATTTCTTACGGCCTGAGTGTAATAGAGAAATCCAGTTTATCATAGTGGTTTCAATATGGCAAGTCTTCAGCTTCTAGTTGATGACTAAATGAATGAATAATTTAATGGAATTGCCAGGCAGGGTTGTTGCATTATCAGCAAATAAATGTAAATGGAGCCCCTGAAATTGGCTCCAATATGGGTAAAATATGTAAACACAGCCATGTAGGCATGGCTTCCCTCTCCTCATACTCACTCACTTGACTGAGGTCCTCACTCTGTCCCCAGATGCAGAAAACACATGACGACCACTTCTTGCAGGGACAAACTTGTGAATTGACTCAGACAGGTGAACACACCTCATCCCACATGGGTGTTTTTGTTTGTTTGTTTGCTTTAGTTTTAGTCCAGAAACTTCCTATTCTTTCAAGCATGTGCTTTCTACGCCCTCGAATTTTCGTTTATTAATGTCTGAAGAGGCTGTCGTCTCCTTATGTGAGACTGAGTTTTATAATGTCCTCCAGTCCCCAAAAAAGCCTTATTTCAAACTACACCATTCCAACTGCTTTAGTCTCAGGGTATCTTGAAATAATGATCTGACTACCTGTTGGCCTCATGAAGGGAAGGAATTCTGGTCGATCGAAGAAGAGAGAATCCTCATGGTTATGATAACTGGACAAGGAGAAAAACATTTTGAGGAAAAATACTCAACTAAATTCATTTCTACTCCAGCACATTATTTCAAGTCAAGTTCAACCCCAGCTCTGGGTAGCAGGCAAAGCAGGATGGAGACACAGCACATTCAGCAGTGAGTGGCCAGAGCTGCTGGCTCCTCTTCCAGTCCTTCCTCATTTGCCTCTTCTGAACATTTAACTATAATAATAGTTACCCTTTATTAGGTGCCTCCTATGTGGGGGCCCTTTACAAACATTGTCTCCACACCTAATGACACTTTTATTTTACAGATTCAGAGACTGAATCAAGAATTCAATTATCTGCCCAAGGCCAGACAGCCAGTAAATGGCAGAGGTGAGATTCACACCAAGGTCTGTCCGACAACATCTCTTATACCATTCTCTGCTTTAAGGTTCTCTGGAAAACCAAGAAAACCATGGGCCAGCTGTTGTGTTATAAGACATAGGAGCACGAGTAAGTAAGTAATCCTACTACCTAATTAGGAGGAAGGAAGCCATATTTGTTGACCTTGTATTATGTTTTAGGCATAGTACCAAGTGCTTTTATCTAGTACTTAATTCATTTATTCCTAATTCATTTAGTCTTAACTCATTTATTCCTCACAATAGCCTGGTAAGGGAGATGTTTCTATCCTCAGTTTACATATGAGGAAACTGAGGGCTAGAGAAATGAGCAAAGTGACCAAAGTCACATAGTTAATAAGATGCGAGTCTCTGAGTTTGAAAGTCACTGGTTTCAAAGCCATAATACTTTACTGTGTCCTGTTTTAGACACTGCCTTTTGGGAAGAGCGTGGAGAAATTAATCAGAAAAGACAAGAAAAGCGTACTCAAGCAGGTGCTAGGTGTAGAGGCAGTTTAGTACCGGGAGAAGTCTAAGATCAGAACAGGGAGCCAGGGCACTGTCCTGGGACTCAGGGGGCTTTGCCTGGACTCTGGTCCCGCTGATACAGCCTCAGGCAGGACTTAACCTCTTTGGGCATCAGTTTCTTCCTACGTTAAAATGTGGGTTTTTAATTAGGCGATCTCTAAAGTCCCTTCTAGCTCTTAAAGTTCTATGTCTCTAAGAACGAAGGCGGCATTGACGGCGTTCCTCTTCTCCAAGGAGCATGAGATGGTTCCAGGCTGATCCTGGTTGACTCTCGCCATCCTTGGAGTTGGTTGGGTTTGATGCCACCAGAAGTGGGAGGCGAGTCTCATGCTCTCTGTCGGTCCTCCGCAGCCCTGTGATTGTTGAGCGTCCAGAAACTCTCCCCCGCACGGGTTTAAAAAGAAAACTGAGCGCCGCAGGAGTGTGACAGTCCCTTGTAGGGGCTGCGGTGTCCCACCAGGCGAGGCCCCAACAGGCTGGCCGCGGCCTTATCAGCCGCAGCTGGCACTGCTAGGCCGGGGCTGGCGGCGCGCCCAAGTGGGCTGCGGCTGCGGCCGGGCGCCCCCGGTGGCGAGGGCGGCGCGCTGGGCCCCTCGCCCGCGCCTGGCCTGCGGAGCGAGCGGGGCGGGCGGCGGGAGCGGCTCCTGCGGGCCGGGGCCCTTGCCCCGGCGGCAGAGGGAGGCATCACCGGGGCCGGACGCGCGTGGGAGGCGGGGGCAGCGAGCAAAGTCCAGGCCCCTCGGCTGCAGTGCCCGCGCGCCCAGCGGCTCTGCCAGAGACGCGCGAGGTCTGAGGTGAGGGAGGCGCCGGGCAGCGGCGGGGACTCCCGGGACTGGTGGGCGCGGGGCGGGAGCGGCGGGACCCCTACCCGGAGTCCCCGGGCCGAGCCCCGTGCGCCTGGCGCGGCACCCTCGGGCCGGGGCTGCGAGGAGGCTGGTTGTCCCCCCAGAGCCGGAGCGGGTGCACTTGGACCTGAGGCTGTGGTTTCTCCCCAGGCTGAGATGGATCTTGAGGCGGCAGGGAACGGAACAGCCCGGAACCTCAGGAGAGCGGAGGGCGACTTTGAACTGGGCAGCAGCAGGTACATCACCAGCAGCCACTGGCTTTTCTGAGAATCAGCAGGACCAAGTTCAGCTTTGGAAAGAAGTTGAGACAATCGGTTGATGTCTTTGGCCTTTGTTTTGGAGGCTTCTTTGAAAGGTCTTGTCTGAGGTTCTGACCTTGGAGCAAAGTTTTAAGTGACCTGGAGGAATGTCACTGAGGCTCCTTTTGGAAGAGATACAGGAAGAAAACTTTGTCTTTAAAAAGTGCCCCCTCCCCTTTTTGCAGGGGTGATTTGATGCATATTTGTGTTGTATAACATTCCTTGTATTATATAACTCTTAAAACTTTTACAAATAACTTTCATATACATCATCTGGTTTTCAGGCTTATAGAGTGTCAGACATCTGCTGTTGGTGGTTGTGCTTTCTGAACAAGCGTAGTGAAGCCAAAACTCCCCTGCTCTTCTTTCTCTTCCTCCTTATCTTTTCTTACCCCTCCTCCTTCCCCCATCGCCAGGCTTGTTCTGTATTTCTCCTTTCTGGGAGGCGAGATGGGGAGGGAGACCTTGAGCAGTCTTATTCTTTCGAAACCTGTTCATCCAATCAGTTTTTGTTCAAGTGCATGGCGGGTTTGGAAACTTCAGCGCTTCCTTTGCTTGCGCCTCTTTCTGCTGGCTCTGGCTGTGGACTTGGTTCCCAGGGCCCTTGTTAAACTCACTTCACAGGCTTTGGTAGGGGCAGAAGCCCAGTGTTGTGTGTCTTTGTTTCCTCTTTCACTGTGAAAATAGTGAATCATTTTTGCCTTTAGCCCAAAATAGTTTATGAGGCTATTATGGTCTCTGAGTTCATGCCAGGCCACCCAGAACTAATTGACCTGTGTCATCTAGTGATCACCCAGAGGGACAAATTTATCAGGTTGTATAGTTTGTCCTCAAGCTGCAAGGGTCCTGATTAGCTAACTGAAAATATGCCTATCTGATGCTTAAACTGAAGCATTATTTTAGTCTGTTAACGTGTTCGTACAGTGACCTCGCTGTATTCCTTGTAAGTACCATGATATTTATTCATAGAAAATTTAGTTTTTCCATATAGAATTGGAAAACTGATGGGTGGTGTTACTTCCAATAGAAAAATGTGGTTTTCATCAGCTAGCCATTTAAGCTGGGATTGACTGTGAATCTATTAATAGATGGCATTTTCATGAAGAAGGCTATTTATGTATCTCACTGGCTGAACATTTAATGTGTGTACAAAGAAGCTGTCCCTGCAAAAGGTGTAGTAACATTCCAGAAACCAGGGAAGTCCTCAGAAGGGAAGCTCACAGCCTTCTGTTGGAAAGAAGAAAATAGCTCAAAGGAGAAATACAGAAAGTTAAGAGTAAGTTAGGACTGTAAGATTATGAAATAATAATAATATAATACTAATTTTTATAAAAGTAGACCAAAGATTATACATTCAAAGGAAGTTAAGCTCGCTTCAGTTATCTAGAACAAATTAAGAGTTAGTTTTTGCTTGTTCCAATCATACTGCTATAGACTGTGGCATGTTCTTTTGAACATACTTAGTGGCAGATGTTTGTCCAGTGATTTTAGTAAATGCTCTATATAATTTGAGGTCAATTCTTATGAGTAAAACTTGATCACTTACCTAGATAAATGCATCTTTTTTATTTTTATTTTTTGAGATAGGGTCTCACTCTGTCAGCCTAGGCTGGAGTACAGTGATGAGATCATAGCTCACTGTAACCTCAAACTCCTAGGCTCAAGTGATCTGCCTACCTCAGCCTCCTGAGTAGCTAGCATGCCACCATGCTCAGATAATTTTTAAAAATTTATTTTGTAGAGGTGGGGTCTCACTATGTTGCCTAGGCTGGATAAATGCATCTTATGTTAAAAGAAATCTCCTGGCCAAGGCACAGTGGCCTGTAATCCTAGCATTTTGGGAGGCCGAGGTAGAAGGATCACTTAAGCCTGGGAGTTCAGGACCAGCCTGGCAACATAGCAAGATCTTGTCTCTATAAAAAATAAAAAACACTGGCCAGGCATGGTGATGTGCACCAGTAGTCCCAGCTACTCAGGAGGCTAAGAAGGGAAAATTGCTGGAGCCTATGAGTTCACAGCTGCAGTGAGCTTTGTTCGTGCCACTGCACTCCAGCCTAGGCAACAGAGTGAGACACTGTCTCTTAAAAGAAGAAAAAAAGAAGAAAGAAATCTCTGCCCTCATGGCATTTATATTATTGTATGGAGGACAGACACAAATAATATACATACTAAATAAGTAAACTCCAGCTAATGTTAGAAGGTAATGAATGGTATGGAAAAACATTAATCCAGGTTAAGGCAATCAGGAGTGCAAGGGGGAAGTACTTTGCAATTTTAAGTAGGGTAGTTAGGGTTGATCTTACTTTTAAGGCAGTATTTGAACAAAAATTTCAAAGAAATGAGAGGAGAGAGCTGTGTGAGTATCTAAGGGAAGAACATTCCTGGCCAAGTTAACTGACAATGCAAAGACCCTGAGGTGGGAACATGTTTAGTGTGTGCACAGAACAGCAGAGAGGCCAGGGTGGCTGGAGCAGCGTAGCCAGGGGTAGGAGTGAGAGATGTGGTCAGAGAGATAACAAGGATACTAATCATGTAGGACCTTACAGGCCAATGTAAGGATTTTGGCTTTTCCTGTAAGGAAAATGGGAGCCATCATAGATTTTTGAGCAGAGAAGTAACACATGACTTGTGTTCTTTGGTTTTTTTGTTTTTGAGACAGAGTCTCACTCTGTTGCCCTGGCTAGAGTGCCGTGGTGTCAGCCTAGCTCACAGCAACCTCAAACTCGTTGGCTCCAGCGATCCTCCTGCCTCAGCCTCCTGAGTAGCTGGGACTATAGGCATGTGCCACCATGCCCGGCTAATTTTTTCTATATATTTTTAGTTGGCCAATTAATTTCTTTCTATTTTTAGTAGAGACGGGGTCTCGCTCTTGCTCAGGCTGGTTTCAAACTCCTGACCTTGAGCGATCCACCCGCTTCAGCCTCCCAGAGTGCTAGGATTACAGGCGTGAGCCACCATGCCCGGCCATGACTTGTGTTTTTAAATGATTCCTCCGGCTGCTGTTTGAGGATGGACTGAAGCAGGCATAGGTGGAAGTGGAGAGATTAGGCAGGAGGCTCCTACTGGGGACAGCAATAAAAGCGGTGAGAAGTGGTTGAATTTTAGATCTATTTTGAATATAGAACCAGCACCATTCCCTGACACCACTTCCCACAGTCCTTCAGAAGACTGGCCTTTACTAATTTTAGATCAATGTGTAAAACTGTTTTTAGAAAATGAAGAATTAAATTGATTTGGCAGAGGCTGATAGATTCATCTTCTCTCTGTATGTGAATTGTGTGTGGCAGGTGGCCATTTCTCGTGTATCCATAGATCCTTGTAGTACCTTGGACAGTTACCTGTGCACTTGGTGACCGCCTTGTGGTGTTTGGTACACTGGATAATTTTGGCAATTTATGAACATCACTCTTATATTTGAAAACATTATAATAGTTGAGTATAATAATTACTCAGAGATATGTTCAATTGACTGTGAAACAGTGCATAACAGTTTTAAATTCAAACAATTTTATTTTTTACAGCAACCAAGACAGGAAAAAAATGAAGAAAGTGAATTTGATTGGACCATTAACATTGGTAAGCTGTGAAATATTAAATGTGAATCTACTTGCCTTTCATTCAAATTTGGGGTCTTGAATCAATAGCTATAGAGCAAGTACTTTCAGGTTGTCTACAGGCAAGTACTATAGATTATCCCTGTGCTCTCCATAGCTGCACCTGTGCTGTTTTTGGTCAGCTTATTATAGTTAATACCCCACATTCTCAGGATGGATGATAAAAGAAGACTTGGACAGGCTGGCTATGACACAGGGCAGAACTAACTGGTATACAGGAAATTGAAAATAGGAGCTATGTTACTAGCACCATGCAGACTCACCAATTTCAGGAAATATCTCTACATTTGCTTCACACATACACCCTCCAAGTTTAGCTTAAAATAGGCTTGCATATAAAGAAGATAATTATTAACTACAGAAATTTTAAAATAATTAAGAAATCTGTGTTCACATTTGGCTTCCAGGAAAATTGGCTAAATATAGGTAACAGGGATTCTGATTATGCTTAGGATAGTTTTTAGTGCCTTTCTGCTGGTACAAGGCAAGCCAACATATTTCTGGAAGAAGTCTAATCTGTTTTTCATTTGTAATATGTCACAGAGAGGCAGCTCAAGAAAGCATTTGCCCATTTTTGGTAAATATGATGTGTTTCAAACTGTGACAGCCATTATTTGATAACAAATTAAATGGCATGTCAGCTGAAACCTCCAACTTAGCAACTGAATAGATAAAAAGATACCACACAGCCACACTCTCGAATATTGCTGCATACTTCTCATGTAACCACAAAATCCCTCTTTTGTCTTCTTATCCCTTATTCCTGTTTTTTGTTTGTTTGTTGTTCAAAAAGTCTCGGGGGCTGGACACCATGGCTCATGCCTGTAATCCTAGCACTTTGAGGGGCCAAGGCAGGAAGACTGCTTGAGGCCAGGAATTTGAGACCAGCCTGAGCAAAATCAAGACACCATCTCTACAAAAAATAGAAAAAATAGCTGGGCATGGTGGTGTATGCCTGCAGTCCCAGTTACTTGGGAGGCTGAGGCAGGTGGATCGTTTGAGCCCAAGAGTTTGAGGTTGCAGTAAGTTATGATGACGCCATTACACTCTAGCCCAGAGGACACAGTGGGACCCTGTCTCAAAAAAAAAAAAAAAAAAAAAATAGTGTCAGTAACAGTAAAAATATTTTTAAAATTTAGTGCTTTGGAGAATAAATTGTTTATAAAACTTATCTGGTTTTAATGCACAGGTTTTAAATCTGCCTCCTATGGAAACATAAATTTTCATTTGAATTTAAAAGTTTCAGTTTAAACTAAATTGAAATTTAATCTTTATTCCACCTCTGAATAGATATTTTTTGTCCTGAAATAGGTTTAGGATAAAACTGTGCTCTGACAGGAATTAGAAATACATTGTTTTGTTGAAAATCACTGAAAACAAGTCTTTGTTTACTTAGGATGTTACTGCGAAATTCACCTAATTTTAAATTTTTTTTTTCACCGTAACAAGCATTTTATTTATTTATTTATTTTTATTTTATTTTTTTTTTAATTTTTTTTATTCC
>VBSM01002217.1:48829844-48864666 GCA_008086735.1 Cheirogaleus medius
GAGGAAAACGTTGGAAATACTCTTCTAGACATTGGCCTAGGCAAAGAATTTATATTTTCTGTTTTTTCCGTTTTTAATTCTCCCACTGAAATATTCTGAATGCTGTTTTAAAGGATAAGGGGTGTGTGTGTGTGTGTGTGTGTGTGTAAGTTAATATCTACCTTTAGCTGTTCTTAATTTATCACCTCAGGATCTCTAGGAAATCAAATAATATTTCTTAATAGAACCAAACCGTAATCTTTTCTGATTATATTGTGGTCATTCACCCAAATCAGATACTGATTAAACAGAATTATATTGATTTCTTCACAGAATACAAAATAAATAGAATCATGAAATTATTCTGTTAATGATTTGGGTTGAAATTCTCCTTCTCTAACACATACATTTTCAGCTATTAGAAAAGTGCTAGCCAGGTGTAGTGGCTCACACCTGTAATCCTAGTACTTTGGGAGGTTGAGGCAGGAGGATCACTTGAGGTCAAGAGTTTGAGACCAGCCTGAGCGAGAATGAGACCCTGTCTCTATTAAAAAAAATACAAAAATTAGCCAGATGTGGTGGTGCATGCCTATAGTCCCAGCTACTTGGGAGGCTGAGGCAGTAGGATCACTTGAGCCCAGGAGTTTGAGGTTACAGTGGTCTATAATGATGCCACTGTACTCTACCCAGGCAACAGAGTAAGACCCTGTCTCAAAAAAAAAAAAAAAAGAAAAGAAAAAAGTACTGACTTAAAGTAAAAATCCAAAGAACATATAATTATGGAAAAAGAAATTCCATTCCACAGTTAAGTATTATTTTTTTTCCTTTTTTTAGTTTCGATACTCTGATTGGCAAGATAAATTGTTTATGTCCTTGGGTACCATCATGGCCATAGCTCATGGCTCAGGCCTTCCCCTAATGATGATAGTGTTTGGAGAAATGACTGATAAATTCATTACTACTACAGGAAACTTCTCCATTCCAGGTAAGCATTTCTCTATTTTTTTTCAATTAATAGTATTTCTTTAACTGGGTAAAAGATTAGAAATTGATTTTGCCATTCATTATCTACTTGTTTAATGATTTGGACATCTGTTGACTCCAGATATCACAGAAAGAGTTGTAAAAGTCTCAGAAAATTCTTCAAATACTCATTAAATTTTAAGAAATACATGTATGTTGTTTGACTTTTAGTACAGCATAAGGAAACACACATGAAGCTTTGCATTGAATAAAGTAGGAAAGTCACTCTACTTGAGGACAGTAGAAATATAAAGAGTATATCTATGCCGTGTCCACCCCAATAGTAATTACCGACAAGGTTCAAAATCCATCGATTAACATGGCAGTACTTCTTAGCTGTGCTCAGCTTGTAGATCTGTTTCTGGGTTTTCTTTTTTTTTCTCTCCCCTCCTTCTTTGTAAAAAATTATACCCATTTTCTGTCTCTAATATTTGGATCAACCATATTGACTGGAAGTTGATATCACATTTCACTAAAGAGTGAATGGATTCAATATGGGCATGCTATGCCTTGTATGTCACCCAAAGGGCTATAATTACCAAAGAGCCAAAAGAGCCCCATAAGTCATCTTTAAGAGGGGTCCCTGGCAACAGCATTGCAGCGGGGTTCCAGTGGACATAGTTGTTTTCATATTAGCCAAATTCAACATAGAAAGGAAGATTCCCACACTTTCTACCAAGCCTGAAGGCTGTGTTCCTCTAAGAGACCTTGTAGGCACTCGGCTGGAAAAGACTGAGTGAAGCTTTATTGGTGCACGGATAGCAGAACATTTTTACAAAACTGATAAAGGAAAGGCAGCAAGGATACCGGAGAAAATGTACACTCTGTAATTTAGGTAGCATTCAGTAAGAGCTTTCAGTGTTCACTGACTGAAAACTATATATTTAGTTACCATTGTAGGGCTTAGTGTAATTTCCTAAGAGAATATGATTGCTTGATTAATACAATAGAATATTTTTATATAAATACTGATAAATATTAGTGCCTTTTAGAAATCCAATAAAAGCGTCCTTTGAATATTTGAATAATTATTATGGGTACATTATTGGGGACCGTCCCTGGGTCAGAATGGCCGAGACCCAAAGTCAGCAGAATGGGAGCAACATGTTTTTCTCGTGGCCTCCAGACCTCCATTGTTGTGGGGCCGGGCAGCTCTTGTTTACGTGCAAACATTCTCGGGGCTATTATTGTGCACCTGGACTTGTTTGCAAGACCACAGGCTCTTGGCTGTTTGCCCAGAGGAACAGTTCTTACACTGATCAACAACTCACATCTTGCTGACTCTGGGAACAAGCAATGTGCTCCCATTCTGCTGACTTTGAGTCTCAGCCATTCTGACCCAGGGATGGTCCCCAACAGTACATAATAGTTGTATATCTTTATAGAGTATGTGTGATTTTTGATACAGGCATACAATGTGTAATAATCGTATCAGGGTTATTGAAGTATCTGTCACCTCAAGCATTTGTCATTTCTTTGGGTTAAGGAACATTTCAATTCCACTTTTTTGGTTATTTTAAGGTATATCCTAACTTTTTGTTGATTGTAGTCACTTTATTGTGCTATCCACTATTGTTCATTCTATCTAAATATCTAACTATATTTTTGCACCCATTAACCATCCTCACTTTATTCCCCCCTCCTCACTTACCATCCTCTGGTAACCATCATTCTACTCTCTGTCTCCATACGTTCAATTGTTTTTAATATTTAGCTCTCACAGATGAGTGAGAACATGCAAGATTTGTCTTTCTGTGCTTGGCTGGCTTATTTCACTTAACATAATGTTCTCCAGTTCCATCCATGTTGTTGCAAATGACAGGATTTCATTCTTTTTACGGCTGAATAATATTCCGTTGTGTATATGTACCATACTTTCTTTATCCATTCATCCATTAATGGACACTTAGGTTGATTCCAAATCTTGGCTATTGTGAATAGTGCTGCAATAAACATGGGAGTACAGGTAAAAATTGGTTTCTACTTAGGGTTAAAAAATCAGATTAATGGATGAATGGAGAAACAAAATATGTTGTATACATATAATGGAATATTATTCAGCCTTAAAAAGGAAAGAAATTCTGACACATGCTACAACATGGATGAACCTTAAGAATATTATGCTAAATGAAATAAGCCTGTCAAAAAAAGAAAAATACTGCTTGATTCCACTTTCATGAGGTATCTAGAGTAGTCAAAGTCACAGAAAGAGAAAGTAGAAGGGTGGTTGGCAGGGGCTGGGAGGAGAGGGAATGGGAGGTGTTGTTTAATGGATATAGAGTTTCAGTGTTGCAAGATGAAAAAGTTCTCAAGATTGGTTGTAGAGCAGCGTGACTATACTTAACACTACTGAACTGTGCACTTAAAAATAGTTAAGATGGAAATTTTATGTTACACGTATTTTATCACAAAGTTTTTTAAAAATCAGATTAAAACAGTACAGCTCACTTATCATAGATGCATTCTCTTTTGGACTGATTTTATTAGTTGTGGGGTTATTAAAATTATTTTACTAACACCAGAAAACTTCCACAACTTTCTTATTTTTGGAGTAGTTTGCTTGGTTTTTGTTTTTTGTTTTTTTTTTTTGCTTCTAATTGTGAAACTAAATGATTTTGAAGTTGGACATGGCACACAGGTGCCATGGACTGTGCTCAGGGCCAAATCCAAGGTCTCTCTGGAGCACAGCACGAGCAAGTCACTTACAGACCTGTGACTGCTAGAGAGAGAAACTCACAACAATTGCCAGCTTGGTTTCGGTAACCTCCAAATTATAAACAGTGCTGTTTGTGACCCTCAGTCCTCTGTAGCCACATTTGTCATTAAGCCTAATGGCTGTCTTGGAGGATTTGGAATGGGAAGTTGCTCAAATGTTATGAATTTCCAATATTCACTCTTTGGTAGTTTGTAAAAATAATATTCTCAAACCTCTTTGGAGAAAAATGAAATCTTTAAAGGATGCTCACTCTAAGTCCAGACTACTCACTGATATGTTTAGAACTGTAGAGTTTATAAAAATCATGGATGTTGGGGGGCAGATTAAGTACATAGTTGAGGTCCCAGGAGATGTTTATTTAGAGTCTATTCTTTAGAATTGTTGGATTCTTGGACTGCTAGACTTAATGGGAGCCAAATGAAAAGAGAATGTTAGAAGAAAAAAGGTTTAAATTACAAGAGGGTCTGACAATGACTTATTGTGAACAGAGCCCGTCCTTGTCAACAGAATAAAGCTACTCCATGACAGAGTTGTTCCCTCACAATGATTCAGTTGTGCAGAAACTATGCACAAAACATTCTGCATCCAAAATCTTAAGGACAGAGTCATAGAAAAAAGTTTTTCTGCAGAGCATCAAGAACTTGATATCTTTATGCCAAGTCTATATAACTGTAATAATCTAGAAAACTCTGTGGGGAAATTGTTATACCCTGTATTCCTTGCATTGCTTCATAGTTGAGGGTGAAAAGGCATTTTTGAGACCTGAGTTACCTTAATTAACTGTCCATACTGCCTAAGGTGCCTGAAAAAACACCAGCTCTTTGTTTTGTGCTGAGCAGTTGTATATGATAAGAGTAGTTCTAGGCAGAACCAAGAAAGGCAGACATTGATTTACTTTGAGTCTCAAATGTGACAATGAGGACAATGTTTCCCCATCTGATCCTCCTTAATGTATACACTTATTATTCAGACTCTTCACTCATTAGCTGTGTGATGTTTCTTAACCTCAGTACTACTTACTATTTTTATTCTTTGAAAGATAATCATAGATTTAGTAATAGAATTAAATGAGATGATTTATGTAAGTATCTGGAACATAGTAAATACTCAATAAATATTGGGAAAAACTAACTGTGAGAACTTGAAAATGAAAGAACCACTCTAAGATTGTGTTTCTTCATCTATAAAAAGGGTGGATTATTTGGGAGCTCTCTAAAATGAATAGGTAGCTTCATGAGTTCCCCAGTTCCTTGTCATAGAAGGTATTCAGATGGACTGGAGTGGAAGTTCTCCTTCCCAGCATATTAGAATCACCTGGAGTTCTTTTAAAAAATATGATGCTCTGGACTCAGCCAAAGGTTCTGGATTAATTGGGCTTGGGTGGAGCCCAGGCATCTGTATTTTTAAAGCTCCCCATGTGATTCTAAAGGGCAAACAGCATTGAGAACGACCAAACCAATTGACTACTTAGAGACTGTTTATGAGACTGACACAGAATAGGTAGCATCTGACAAGAACACATGTAGGCCCTTTCCAGATCTAGAATCCCATGACTGTTGGGGAACACACCAACACACATTTGTCTCACCTTTGTCACAGGCAAAAGAAACTCTGAGTTTCCTGGGGGCTCAGGGACTCCTTGGGTCATTAAGCCAGCACTTGATTCCCATTCTTGGCCTAGACACCAAGAAAGGAACAGGTCAAACCTGAAATGCCCATAGATTCTTTTATTTCCTAGTAGGGGGGTCAATTTGAGTTATATCCTCATTAAGAGAATGGAAAAGCTTGAGGTAGGTATTGGAGGAGAAAAAAAACATTTAAGATTTTACCCATTTTCCACACTCAGGGAAATAAAAAACGACAATGATTTTTACAAATACCATGACTTTAGAATATCTTGCCTGCCTCTAGTTCCAAACACAGTTCCAATTTGCCATATTTAAGACCTCAGGAAGGAAATGAGCACACAGAACTGAACTGATAAAAAGAGAAGTAAAATAGGGTATGACTCCTCAAGGGTCTGACAGCTGATAAAGAGTTAGATTAATAATCAAAAACATGGTTGGGCGCTGGGGCTTATACCTCTGGGAGGCCAAGGCATGGGGATTGCTTGAGGTTGGGAGTTGGAGACCAGCCTGAGGAAGAGTGAGACCCTGTCTCTACAAAAAGTAGAAAAATTAACCGGGTATGGTGGCACTTGCCTGTAGTGCCAGCTACTTGGGAAGCTGAGGAAGGAGGATCACTTGAGCCCAGGAGTTTGAGGTTGTTGTGAGCTATGATGAAGCCACTGCACTCTACCTGGGGTGACAGAACGAGACTCTATCTCAAAAAAAAAAAAAAAAAAATCAGAAGCATTTCACTGTAAATATCAGTAGAAATTATAATCCTGAGGGAAAAATCATGCCACAATTGGGGCCACATACCTGGTAGTTGATTCTGACAGTAGTTTGAGTTTTAAATAAATTTCAACCTTATCTCCACTTTGGAAAAAGATAAGAAGGATACACAGCATCCAGAAAACATGACCGCTGGGCTGTTTGCACATGATAAAGGAACAAAGATAGACCAGTTTCTCTCCTAGGATCATGAGAAATGGGAAATACCTACCCTGGTGTATTTTCTCAACAATGCTATGGTGATATTTTATGCTGCTGTTTTGTGAATGCAGTAGGTATAGGCTGTTTTTTTTTTTAAATTTTGTTACTTTGTATTCTTAAAAAAGTAAAAATAAATCATTACCACATGAATCAATCAGTATAGTTTAGTGTTATGAGCACAGGCTGAACTGCCCGGGCTGACTTTCAGCTCTGCCACTTGCTAGCTGTGTGACTTTGGGTAATTTATTTCTCTGTGCCTCAGTTTCCTCTTCTGTAAAATGAGGATTTGTAAAATAGTCCTCCTTCATAAAAGAATTAAGTGAATCAACACATTTAAGGTGTTCAGAACGGTGCTTGGGATAGAATAAATGCTAGCTATTATTAAAACATGGAAACCAGGAAAGGTACCTTGATATTTTTATCAAGTTAGCTCAAATTAATAAACAACGTATTTCCTTCCAATCAATACTGCCAGAATTCTGGTAAAAATACCAAAATATAAGACATGGAATTCAGTATGTTGACTAATTGCCAGTGGTCCACTGCCTTGCCTTTGAGCAACTTGTTCTCTTCTGTTTAATTTTTCCTCCTTTACCGTGGATATAATTCAGCCTCTCCCATATTTATGTCATAGGAGACACATAAAGGAAAAGCACACAGATATAAAAATATATATAGAAGCAAGTATCGGTAAAGTGCTTTGAGCCACCAAGAAAAAAATGCCCCTTAAATTTTGTGTTTTCTATTTTAACTATTTCCTTGCTCTGCCTGCTGTGTGCTTGCGGCTCCCCTGTCCCTTCATCGGCTCCTCTGTGCAGCCTTAGGAAGCTGCCTTGCTAAAGGCTGAGACTGCTAGGACGAGGGAGACCCAGGGAGGGCTTATTTTCCCCCCATCGCGACCCTTGAAGACCCATAGCTAAACCGTTGAACTCTTTACTTGAGCAAAGTAAAAAGAGGGCACTTGAGTGTGAAAATAAAAAAGTGATTTTTAAAGAGAACCTTAAATAAAGCATCATCTTGCTTTCTTGTATTTAAATTCTTAACTCATCTTTTATTGTCAACTGAAGAATGATGAGATTTATACATTTAGAAAAGAGAGTTTTATTTCTCATAAAGGGTTGCAGCTTGCAGGCTGGCCATCTTGCAGGCCGAGAAGCATAGCCTATGGCTGGAAGCCAAAAACAAGCACTTTCAGGGAATGGTAAAGAGAACAGGAATTTATGTTGAACAGGGTGGCCAAATATATGTTTTTAATAAGTTATAGGAGGAGTGATGGATATTTATCAAAGGAGAAATATACACATGCATAATTGAGACCCATGTTCAAAAAATGGTGGTGTTAGCATGATCCAAGGATGGAGTTTTCAGCCCTCTGATGTTGAAAGGTAAAGCAGAGTTCACGAAAACCCTCACCAATCATCCTCCACAGACTGGCCAGAACCATTCCATGGTTGGTGGTCTCTTATCAGGAAGGAACACTGGCTAGTTGTGCCAAAACCACAAAAAGGGAGATGTAGTCATGAGGTTGGTTGAAATCAGCAGTGGAGTAAGTTTTTCCAAAGGGCTGGTTTCTGTTTAACCCTCAGGGGAGAAAGCCTAATGGTGGTTGGAGAGGGAGGGGGTATAACAAGGCAAGTCCAACTTCTTATCCCATCATGGCTGGGAACTCAGTTAAGGTTTCTTTGGGGTCCCCTTGGGCAAGATGGGGTCTGTTCAGTCAGTTGAGAGGCTTAGGATTTTATTTTTATTTCTCACTATTAATAGTTCAGTCTTTTTAAAATGTTTTATTTTTATTTTGTTTTGTTTTTATTTAGTGAATTTTTCATTGTCGCTGCTAGATCCAGGCAGACTTCTGGAAGAAGAAATGATTAGGTAATTGAGATACACACACACACACACACACACACACACACTCACGTATGTATATATGTATATATATGATGTACTTTTTTAACGCTTCATTTGAAAATAATTTCAAACTACAGAGTTGTAAGAATATGCAAAGAGCCCCTATACTCTTTACTCAAATTCACCT
Organism: Cheirogaleus medius; assembly: GCA_008086735.1. Lineage (NCBI taxonomy): Eukaryota > Metazoa > Chordata > Mammalia > Primates > Cheirogaleidae > Cheirogaleus > Cheirogaleus medius. The sequence continues at coordinate 48,838,195 of VBSM01002217.1, forward strand.
ATTGTTATCATTTGTGTCCCTAAGCCCCCAAGTTAAAATAAGTTGCATATGTGATGGTCCTTTACTGCAGTGAGGTTCCTAAAAATAACTACATAACTACATAACTACAGTACAGTTGTCAACTTCAGTAAATTTAATTGATACTATAATTTTATCTAATATACCCTCTATATTCCAATTTTGTCAGCTGATCTAGTAATGCCATTTATAGCATTTTTCCCTACTTTAGTCTTCTTAATAAAGTCTCAAAAGCCTATAACAAGGTTTGTATGTTTGCATATCAATTAATTGCTGATTATAATGAGTGCTATCTGTATGCAAAAGCAGGCCTGAAAGGCTTCTATCTGAAAACACTTCATAAAATTAGATTTAAAATATATTTGTCACGCCTGTAATCCTAGCACTCTGGGAGGCCGAGGCAGGCGGATCGCTCAAGGTCAGGAGTTCAAAACCAGCCTGATTAAGAGTGAGACCCCGTCTCTACTAAAAAAAAAATAGAAATAAATTAATTGGCCAACTAAAAATATATAGAAAAAATTAGCCGGGCATGGTGGCGCATGCCTGTAGTCCCAGCTACTCGGGAGGCTGAGGCAGAAGGATTGCTTGAACCCAGGAGTTTGAGGTTACTGTGAGCTAGGCTGACGCCACGGCACTCACTCTAGCCTGGGCAACAGAGTAAGACTCAGTCTCAAAAAAAAAAAAAAAATATATATATATATATTTGAAAGTATTGAAGTATATTTATTATTTTTAAATATACTAACTGTCTGCTAATTTGGTTAAACCGTCATTTCAAATTGGTTTGAATTCATGACATTTTATCATATTTTTAGAAAATATTTCCAAATTCTGACAAATAGGAAGAATTTTTTTGGTTCTTTGTATAAAGAATATGAAAAAATATTTAATATATAAGTTTAATGGATAAACTTATACTAAGAACCATTTCACACATTCAATTTGTTTATTCCTATATTTGCAGTATGTGAATAGTAGTGAACTTTTCAGTACAATAAGATAGGAAAATCTAGAATACAATTATGAAAGAAGAGTTAAATTGTATCTACAAATTATCAATATTAGGTAAAAATGAATCATTAACATCTTTTTTTGCAGTTAACAACAAAAATTTATGTTTTCTTTGGCTAATGTTAATAGTTCAAGTGAATACATAGATTTGCATCATGGAGCTTATCTTATAACTTAAGAAAAAAATTTTAATGTGTGTAAATTAGAATTTGTTATAATGTCCTACATAGTCCTTATGATCAGTTTAATACACAGATTAATTCCCAGTTCTGAAAATTTCTCCTGACAGAAATGAATAAAGCATAGTATTTAAAAGAACCTTTGTAATTGTTTTCCAGATATGCATATTACTACTCAGGATTAGGTGCTGGAGTTCTTGTTGCTGCCTATATACAAGTTTCATTTTGGACTTTGGCAGCTGGCCGACAGATTAGAAAAATTAGGCAAAAGTTTTTTCATGCTATTCTACGACAGGAAATAGGCTGGTTTGACATCAACGACATCGCTGAACTCAATACACGTCTAACGGAGTAAGTGTATTGTTAATGTCACACTTTCATAAAGAAATTAACCACTCTGTGAAAATTTGTCAAGGGAAGATTTTAAATGAAAAAAAAAAAAAACTAGCTTAAGCATTTGATATATGTTAGATATAGATCATGTGAGAGTCATTTCTAGCCATTTCTAGCAGCATCTACAGCCTATGCCACCATGTGTTTCCTGTATCTGTTAGCTTGCCCCCCATTTATATAGTAGGTTCATTTGAGGACTGAGTTCACATCTTACACTTGTTTGTTTCTCATGGAGCTTACTATAGGGCCTGACAGGGACTAGGCTCTCAGTAAAAATGGTGAATGAATGAATAAATGATCGAACTAATTCACAAAGAGACTTGCTTTAGTAAGTGTTGACTCTTCACTTATTCAACAAATACTCGAGGGCCTGTTATGTGCTAAGCACCATTCTAGGTGTTTGTGATATATCAGTGAACAAAGCTGATCAAAGATCTCTGTCTTTTTGGTGCTTACATTCCAGTAGGGGGAGATAGATGATAACTTTTTCTGACTGAGAGTGCTGGCATGGGCATAGTGAACAAATGATGTCAAAAAAAGAGGGAAGATCAAGCCATATAGGGCCTTGTAAGCCTTGGTAAAGACTTCAGCTATCACTGAATGAAATGGCAGCCATTAGAAGTTTTTGAGCTGAGGAATAACATGGTCAGACTTTTATTTTCAAAGGATCATACACTGGCTGCTATGTTGAGAAGAGACAGGGTTGAGAATAAGGACAAGGGTAGAAGCAAAGACATCTTCCCTATTACTTCCCTATAATAGGAAATACAGTAATACTTCCCTATAATAGGAAATACAGTAATACTTCCCTATTACTGTTCCCTATTACCATTGCAATGCTGTTCCTGACTCCTGCTTTTGAACAAATGTACTAAGAATGTTAGTGCTTCTCTAATAGGATTGACTCATTTAATAGTATCAACTTTAATGATTCTAACTTCTTAGAAGCATAACTAATCCTGAATTTCTTTTTTAGTGTAGTATTTCGGTGGGGAAAATATTAAAGAGGCTAAGACTCTGAAAGAGGCTTACAGCAGTATGAACAAGTTTTACTTGTCTATGTGTTTGTTAGATGTCTACTTCATCTTTTCAACTGAAGACCTCCTGCCTGTAACCATTTAGGTATGATCTTTTTTAGTGACATCTCCAAAATCAGTGAAGGAATTGGAGACAAGGTTGGAATGTTCTTTCAAGCAGTAGCCACGTTTTTTGCAGGATTTATAGTGGGGTTCATTAGAGGATGGAAACTCACCCTTGTGATAATGGCCATCAGCCCAATCCTGGGACTCTCTGCAGCCGTTTGGGCAAAGGTATGTGAAACCTGGGCATTTTCCTGGTGTTAATCCCCACATACAGTCATTGTTAATATGCAGGAGTCTGGTACTTGTACAGATCTGTGTTAAACATCAGTTGAAACCACATCCAGAAGCATGTTGTTAACATGGTGCTTTAGTAGGGAAATTAATTTTTAACATGAGTCACAATTTCACAGTTCTTACCTCAAATACAGGTGTTTGGCACTGCTCTTATTTCTCTGGGTAAATCTTTTTGGCATAGTATTAATAGTAGTTTAAATGACATGTAGGGTTATGTCCTTATTTAAGGAAACACAATTTTAAAATATAACATTCTCCCAAATATTACATGAACATAAAATTTTTAAATTATTTGTACTATTTATTTCTAATTGTTACCTGTGATAGTCAAGTGACACTCTGCCAGTTTTGCCTTGCAATAAAATATAGAAAACCTGCTCTACTTCAGTCAACACTTCAAAATTGAGTATTTTTACTGGCAATTTTTGCTCATTCTGAGGTTGATGATTTACTTAGTGAACTACTTGTGTCTCTTTTGTTTTGATTCTTCCTTTACTTTTCTTCCGAAACATCTTGTTAGGCTATCTTATTAGAATAGCTCAACAGAATGTGCATGAATAGGTCTGGAAGTATTATTTTTATAGTAATTAATAATTGTGACACAATAAAGGAAAAGGTGATAAATCCTTTCAAAGCAGTAAAGTTTTATTTTATTTTATCTTACAATTAATAGAGAAAAACAATAGATGTGGAACTTGACAGTATTGTCAAAAATGCTACTGAGAGAATTATGTGTATATTTCCTCCCCACCCCCCCTGTTCTTGGGGAGTCTATCACCAGGGTGGATCAGATCTAGCTTTTGTAGGAGGCGGAAGCAGCCATTGGATCTAGTACACTGCTTGCCATTTGCTGCTGACTTTAACATTTGGTAAGGGATAAGGTTTGGAAAGAAAAAGTAGGTCAAAGAGTTGACCAGACTGTCTTTTAACTTTTCTCCCCATACAAAAGTCATTACTGTTTCTTTTCTGTCCAGATACTCTCGACATTTAGTGACAAAGAACTAGCTGCATATGCAAAAGCGGGTGCCGTGGCAGAAGAGGCTCTGGGGGCGATCAAGACCGTGATAGCTTTCGGGGGCCAGAGCAAAGAGCTGGAAAGGTCAGGAAGGTTCACTAGTGCAAAGAACGCACTTTTATATTTTGTTGCTCATTCTTTTGTGGTATGTGTTTATTACTTTCCCTTTCCTAATATTAACTCTTCCCCCCACAAAATATAAGCACCCTTTACGGATGGCTGGAGTTTACTGTCAGACTATAAAGCAGGGTTCTTAACCTTTTATGTTCCATGGACTCCTTTGGCCATCTGATAACACAAATGGACTCCCTTCTTAGAATAATGTTTTTAAATGCATAGAATAAATTACGTAGGGTTACAAAAGGAAACCAATTATATTAAAGAATAGTTATCAAAATATTTTATTTTATTTTTTACTCCTTTAATGACCATGAACTGGAATATAGAAGACAAAAACCTAAGGATATGTGGACCTCCCAGTTCCTGGGCTAGGATTCTCTGTGGGGCCATGTAGGTCCTCCATAAGGATGAAGCAAGGCTTCCCACCTTGGCCTCTGGCTTTTGGCCTTAATGGTCCAGGATAAGCCTGGCAAATTTACAAGCCTCTGGAGGCATATGTTGTAAGCTCTCCTTTATGGCCTTGTGCTTGAGACCCTGGGCAATTGCTTTAAAAAAAAAAAGTTTATTGAGGTATGATTGACATGGACATATGAAAAGCTGTGTACACATATCTATTGTATACATCTCAATGAGCTTGAGAATAAGTATACACCCATGAAAAAAGCTATTCTGCTTTCTGTAAATGTATTAATATTCAATGTTTTATTTAAATAGTAATATCCCCTAACATAGTTGAGGAATGATTCCATGTGAAGTGTTTTCTTTGGCTGTTCTACGGAACTCCCGAAACCCACAACTCTTTGAAATAAAAATTGCCTGAAAATTGTCCGGCATTAAAAACAAAGTTTCCCTGATCCCCTCCATTTCATTTTCTACTTTTCTATTCCTTAATCCCTCTTCAAGGCCAACATGTTTCTGGTTCTCTAACCTCTTCCTTTTTTCTCTCTCACTGCTGCTTCCTGTACACAATAGTCCACACAGACCACACTAACCCTCAGGTGGACCTCAGGATGTCAGTGTAATCAGTGCCGCTCCATTAGCCCCGGTAAGCAAGCTGACTCAGTGAAGGTAATTACAACACGTCCACTGCTGTCGCTGGAGCCTTGTGTCACACTGGGGCAGATGTAAATCTTCCTGCACACGCCTTGGGGCCCAGCCGCACGGGAGTAACCGCAGCACCGGACGCGGCATGCTGGCTGTGTCCCCCTCCTCCATGAACGCAGCGCCCAACACGCAGGAGAGCACGCTGAAGAGCCGGGTGCTTTATGTAACGAAAGAGACAAACATTTTGGTGGCAGAATATATTTTTAAAAAATTAATGAATTCCCATGTCATTTGGTTAAACTATAAGAAAAGTGGTGGTGTTGGGTTTTTTTGGATACAAAGAGAAACACCCTACTTTGTGTGATATTTTCCCCCAAAGTCTCCTTATATATCTGCTGGATTTTTTTTTTCCCAATTTCAGGGAGCCCAAATTAAATTTTACACACTCTTTGGATAAAGCATGGAAAAGTAGATTTAATGTAATTTGAGGCAAAAATATTATAATTTAACAGAACCATTTTAGGGATTTGTAACTATATCAAATTCAAGCAGCTGGTAATATGCATTTACTATTCAGAAATGTGATAGTAATAGAATGGGCAAAATTTAAGAAGAAATAAAAGTCTAACACAAATACAATCATAATACTAGGAATAGGGATTACCAAGTTTGTCAACTATTTATCAGCTACTGTACTAACTACTTTCTATAATTATCTATCAACCTCACAGTTATCTTGCAAGGCAGGCATTATTAACTCTATTTTACAGATGATGAAAGGAAAATTTAGAAAAATTGAGTAAGAACCCATGTCCCTTAAGGAGTGACCACTTTATAATCTTGTAGCTGGCTTAAAAGTTGAAGGTCAGCCTGATTAAAAAAAAAAAATCAAAGAGAGAAGCCCAGGTTTGTGTACAACAACAAGTAAAATTTCTGTCCCTCCTCTCATGGGTATGAGGGAGATTTTCTGTTCTTCAGAGAAGAGACATTGAATCTGTTTAAGAGACCCTGTAGTGTTTACAATCAATTCTTGGTTGGCTTGGTTTCTCTCCTTCCATCTTAACCCTGACTTGTGATGCTGGCCATGAAGGTGTTGGGAAAGCTCTTCCATATCCCAGGGGTGAGATTTCAATTCTGGAACAGCCAGAGGAACATTGGTTGGCCTGGTAGGCACCAAAGGACATGGGTCCAGGCCAGTAAAGAGAAGGCTTAGATGTGTTCTAATCTTGGCTGATCCCGAATTGGTTCAAATCCCAGAAAGCTGGGTCTTATGATGGGTTTATTACCCTGATGGCTTTGTTACTTAAACCTCCAACTATATAGGACGTGAGCGTGGCTCATATTATGTACTGTTATTCTTCATTATAACATTTCCCATCTTGTTTTCTGGTAGGTATCAGAAACATTTGGAAAATGCCAAAAAGATCGGAATTAAAAAAGCTATTTCAGCAAACATTTCCATGGGCATCGCCTTCCTGTTAATATATGCGTCATATGCACTGGCCTTCTGGTATGGATCCACTCTAGTGATAGCAAAAGAATATACTATTGGAAATGCTATGACAGTAAGTAGTTTTCCAATATTTATGAAGACTCTGAATAGATTATTTCTCCATCTACCATCTCTTTTCTTTCACATCCTTTCTCTTTGAAGGTGAGCATGATTATTGGTTTTGGTCTTTTGGTGAATCTGTGCTCTGTCCTGTGGGTAGAGCTGGCTTTCTAGAATATACAAGGCATAATTATGAGTGTGGACAAGAACAAAAGCATGTGGTTAGACCATTTGAGAAATACAGCATATGAAAGGAAATAAGAATGGAATAAATTTATGAATGCACAAATATGAATTGAAGCCATCCTTATTCTGCTGTTGAGTTTCTTACATAATAAAGGAAACATGATTATTATAGATAGGTCACTGTACAAGAGAACATTAAATTTACATTACCTAAAACATCAGGGTAGGGCAGAGTGGCTCTCGCCTGTAATCCTAGCACTCTGGGAGGCCAAAGCAGGAGGATTGCCTGAGCTCAGGAGTTCAAGACCAGCCTGAGCAAGAGTAAGACCCCATCTCTACTAAAAACAGAAAAATTAGCCAGGTGTGGTGGCGCATGCCTGTAGTCCCAGCTACTTGGGAGGCTGAGGAGGATTGCTTAAGCCCAGGAGTTTGAGGTTGCTGTGAGCTAGGCTGATACCATGGCGCTCTAGCCCAGGTGACAGAGCGAGACTCTGTCTCAAAAAACAAACAAACAAACAAACAAACAAACAAACATCAGCTGTCTGAAATACAGAAAGAGAAGTTGTGTTAGTTTGTTTTTCTTTCTCTCTCTCTCTCTCTCTTTTTTTGAAACAGGGTCTCACTCTGTTGCTTGGGTTAACGTGCAAGTAGCATCATCACAGCTCACTGCAACCTCAAACTCCTGGGCTCAAACGATCCACCTGCCTCAGCCTCCTGAGTAGCAAAGACTATAGGTGCATGCCACCAAGCCTGGCTAATTTTTCTGTTTTTTGTAGAGATGGCAACTTGCTATTGTTGCTCAAGCCGGTCTCAAACTCCTAACCTCAAGCAAACCTTCTGCCTTGGCCTTCCAAAGCACTGAGATTATATGCATGAGCCACTACACCTGGCTGTTTTTCTTTATCAAAATGAAAATAGCTTAATTTTTGATAATAAAAGTAATATATACTAATTATACAAAGGATTAGAATACAGAATCTTTAAAATTAAAATTACTTATGATCTAATAATTTATATACAATTGATGATAATTTTAGTGTATATCTTCCAGATCATTTTCTATATATGCACACATTTTTTTTTCTTTCAAAATAGGGATCATATTATGTATACCTTTTTGTAACCTTTTTTATAAACTAGCAATATTTTGTGATCATCTTTCCATGTCAGTGACAATCAGAACAACATGTAACCATTTAAATAGAAACCTTTTAAAACTTGCACTTCCCAATCTTCCTAAACAGAGGATACTGAACATAATTTGGCTCTTTGATGATGATTTAGGGTCATTATGAAAATTAATATTTCAATTAATATTATGAAAATCAATATTTAATTAATATTAAAAATATTTCCAATATTTGGAAGCATTCTACCTATCTTCACTTCCTCATTTACTAGTAATGTTTTATGAAGGAGGGAGGTTGAACCCTGGCTTTGCCATTCACCTTTTGTGATGAGTTTGTCCTGTCTGCTGTTAGTTTCCTCACTGGAGTGTGTGGACAATGACACTGCTCCGTAGCGCTGAGAGTGCCGTTCCCCAGCGAAGGGATCCAAGCGAAGCCATCTGCATAAAAGGGCGGAGTTTCATTCTATAAAAAAGACACCTGCACTTGAATGTTTATAGCAGCACAATTCACAATTGCAAAGATGTGGAAATAACTCAAGTGCCCATCAATACATGAGTGGATTAATAAAATGTGGTATATGTATACCATGGAGTACTATTCAGCTCTAAGAAACAACTGTGATATAGCACCTCTTGTATATTCCTGGATAGAGCTGGAACCCATTCTACTAAGTGAAGTATCATCCCAAGAATGGAAAAATAAGCACCACATGTACTCACCAGCAGATTGATTTCACTGATCAATACCTAAGTGCACCTATAGGAATAACATTCATCGGATGTTGGGCAGGTGGGAGGGGAGAGGTGGGGATGGGTATATACATACATAATGAGTGTGATGCGCACCATCTGGGGGATAGACACGCTTGAAGCTCTGACGGGGGAGGACGGAAGGGCAACATACGTAACCTAAACATTTGTACCCCTATAATATGCAGAAATAAAAAATATATATATAAAAAAGGGCAGGGTCTCTATTGCATTCGCTTTGTCACATCTATTTTGGTGGAGGTTTTTTTCTTTCCTACTGGTCCTTATCTGTACTGCAAATAGTGGATAGATATTTGACTGATATTTGAGTTTTGGGTATGGGAAGTGTTATTATCTATTGAGAAAAGCCAATCTATATGTAGAAGTTTTACTGTGCTCAAAGAGAAAAGAATAATTTCTTTCATTTATGTTTTCCTCAGTTAAGTTATGCTACTAATCTATATTCTGGGGTCTTCTGTATCAATTCATTTTCCTAGTGAAAAAAATATGAAGGGAGCCGTGTTAAGTTTTGCATAATATAGAACAGAATAGCCATGTAAAGGAATTACTAACCAGTGCACATGGGAGTGATTTAGTGTGTAATAATGTATGAACTGTTACTTTTTATGTTACAAATCTTATGAAAATATATGTATGTGTAAAATGGTATTTTTAAGGAAAATTCCATGAGGCCAAAATCTACCGTGTTTCACATAGAACATTCTGTGTAATTCCATGCAAGAGTTAGAGAAAGTCATATAGGACAGAGTAATAATATTGATGGAAAATGTTTCTCTGTGGTGGCATTAGCTTCAGAGTCAACAAAACAAGTTTGAAAAATCTTTCTGACTGTGTACATTCAAGAGAAGAGCAACAGATAGTCTGGCAAACTAGACAAAAAAATTATTTTTGAGGCTGGAGAAACCCATTTGGGCAATAAAATGCTATATTAACCTTGTAAATTTTGCTCTTTTGCTAAAAAAAATTTTTAAAGGATAAACCTAAATTCAATCCTTTGTGTAGTATGCTTGAAAAAAAAAATAATTTTGTAGGTAAGAATGAATGCCAGGACATGACTTGTAACTTTTCCTCTTGTGCTTTTGCTCAGGTCTTTTTTTCAATCCTAATAGGAGCTTTCAGTGTTGGTCAGGCTGCCCCATGTATTGATGCTTTTGCCAATGCAAGAGGAGCAGCATATGTGATCTTTGATATTATTGATAATGTAAGTCATGTATTCTTTTAGTGCTGAAAAAGTCTTTGAGGCTTGGATGATTAAATCTGGCTTTACAGTATATATTTTCAAATCAATTCTATTGAATAAATAGTACTGACTACAGTGAAATTTAATTATATGAAATTAATGACCTCCTCTCAGTAATGAATGAAACAAAATGCCTCTTATTAATATTTCTATAAGTTTATCTTTAGATAAGAAAACACTGATCTCATTTTGGGAAAGTACATCTGCACTAGTATATTATTATTACAGTACAGAGCAAAGATGTTTCTCTTCCTAGTTTTTCTCTTTATCACTTTCATGTTGTAGCCAGATTGAGAATATAATGATTTCTATATAGGATAGGGTGGTAGATAAATTATTGGTGGGACCAAATTTTGACTGTATGTTTTGCCGTAGGTTGCCCTTCCCCAAAATGATCACTGCATTGACTTTGAATGAACTATATTGAATAAATTGAACTGACTACAGTGAAAAAGAAAATAGTTCTGACATACAAAAGTATGTCACTGCATTTATACAGATAAAATGTAGATCAGATAACTGAAATTTTATAATTTAATCTAAGCCAAATCTCCTTTTTTATTGATCCAGGGCATGAAAAAAGTGCTTAGCTTCCAAATATATTGAAAGTTTACGTGGTTCCTAAATAACTTTGCTGTAATTATTCAATTATCTTTTCAACCCAATCCATTCCATTCATTATTTATGAATAAACTAATTTCCACTAAATGCTGAAATACCTGGCTATATCAATTATGTTATGTTTATGTTATTACGGTTGTATAATATGCCAAAAACTTAAAGTGAATATTGTGTGAGATGAAATAGAGTATCTCTTATGTACTTTTCAGTAAAAGCCTGTTATCTGAAAAGGAATAATTCCTTAACACATACACATGCACATACACATACACACGTATACACACACAATCTTTACCTTGGGGTCTGTCTCATATGAGGGAGATTGTGCCATTCTGGGTACTATTTTTAGAATTTGCTGAATCATATTCCTTAAAAATGTAATTGTTTGTCCTATGATGGAATAGTCATTAAATTTTGTTTTATTTAGAATCCTAAAATTGACAGTTTTTCAGAGAGAGGACACAAACCAGACAGCATCAAAGGGAATTTGGAGTTCAATGATGTTCATTTTTCTTATCCTTCTCGAGCTAATGTCAAGGTACTGTAAGTAATATTTATGGAAATTCCTAACTCAGGTTGATTGTTTAATTATCTCAAAGAATAAAGTCTGTATTATTTTGATATGTACATGCTTTTTCCTTTGGGGGTTATATTCCTTATTTGATACATTTTTTAAAATTTCAAATTGAATTGAATTACTCTCCTTTTAGGGCTTTGCTGTGAAGTGTGTTCTTTTCCTCTTTTCTCTTACAGATCTTGAGGGGCCTCAGCCTAAAGGTGCAGAGTGGGCAGACGGTGGCCCTGGTTGGGAGCAGTGGCTGTGGGAAGAGCACGATGGTTCAGATGATACAGAGGCTCTATGACCCTGATGAGGGTACGGTAAGTGGGAAGAACCAGGTTCTCCAAAGTGGGGAGCTGGATACAAATTGGCCCTTTGAAATTGGTTTTTTAATAACAAATCTGCATGTGAATCCAATTTTTGTAAAGAGGCTATGGACTTGCAATGCATAAGGATAATGCAATCACAGCTTTGGGCTGATGTAACAAATGTATTCATAAAAGCCTTAAAGGCCACAGAAGCTAGACAACTCTCTTCTGTTCCAACTAAGCTTTTCATAACCCACTAAATTACTGGAAAACAGTCATCCAAACCACTGAGAGAACTGCTTTCAAAGAGTTATTGGGTTTGGTCAAACATATCCTGTATAGCAATTGTTGACAATCAGGGTCACCAGATATTTTAGGACAGCAATTAAATTCATCAAATACAGTTGAGTTTTCTTAAACTTTGGAATAGCTAAAGGGGAAAGTGGGATAGTCTCTTAAGAAACTTCTAGAAACATGGGGGACAATAATAGCCTAGGGTATATATTTTTTTACCATTTAAAAATTTTGTTATAAATTTGAACTTACAGAAAATTGCAACCAGGGAACTCAAATATACTTTTCACCCAGATTTAAACTAATTGTTTGTATTTTGACCTACTTCCTTTATCTTCTCTTTCTCTGTGTTTGTGTGTGTGTATTATATACATACTTATACTTCAGAATATATTTCCTAAGAAAGACATTCTGTTATATAACCACAAAACAATTATCAAAATCAATAAATTTAACATTAATGCAATATTAGTCCACAGTCTATATTCAGAATTTCCTCAGTTGTCCCAACTTTAGAGCACTGAGTTTACCTGATATCAAAATGTATTATAACACAACAGTTGTGAAAACAGAAGACTACAAGGTAAAAAGAAAACCAAAAAGCATAAAAAGGCATTGGGATGGAACAGAGATCTCAGGAATGAATGAATACAAAGTTTTCTAGGCTACATGAAATTATTTATTTTATTTGATAAAATTAATAAATATTCTGGGGAAAAAATAGATATTACTATGGCCCATAGTAATAGGGCCCATCCTCATTTATAGGCCCATCCTCATTTATTAAAGTAAACTCTATGTTAGTTCAGGTATAAATATTTTTCTTTATTTTTAAAAAAGAAACTAGTAAAATACAACCATTGAGGGTAAGTGATCTAAAAATATGTATTATTATTATTATTATTGGAGTAATACATATTTTCTTAGAGAATATGTTAGCAGAACAAAAAGGTATTCAGAAATTCTATAACTTAGAGATATTCAGTGTTCACATAATGATTTAATAATTTTCTTACCACTGAAATAACAGAAGAAATGCCCAATGGTATAGTTGATTAATTCAGTTTTTCCTTAAACCTCTTTCTAATAAAAATCAATAAAACTGTGATAAAAGAAAGCAATAATTGGAGCAAAAGATTTATGATATATATAGAAAAAGTATTATGCTTAATATTTGAGAAATTAATATGACTCTATGAAGGCAATCCTGTTCATTATAGGATATGACCATGTAAATCTTTTGAGAATAAATCAGATTTGTAAAAAAGTTTCAAGAAATGGTCATCTTTACTTATAAATATATGCAAATGAAAACAGATATAAGGTATCACTTCACACCTATTAATTAGAAAAAGACAGCTTAAAATGATAAAACCTACTTCTAGTAAATTACAGTGAAGCAGATATATATTTATATATTCCTGGTGATATTGTAAATTATTCAAATATTTTAAGGAATTGTTTATTCAACCTTTATTCAACAAGCAATAAATGCCTAGCAAATACCAGTCATTGTACACATAAACAATTGTTAACAAAGGAGTAAAAAAATAAATCATACTCTTCAACTTGGTAATTCTCTACTTTTACAATGATTTTTGAAGGAAGCCAAATGTCCAAAAGGTGGGAAATAAAGTAAATCATGGTGTGTTAAAAATGGTAAAATATCATAATACCATCAAAGTGATATGTAGATTGGGTAGGTAAGTGGGCATTTTTATTTAAATTTAATATTGGTAATTAAAAATAATGGCATGCCAAACATGTAAAACCCCATATAGCTTATAAAGAATAATCCATTCATGAAAAAACTATAAATAAGAAAATAAATATCAGAAGTAAGCAGCTTTTTATTTTTATTCTTACATATTGCTATTTATGTTTAATTGTTATTTCTGATCACTGAAATAAGCTAAATATTAGCTAAGACTTTTCTATAACAAATAGTCCCAATACTTTAGATATAAAATGGTTTAAAATATCTAATAGGAAATTATTTCTTTCTTTCAGATTAACATTGATGGGCAGGATATTAGGACCTTCAATGTGAGGTATCTGAGGGAAATAATTGGAGTGGTGAGTCAGGAGCCAGTGCTATTTTCTACCACAATTGCTGAAAATATTCGTTATGGCCGTGGAAATGTAACCATGGATGAGATAATGAAAGCTGTCAAAGCAGCCAATGCCTATGATTTTATCATGAACTTACCACAGGTAAAGGCCCTGGTAATGTAGTTGTCCTCAGCATTAGAATTTCACCTCATCGGACTGAGTTCATTCCTCCACTGACGGTTTAACTAATAATGTTTGAGATGCAAGCTTTTCTGACTTTGCTGGGTAAATCCCTTGAATGACTCAGAGTTTAACCACTTCAGTACCGTGCTCACCGGCCGCGAAGCCTTGCCCACAGCCGGCACTCATAGTCCGCACGATAGTTTGTGCTGTGCATTGACGACGCATCCGTTTTGCTCTTGTGTGATGAGGAAAGCTTTAAAGCACTGAAAGCTTGTTTTACTTTACAGGCAGCTTTAGGAAAATAACTATAATAACTCCTACTGGGGATTTGTTCAAAGGTCACAGATTCGTCATAACTTATTAGCTGAACATACACACTGCAACTGCAGAGATAAAAGTAAAGGCTTTTGGTTGTCGACTAAAGTCTACACTCTGCTGTGCGCCTTCATATCACGGCTGTCGGCTAAAGTCGATGCTCACGTTCATCTGTGGCTGTCGACTATAGTCGACACTGGGCTGTGCGCGTTCATCTGTGGCTGATGACTATAGTCAACGCTGGTACCTAAGTGGTTAAGGAGTACAGCCTGGTCCCTGAGTAATAGAAAACTTTATACAGAGTTTTGCAGTAGTTTTTAAAAATTCTGTATTTATTTATTATAATTTATGATATAATAGTCAATATAAAGTTCCATGTTGTCTTCATGTATTTCTGTAGACTCCCTAGCCTGTTTTATTTAACATACTTTAAGAGCCCTTCCATGTTTTCTATGTCATAGAAATTTGACACCCTGGTTGGAGAGAGAGGGGCCCAGCTGAGTGGTGGACAGAAGCAGAGGATCGCCATCGCTCGTGCCCTGGTCCGAAACCCCAAGATCCTCCTGCTGGACGAGGCCACATCAGCCTTGGACACAGAAAGTGAAGCAGAGGTACAGGCAGCTCTGGATAAGGTCAGTAGACCCTAAACACCCTAAGGCCAGCAAAGGAGAACTTTATTGAAAATTCTTGCCAATGCTTTGGAAGTCTGAATTGAGAAACATAAATATAAGGGCAAATGAAGCTATCTCATGGAGCTTTATTCTCCTTTCTGTCAGGTTACATTGTCTTCAGAGACAGGTGAATGGTCCTGGCCTGCTTTGACCATTGTGCAGTGAGCCCAGATCCAGGCCTGTGCAATGAGCCATTTAGCTTTGTTTTTTTCTTACACATGGGCTATTGCTTTGATCAAAAGTAGATGTGTTAAATAGGAGTGCAAGAGGCTTATTTTTAAAAAGAAAGAAAGAGGGAGAGAGAGAGGGAGAGAGAGAGAGAAAGAAAAAGAAGAAAGAAAGAAAGGAAGAGAGAGAGAAAGAAAGGATGGTTTAAGAAAGAAAGAAGAAAGGAAGGAAGGAAGAGAAAGAAAGAAAAAGAAAAGAAAGAAAAAGGAAAGAAATAAGGAAGGAGGAAAGGAAGAAAGGAAGGGAGGAAGAAAGAAAGAAAAGAAAGAAAGAAAGAAAGAAAGAAAGAAAGAAAGAAAGAAAGAAAGAAAGAGAAAAGAAAGAAAAGAGAAAAGAAAATTAATCTGGTTACCTAGACACTGTTCCATCTAGAGGAAAAATAATTCAAAATACTTACACTATTTTGTAGGCAGTAACATTGTTTTTATTTATTCATGAAGGTGATTGGATGCTTTTCTGGAAATAAAGTTCAGCTTGTGTATTTACCTAAGCATATAAATAATCAACACATTTTAAGGATGCTGAGTTCATTTGGCATGCTCAGATATTTCTAAGTCTCTCACAAGCATCTTTACGAAGCTGATATATCACAGGAAGAACCTTATCTTGCTACACTTTGGGTGTTAATGCTGATGTATTAACAACGTAATATAAATACCAGAGTCAAATGTTTCCTACACACCAATTATTTACTTACAAGTCTGATTCCAGTTCCTTTGCATTGATTTGTTGACATATCATCAATCTATATCATCATAATGGTAAACATAGTCACTGTTAGCAATTTATTCAGCACATTAACATCATGAATATAATTAGATTAATCAGATTATTGCTTATATATCTTACCATATTTGGACAATGCCATGCTACTTCCATATAAGTAAATATTAATATTTGTGAATACTTCTTTGGGGCTTATATACTAAAAATCAAAGAATAGTCTTAAATGTTGTCCAAGAGAGCTATGTTCTAGCCTCCCTCTCTTTTTAATAATTTTACTCTTTTATATTTACTTAAACATGATTGATTTATCTGGGTTTATTTTATTGTAAGGACTGAAATAGAAATACCACATTATTTTTTTTTCAAGTAGTTACACAATTGTTTCAATACTGTTTATTGTATAATCTACCTTTTCCCTACTGATAGCTGATACCATACTTTTCATATGCTAAATTCTTAAATGTTTTATGTCTATTTCTGGACTCTCCATTTTGTTCTATTGATCAAATTGCCTATTCATGTACTAGCTTCTCCTGGGTTTTACTATTTTAATTGCTGTAGCTTTTTATGCTTTAATATCAGGGATATTCCCCTCTCATTAACTTCTTTTTCAGAATTTTCATGGCTAGTCTTCTTTTAAGAATTGAGATATAAATAACATGCCATAAAGTCACCCTTTAAAAACTGTACAGTTCAGTGGTTTTTAGTATATTCACAAGATTATGTAACCATCACCACTATCTAGTTCCAGAACATTTTCACCACTCCAAAAAGAAACCAGTCACTCCAGATTCCACCCTCATCCCAGCCCTTAGCAACCACTAATCCACTTTCTGTCTCTATGGATTTGCCTATTCTAGACATTTTATGGAAATGGAATCATATAATGTGTGGTCTTTTGTGACTGGCTTCTTTAACATACCTCAGTGTTTTCAAGGTTCATCTAGGTTGCAACATGCATCAAATATCATTCCTTTTTATGGCCTAATAATATTTCATTGTGTGGATATACTACATTTTGTTTATCTGTTCATCAACTGGTGAACATTTGGATTGTTCCCACTTTTTGGCTATTATGAATCTAGCCTTTCATTTTAAATGTATATTTTAACACTTAGGTGAAGTAGACTCTGATAACCATCCCAATGATGTGATTTTACTATCTGAGTAGGTGTGGTCCTAAGAAACTGTTGGCCTTTTAGGGCTAATAAGTGTCAGAAATAGCAGCCATTATTAATGATAAAACATTCATAATTTGATGAGCATTATCCAGGGTTTAAATGCCCATTCATAAACCCACCAAGCAAACATGTGAGGTCACTGAACTACTTAGAGGGGTGATTTGTAAATTTTAGCATGCGTAATGATCACTTAGGGTGCTTGTTAAAGAGGAAAGTAACTGGAGCCACCCTAGAGATTGTGATTCAGATGGTTTTTGAACTACGATTTGAACAATCCTGATCCATAGTACATTTTCTCCTAAACCGCCTGCATGCAGTCCATCAGAATTACAGCTAAGATGGGGTTCTTCAAAATGAACCCTACAGAAGTGCTCTGGAAAAAATTGTCACTTGTCAAGGACTTCCCTAAAATATTTCTGCTAAAGTTTCTAGCATCTCATGTAACGCAGAGCTAGGGCATCTCAGACAAGTGTAAAAACACTTAAGAAGGGTCAAACTTTTGTTTTTCTTGAGAGAACACTGACACTATGGTAAGCTTCCAGAGTAATCTATCCTCATACAGAAAGAGTTGGCTATCTGTCTGGTCCTGAACTTAAGTCATATTTTTATCTTTCGTAGAAGAGTTACGCCTTTGCCATAATTACATGGAGATCCAAAATGTGAACTACTATCTCATCAGCTGCAAACAGCATCCATCCAAGTGATTAATTGTGTGTGTTAATTGACAGTGTGTCAGTACGGTAGCCCTGATGCACCACGTTTGTGTCCTTTTCCCCATTAGGCCCGAGAAGGCAGGACCACCATTGTGATAGCGCACCGACTGTCTACAGTCCGAAATGCAGATGTCATTGCTGGGTTAGAGGATGGAGTCATTGTGGAGCAAGGAAGCCACAGCGAGCTGATGAAAAAGGAAGGGGTGTACTACAAACTTGTTAACATGCAGGTATCTGCTTCCCAGGACTTTTTTTTTGCTGTTTGCTCCTCAATATAGTATTCTTGAAATTATTAATATTATGATGTAGCTAATGCTATACTGAGAAATAAGAAACTTCAGGAAGATGCCTAAAAGTGTATGTCTGAGACTTTAATTCAGAATCTGTGAAGGGGGTGGGGCAGGGAGAAAATAGTGCTAAAAACATTGTGAATGTATGTATTCCTCAGGAAAGAGATTCCTAATTGCCTGGGGGATGTGTCCAAATTAACAAGTTATGTCTACTGCACGATTAGGGATGATCAGAGTGGTAGGAGTCAGAGGACACAAGAACCGTTTCATATCTGTCCGAGGAGCCCTATCTCTGAGTTATATGGAATGCTAGAGACTAGCGGAAACATTTTGGGGACGTCATTGCCAACTGACAACCTTCTCAGAGCACTTCTGCTTGGTTCCTTTTGAAGAGCCAGGATCTCTAGTGGTTGGGGGAGGTCCTGTGTGATTTTAAGATGTTCTTAGATGATCCTAATAAGACCAACGGCAAGATTCGTGGCTCTAGGAAGTGAATAGTTTGGTTTGAAAAGTAAAATCATTCACTCTAGTTCCTAAAACAGGTCATATTGATAATTATTATTTTGTCTTATTATTAAACAAGACATTTTCTTGTGCTCAGTAACTTGAGCAACTTTGCAGAATAAACAACTGAAAAATATTCTATGAACATGATTCTTATGTTTGTAAAGTATATACACTTGCTTTGATATAAACTGTAATTAGTATATACACATATTTTTGTTCTTTTTCCTTAACATTTCATATATACATCATCCGGATACTGTCATTAATGAGTACTCAGCAATCCATTATATTAATGTGTGAAATTAGTCATTTCTCTAAAGTTAGAAACTTGGTTTATTTCTAGTATTTCTCTATTCTAAATATTGCCACTGTGAGAATATGTGGGTCAAAAAAGGTTAAGTCAAAAATTTGCCTTGTTTTCTGATAAGTAACTCCTCTGACTTAAGTTTCTCAGTTTCTACATTTGGAATAGAATCTAAGAAATAAGCACTTGAATATATCTGTATTTTTTTAAAAAAACACTAAAATTTTTAAAAGGGTGAATTTTATGATATATTTCAATAAAGCTGTTATTTTTTTTTTTTTACAAAAAAGGACTTGACACACAACAGATGCATGATAAATGGTAGTTACTGAAAATTATAGATTCCCCCAAATGAAAATACCGAATGAAATGATAGAAAATTTTATACCTCACTCTAGCATTTGCCAGATAATGGTCTCCAGAAGGAGGGGATCAGTCACAGTTTCTTTGCCAATTGCTACCACATGGCCTAGCCACCATAAAGGGTCTTTAAACATTTCACTATATAGGAATATATACAATGTTACTTTAAATCCATTTTAGTTTTTATATCACTAATGGTCACAAAGGCCCTATGATTTTACCTATAATGACATGTTGGATCCTCAAATGGGTAACCACTTTCTCCCTTGGCTGCCCTATTGCTGTGTCCCTGTAAGAATGACCGTCCGCTTCATCAGGGCTTAGGTTATGAGACTGCCAAGGGGATATAGACACCTCTGATCTTTCGGTATCATATGCCCTGAGCTTTCTTTCCCAGGAAAAGTACATTTGAAGTCTGAACAGTGGCCTGGTGTGACAGAAACCCGTCACTAGGCAATAGCTTAGGGCAAATCATTCAACCAAATTGAGTTCTGGTATCCTCACTTGTTAAATGAGCAGGTGTGTGGACTAAGATGACCTCTGATGTTTCTACCAGCTTGGGCATTCCATGCTTCTTAGGCCCTTTGAACACCTCCACCTTGGTACGCCCACCTTTCCCACTTCTGATTTGGGTGTTGCCATCCCACTTACTTGTTAGTGCTTTTGGGGAGGTGGAGGGAAGACTTGTGGTGAGCCTGAGGTTCACTAGATGCTCAAGCTAATGCTGCTCTCTTTTCTCAAACCTCAAAGACCAACCTGGCTTTAATTCAACTTTGTTTGAGTTTTGTTTCTAACAAGAATTTTTACTGCTTCTCCATTAGGTAAAATTGTTGACTCTTTAAATGTATCTTAATTTCTTTCTGGTTAGAAAGTAATATACTTTTATATTTAAAAATTCAGGCATTAAAAAAAATCCAAACATGTATATCTTAGAAACTTGATCATAATCTAAATTCCTACAAATAACCATTGGCAGCCATTTTGTATTTATTTTTCATCTTTGCTAGCTTAAAAGAGCTAAACGGTATCTCCACATTTCTTTAACTATTCATGAGATTGAGTATCTTTTCACATTTTCATTGGCCATTTATATTTTTTCTTCTGTGAAAGTATTTGTTCTTGTTTTAGGCCATTTTTCTGTTGTGTTGTTCATAATATTCTTACTGACTTATAAGAACTCTTTACATAAAAAGGAAATACACTCTTCTCTTGCATATATTGGGAAGATTTTTTTCCTGCCTTCTTCCTTCCAGTTTCACTTTGTTGTTTGTTTGGCTGCCATAAAGTAGTGTTAACATTGTGTGTAATTAGATTGTTAATTTTTTCCTCCATGTCTTCGGGATTTAGGGTTGTTCTTAGGATATGCAACCATATTTCTTTTCAGCATTTGTTTTACTTTTTACAATTAAATCTTTGAGCCAGCTAAAATATGTTTGGGTGGAAGAAATCAGGGCTATTGTTTTAAATAGATACTTTTTATCACCTGGTAAAAAGTGACCATCGTGTCTTTGAAACTCAATGACCTCTCAGCTGCAGCCCCCAACACCAACTAAGTAAATGCTTTAGGTAAGTCACAGAGAAAACTACTACAAGAGACACAGGTAATGTTCATTAGGTGATAGAAGGGAGCTAAAATCTGAATGGTCTTATTGGAAGAACTGTCCACTGAGATGGGCCTCTAGATAGCATAGATGAGATTACAAAGGGAAGAGAAGATAAGGGGAGACATTCATGAGAAGTGGGCCAGTTTGACTTGCCATGAGCTAGATCTTTGAGGATCCATGCTTGAGCAGGTGGTGGGAAGCTGTGGATAATTCTGAGCTGCCTTTAGGAAAATGATTCTGGTAGCAGTGTGGGAAGAGATGGGAGCAATGAGTCTTCAGCCAAGGTTGGGTTTTGGTTGTGAGATGGTGTAAAATTGTTTCAGTAATAAGTAAGGAAGTCTGCCAAGCAGAATATATTGCAATGTGGTTCAAAGCAAAATAGAAGCACATGGGTAATATTCTATCAGGTGTTGAAAGCACAACAGCAAAGCTGAGAGATCAAAATATGCTACTGTAGGTACAATAAGGCACTAGCCATGGGATTGGGTTCAGGGCAGGACCTGAAGGGAGGAGCAAAAACAAGACAATACTACAAGGACTAAGGTCCTGGACACACCATTCAGATGTGTACTCAGACTTGGAGAAGCAAACAGGGAAACAGACCCAAAGTCCAGCTCCAGCAAGGCTTGATGTTCCCTCACAGGGCAGTGAGCTTAAATCCTTAAATCACCACTCCCCACTCCATTCCAAATGAAGAGAGAATTCTTCTCAAAGCTGATAATGAGGCTGAGCATTCGTGTTGAGTCACCTGGGATTGGGTGTGAGTCAGAGCAGGACTGCAAGGAAGGAATAAGATGCACTCAGCCAGTCGAGGAAACCAGTCTTGTCTCCCATGGGTAGGTAGGGAGAAGGCCCTTTGATTCAGGTTTCCTTTGTTCATAGCTTTAAAAATAAGCCCTTGGTGATGTTTCTATTTATTTTTTTCCCCTTTGGCGGTCATTACCTGTTCTCTGGATTCTTGCATCTTGAGGAAATTCCCACATACCCTTTGGATTATGAAAAATGTGTCTTTAAATTTTTAGAAAATACTGGCTGGGAACAGCGGCTGTATTCAAGCCTATAATCCTAGCATTTTGGGAAGTGAGAGGATCACTTGAGGCCAGGAGTTCAAGACCAGCCTGGGCAACATAATGAGATCCTGTCTCTTTAAAGAAAAAATTTTTTTAATTAGCCCAGTATGGTGGCTCATGCCTATAGTCCAAGCTACTTGGGAGGCTGAGCGTGGAAGATGGTTTGAACTCAGGAGTTTAAAGTTGCAGTGAGCTATGATGATGCTAACTGCACGCTAGCCTGTCTCAAAAACAAACACATTTTTTTAGGAAATACTCTTTTATACTCCAGCTTTCATATTGTTCAAATTAAATTGGACCTTTCTGTCATTTTTAACCTTTTTTTACTTATGTGTGTTGATACACTTCTTTATAGTTTTCCAGCTAACCTTGTGTGAAAAGTTGTTATGGAATCTAAACATCTTGACACATGTAATATTCAAATTGCTTTCTGTTCCTAACCTTGGAGGTTACATCCATCTGGTGGATACACACACACTTACACACTTTAATGTTTTTTATTCTTTCAGACATCAAGAAGCCAGATGCAGTCAGAAGAATTTGAACTGAATGATGAAAAGGCTGCCACCGGTATGACCCCGAATGGCTGGAAATCTCGCACGTTTAGGAATTCTACTCATAAAAGCCTTAGAAATTCTCGAATGTATCAGAATGGCTTTAAGGTGGAAACCAATGAACTTGTAAGTTGCTTGTCACTGAAATTAAGTCTTTTACTTTATAGTTTTGCTGTTGAAATTCTTAGCCTTGCAAGTGTTTTTCAGGCACAGATGATTACTACTCTTCTTTTAAAAAGGAAGTTTCAAATTTTAAGAGTCTCATGTTCTACTGACTGAGCTAGCCGGGTGCTCTGAAGTGTCAAATTTTAAATGTATTTGACAGTGAACTGAAATCAGATTTTCAATGGCAAAAAAAAAAAAAAAATTAGATCCAAAAATGTAGTTTTTGAGCTGAGATGCTTAATATTAAAATTAAATCTTACATTCATCTTTGAGGCCAGAGACAATAAGGCTAGTCCAAAATAAATGTTTGCAAACTCTATTAGGTAAGATTACATTTCATTACCTATACTAGGAAACCCAGAATAATGTCAGTTTAAGCAAATTAAGAGGTTTTTTTTTCTCTTTCACATGACAAACAGAATCTTAGAGGTGAAAAACCCAGGGATAAAATGGCTCCACAGTCCCCAGGGACTCAAGCTCCTGTCCTCAAGGTCACTGCACGGTCTAAGATGGCTCCTGAAGCTCTAGCCTCACATCCATGTTCCAAGTAGCAGGCAGTCCCACCCAATACTTTTACTTACAAGTCCTTGGCCAAATTTAACCATGTGGCCATACCTAGTAACAAGGGAGTATGGAAAATTGAATCTTTTCGCTCTAGGCATTAACACACTAGATTAGATTGAAATTCTCTTACTAAGAAAAAGGGGGGAATGGCCAGAAAGAGCAAAATTGTATATTCTTTAACATTCCTCACCTAAAGATATAGGATATTATTAATTCAGGTTAACAAATAATTTTATAATAGAGAAGGAACACACTCCAAGAAAAGATATTTTCTTATTTCAAGATATGATTTTGATGCATTTTGGTGTTGCTAAAAGCTGAGTTTACTTTTACTTTTGTGTTGGCCTGAGGAAACTAATCCTACTGAGAGATCATTGCATGTGTTTTTCTCTGCCCACAGTATGACTTACTGCAGAAATTACAAGGGCTCTCTTAGAGGTCTTAATCTTGGTATATTTATAGAAAGAAGAATAACAATTATACTATTGTGGAGCTTCATTATTATAAGTAAGATAAACAATTTCCCTCTTTTGGCTATGGAATTATCCACTTTTCATTTCCTTATTTATTTTGAGAGTTATTTTGCTAGGTCTTTAAAGGTGAGTATTTTAGAGGAGCACTTCTCTTGAAGAAATGCAACAAGAAGAAGGGGAGGCAGAAAATGCTGCAATCAATAGGGTTGTCCTAAGTACCATCAGAGAGGGATAAACAATGTGCCCAAGGAGAGGGAGAAGTTACGTCCGACTAGAGGGACCTGGAAGACCTGTTTGTGTGTGTTGAAGGGCAGAACCCGGGGAAAGAGCATTTATCATGCTGGAGCTTGAGACTTAAAGCTAATGTTAACTAGGGAGGAAAAAAAACTAAACTACAGAGAAAATGGGTAATTTGAAAGAAAAGGGCTGAGTAGGACCTACTTCTATGTTTTCCATTTCATAAAGACACAAACATAACCTATTTAAGTCACCTTAAGGCTATGGAATTCTACAGTCACCTTTGGCTCAAGTTTAATGTTAAACTGCTTCTGTAGTCAAAATATTCTTCTTTATGAAACCTAAATTCTCTCTGCTTGACCGGACATTTAGTTCAACATTTGCTGAGAATAGATGTGCCAGGACTTGGGTTAGTTTCTAGGACTATAAAGACATAATCTTCATCTTTAAAAAACAAAACAAAACAAACAAAAAGAAAACACCTCACATACTGTTTTCTGGAATGATTTGGGGGAAGAAACCTCATGTACTAGAAATGGAGATATGTAAACCAAACAATCAAAAAAAATCACAAAACAAGTTAAGCTATGAACTAAGAGAAGTCTGCACAGGGAACACTGATAAAGGAAAAGGGATATAATTAATTTGGTTTTGTGAGTTGGGAACGTATCACAGAAAAGGCAGAACTGGGCAGGGTTCTGGGGTGAGGAGAACAAGCCTATGTTCTCTGGTTAATGGCATCCTACATTTGTAAGGACGTTCATCCATTTGCTCACCTGTATTGTCTCATCTGACCTTGACTTCATCTGTGTTAGAGAGGCAGGACTGCATCATTATATATGAGAAAACTGCAGCTCAGCTCACGGGGCCCAGCTATGACTGTCACACCAACAGAGTTGTGTAAGCCCAGAGCTAGCATTTGGATTCTAGGGCATTTTGTGCCCAGATCCTGCTACCTCTCAATCTGCTCAGGCTAGAATAAAGACAAGCTGGTCACACCATGAAGATTGCCCCATGAGTAAACAATTGATTTTTATTTTATTTTATTTTATTTATTTATTTAGAGACAGAGTCGCCCTCTGTTGTCTGGGCTGGAGTGCAGGGACATCATCATAGCTCACTGTATGCAAACTCCTGGGCTCAAGGGATCCTCCTGCCTCAGCCTCTCAAGTAGCTGGGACTACAGGTGTGCACCACCATGCCCGACTAATTTTTCTATCTTTTGTAGAGACAGGGTCTTGCTCTTGCTCAGGCTGGTCTTGAACTCCTGGCCTCAATCCTTCTGCTTCAGCCTCCCAGAGTGCTAGGATTACAGGTGTGAGCCACTGCACCCGGCCTATTTATTTTTATACTAGTGAGACAGTAGCAGTAGCATGAACAATTCATATTCAGCTTATCCTGTGTAATCAGTGGACATTGTTAACATTTTATAACCTATGGCCCTACTCTCTAGTAGTTTGCTGGTCATTCTGCACCTTTGCAAGGGCAATGGCCCTGCCTTTTCTGTCTACGAACACTGGCAACTGTCATACCATCACCAATTTGTCCTTTTATTTATATGTTCTAGGATGAAAATGTGCCACCAGTGTCTTTTCTGAAGGTCCTGAAACTGAATAAAACAGAATGGCCCTACTTTGTGGTGGGAACAGTATGTGCCATTGCCAACGGGGGGCTTCAGCCGGCATTTTCAGTCATATTCTCAGAGATGATAGAGGTAAGTTTGCAAACGTCACGTAACAGCTTGAACTTAAGCAGTTCGTCAGCTGCTTCTCCTCCCAACCTCACCAGCTGGCTCCATTCTGGGGTTAAGCAGCCTCAAATGAAACTAAGCCAAAGTCCTCAGTTTCCTTTTGAGAAAAGCTGTCAGGGAAAAGAAAAGTAGCCTTTGAATCACTCTGAATTGTGATATTAATGAAATCATAAAATGTAAAATCAGTGAAGAAGGCATTCTAATTAGCTCTCTTCGTTTGGGTGGAACTGATATCTGAAAGTGAACCTCATTCTGTTTGTGGAGAGGAGCCGGGATGGGTCTCATGGGGAGGTGGGGATGGGGCGGCGGGTTAAGGTCACAGTGCTTAGTAAGAGCCCAAGCTCTGGACATAGACTGGCCTCACCAATGAATAGCTGTGCAAACTTGGGCAGGATGCTTTCCCTCTCTGTGCCTCAGTTTCTTCATCTATAAAACAAACTTATGTGGTCAGATGGCTGAAGATTCAAAGAAATTATATAGGTAACTGTATTGAATACATTTAAGAGTGTTTGCCTCATAGTATTAAAAAAGTGATAGCCACTACCTCACTATTTTAGCAATCCTTCCAAGACTTGGGGAGTCTGAGACTAAGAAAGAAAACTCATACTATCCAATCATTAAATTTATTGAGGGATAGTTATAGGAAGTTACCAGAAATATCTAAGTCTCCATCACATCCAGAATTTTTTTTTTTTTTTTAGAGACG
>VBSM01002217.1:48864766-48882190 GCA_008086735.1 Cheirogaleus medius
AACAAAGCAATCCCCAGCTCTCTTGCAATTCAAGAGCTACGTGGACTGTGTTTATATTTTGGAGCATCTCCTATATATCCCGAGTGCTGGGCTCTGGAGACACAGCAGCCCACAAAATAAGCCAAGTGGTGCCTCAAACAGCACACTTTATACTGGGGCACACACAAGGCACAACCCAAAAAATATATTATGTGTCGAGGGATAACAAGTGTTTTAAAAGCAGGAGAGGGCGGTAGACGGGGGTGCTGTTTCAGAAAATATGGTCCAGGGAGGCCTCTCTGGGCAGAGGCCCGAAGGAGTCAGAGGTGCAGGGCTGGAGCTGGGGCAGGGAGGAGTCAGAAGGAATAGCGAGTGCAGGGGAAGAGGAACAAAGGCTAAAATGTGCAGCCACCCGCAGTCCACATGCAGTGATTCCACCCATGTTAATAACCACGTAGTCCTCAAATTCATAGAGCCAGAAAGTAGAATAGAAGTTACCAGGGGAGAAGGGAAGTCTTTGTCTAGGGAAGTGGTCCCCAACCATCTTGGCACCAGGCACTGGTTTCCAGGGGACCTGGGGGTGAGGAGGGATGGTTTCGGGATGATTCAAGCACATTACATTTATTGTGCACTTTATTTCTCTTATTATTACATTGTAATATAGAACGAAATAATGATACAACTCACCATAATGCAGAATCAGTGGGAGCCCTGAGCTCGTTTTCCTGCAACTAACGGGGCTGCTGATGTGACAGGAGGCGGAGCTCAGGCAGTGATGCAAGGATGGGGAGCAGCTGTAAATACAGACGAAGCTTCGCTCGCTCCCCCGCTGCTCACCTCCTGTTTTGTGGCCGGGTTCCTAACAGGCCACAGACCAGTACAGGTCCGCAGCCCAGGGGCTGGGGACCACAGGTCTGGGAGGTACGGAATTTCAATTTGGGATGATGAAAATGTTCTGGAGACGGGTAGTGGTGAAAGTTGCACAACAATGTGAATGTACTTAATGCTAAGGAATTTTATACGTAAAAATGGTTAAAATTGCAAACTTTGTTATGTATATTTTACCACAATAAAAAAAGCCCCACATATTCGATGCCTAGTTTAAAAAATGTGAAGCCATGATATATGGGAGGAATAAACAAGGATCTTGTAATCCAAGTGGGCATTTTAAATGTTCTTTTGTAGATTTTTGGACCAGGGGACGATGCAGTGAAGCAGCAGAAATGCAACATGTTCTCGTTGCTTTTTTTAGGTCTGGGAATTATTTCTTTTTTTACTTTCTTCCTTCAGGTAGGTACTCATGATTTGCCCTTCTCATCAAGTCTATAATTCAATTAGAGAAACTAATTAAAACCTAACAGAGCTTCCAAATCCGTAGGCTTAAATGAATTGCAAACACAGTTGGCACAAGGCTCTTTTAGAGGGTGGACCCCTTGGCAGGAAGAACTGTGACTCCCCTGCATGCTAACCGTATCCTGTTCGGAGTCTGTCCTCGGCAAACATTCGTTACCAAGGAAGAAAAGAGGCTTCAGTTCACCAGAGAACATAAGAGCCACTTAAATTCAACTGGTTGCAAACTGGGAAAATGCAGTACAATAGCATTCTCTTTCTTTTTTTTTTTTCTTTCCATTTTTCTTTATTTTTTATTTCAGGATTTTACAGGGGTACACACATTTTGGTTACATAATTTGCTTTTGTACAGTTTAAGCGTGCCCTTCACCAAGTTAGTGTGCATTGTAGCTGTTAGCATTCTCTCTCTTGTTGCTACTCTTTACACAATACC
Organism: Cheirogaleus medius; assembly: GCA_008086735.1. NCBI lineage: Eukaryota > Metazoa > Chordata > Mammalia > Primates > Cheirogaleidae > Cheirogaleus > Cheirogaleus medius. The sequence continues at coordinate 48,866,529 of VBSM01002217.1, forward strand.
AAGTAACTTCTCTGATCTTTTCCTACTTCATTGGATGAACTATTTGAAAGATCATACATTTTGCATTGTGATGTTGTAGACCTGGCCAAAATGAACTAACTAGTCAAACTTGCTCTAATTATTCTTTTCTATGCAGACCTCTCCCCAAATTTCTTTTCTCTCTTTAACCCAATGGGCACCTCACTGGCCTTTCAAAGACAATCCATTAAGTCAGCAAAATAATATTTCCCAGTTGTGCCTGCGTGCTTCTCTTTTATTATTGTTGAACCAATGATAAAAGCAAACCGAGGTTTGTATTTAGAAATCATTGCCTTGCTAGTAGCAGCTCAGTTATCTGGCCCTGCCCCACCCCTGGCGTGTGAGTGGAGCTAGTTAGAAAAATGTGTTTCAGGGGCTGCAGGAACAGTGGGCTGATGCATAGGAGCTGTGGGCCCATAGCAATCTGCCAGCAAAGGGAGGAGGAGGAGGAGGGCAGCCTGTTCCGCACAGGGAACACCTGGGGCAGACTCACCCTGGGCACTGATCTCTCATCATCCTGGCTTAGTAAAGGGTTCAGATGTGTCCTCCCCACGCCCGCCCCAGCACTCACAGTGTGGCTGGAGGCCCACCCCTCCCGGTGCCCGAGAAGCAAGCCCCGCTCTGGACGTGTGGGCTACTCTCCAGTCTGGATGTGGTAATCGGCGAAATTGGCAAGGAGGTGTGGGGAGGAAGAGTAGCCCAATTGCGCCCCAATCTGAGCGCAGGTGGAGCTGTGACTGGGACCTGGGACAGCAGCAGATTCACTTGGAGCCTGCTTCTCTAATCCTCCCTCTACACTGTAGGAACCAAAATGTGTTCCTGCGTAGAGTTTTTTTACTTCTGCTTTCAGCTGTTTTATTGAAGGTATCAGGAACACACTAAAAGTTGTGGTTAAATACGGTATCTTTGTCACTGAGATGTTGTCTTTGAGAGTTTTGAAAAATAAACCTATTTAGAATGGTTTAGAAGCCAGAACTGGACACTTTCAAGGTTTTTGGTCTTATGATTCTAATTCATACTAATGATTTAGCAGCAGCAGCGTGAGTTTTAAGTTGAGACTGTGATGTATTTGCTACAGGCTAATCAAATATATTACCTGTATTTGATTACCATACAAATACAAGAAATGTAAAGTCGATGTGCATATATGCACTTGGGTCTGAATACTAGTGAGAATCAAAAGGAACTGTAGCCTTTTTTCTCAATCAGGGCTTCACATTTGGGAAAGCTGGAGAGATCCTTACCACGAGGCTTCGGTCGAAGGCCTTTAAAGCAATGCTGAGACAGGTAGGTGTGTGCTGGAGGACGCCCTCCGCTGTTTCTGATTTCTTTCATTTTAAGCCTCTGCCTGTTCTTATTGGTGTGCTGATGTGCACATTTTCTGCCCAGGGTATGGTCAGGGTCCTGCCAATTGTCCTGGTCCTTCAATATCCAAAGATGTCTCAGGGTTTTTTCATGGAAGTAGGTTTAATTTTGGTAGCTTTGGCTTATTTTGCAACTCTCTGTATCCACATGGACACTATCATTTCAAGGACTTGTAGCTCGTCTCTGGATCGTATACAGGCCCCGGTGAGTCCATTGACACTCTAGGATGCCTTTAAATAAAGAAAAATTGGTGGTTGGTAGCATTTAAGTTCATGTACCACACCTGATTGTATTAACTGTAGGCTTTCCCAAATGTTGGTAATTGAGTTTTGTTTTCTTATTTGAGCTCTGTTTTCACACTAATTCATTCAAACATGACTTACTGTCTATGTACCAGACGCTGTGCTGTCTAACAGTGTCTACTTTCTGCTGTCTTGGTAAGTTCACATTCTAGTGCAGGACATACAGGAAAATGTGCAAACGTGAATTTTTCTATATAGAGAATGCCTAAGAGAGGGCCAGAGTATTATCCGTCCAATTGGCAGGAATTGATTACATGAATTCCTGTTCACAGAAGAGCACATAGCAGGTAGTATATTTTGAGCAAGTCTGGGTTTATAAATCTTTTTTCAGTATCTTTTAAACTCTTGCTATGTAGGGAAAATTATTTTATTTGAAAGTAGAAGATGCTATGGAGGAGTAGCTTACAATTAAAGTCAAATCTCAGACATACTTTTAAACCATGTTTAAAAATACAAAATGAATAAAAGTATGGTGAGAAGCCAGTGTGTATTTTCTCGTGTCTAGAATTTACAAAAAGAGTGTGTTCCACACAGCTTCACCACCTTTTACGAGAAATCACACCATATAAGGGCAGAAGTGTCTTTAATGCAAGTTGTGATGATTGGATGGATGGGCTGCCCATGGGGCCCCCAGCCTCGGTGAGGCTGACAGGAAGCATGGCTGCCATCTGGGTGAGCACCCCCAGACCGGGACACTCTCCCTGCCCCCACAGAGCTGCCAGGGAGTTGGGTCCTGGCGGACTCTGGGGGTGTGTGCTCAGGGCAGGTCAAGGACTCTACCTTATATGTGAGCTCTCTCCTAAACCTTCATACTCAAGTTAAGTGTGGGTATTTTCTAAGCACTGAAACTTTGGGAGCTTTCAACTGATTTTCTTTGCTTGTTTTGTTTTCATTTTGAACTAATTTAAAGGCGTATTTTGTGCCGTAGGACATGAGCTGGTTTGATGACCCTGCAAACAGTACTGGTGCACTTTCTACAAGACTTGCCACGGATGCTGCCCAAGTCCAAGGAGTATGTAGACTACACTCTACCAGTATTTTCCTTGAACACAGTTTAGAATAAACACATGCGCATAGCTCCATCCATTAAGAAGCTTTCAGTTGGAAATAGCAGAAAATCCAACTCAAACTGGTCTAAACAATATGAGGAAGCTTAGACTTCAGGGTTGATCAATTCACTGCCTCTAAAATGTAATCAAGGATCCAGGTTCCTTCTCACTGTGTGGCTCTGAGTTCCATCCTCAGCACTGGCTTCATCCCAAGGCTTGTTCCCCCACAGTCATAGGATGGCTGCCAGGAACAATTAGAGTTACACGCTTCCTTGTTTCCCATCCACTGAAAGAGCAGAGTGCATGCCTCTACCTCAACCACCGAACAAAAGCCCTTCCCTGAAATCTAATTTGAGTCACGTGCCCAACCCTGAGCCAATAACTGTCTCCAGGGGAAGGTGGTGCTTTGGGCGGCTTAGGCCCCCACCCCTGAAGCTTGATGCTTCCACACAACGGAGGAGAGGGGAGAACAGACGCCAGAGAGCTGACAGCAACGTCTGCTACAGCCACCCTCGTTTTCTGAGTGTTGCAAACACTAATTAATTTATGCTTATGTGTGCTTTGTGGTGGATCGTCTTTGAGGTTATGTACACTTTGTAACGGACGGTCTCTGGGAGTGTATAAATTTTACACTTTTTAATGGTCTTTAAAATTACCAAGGTGCACTGGAATTAATTTCTTCTTTGAATGTTGCCTCCATGAAAAAGTAAGTGCATGTGCCCCACAGCCCATCCACTAAAGCAGAGCAGTTGATTGTGGTTCTATCATGTTGATTCGTGCAGGCAGGAAAGGAATGCTAGTCTGAGCACAACAAAGAAAAGCCCGCAGAGCCTCCTGGGCTGAGCACAGGTGTGGCGGGTTTGTTGGAATGAGAGTGAGCAAACGTGGGCCCAGGCACAGAACCCTCTCCTCATTCTGACCACGGAGCCCAAGGCTGGAGCTCATGGATTTGGAACTTAAAACACAACCGCTTTATTCTTTTTCTCTTCCAGGCCACAGGGACCAGGTTGGCTTTAATTGCACAGAATACTGCTAATCTTGGAACTGGCATTATCATATCATTTATCTACGGTTGGCAGTTAACCCTTTTGCTGTTATTGGTTGTACCAATTATTGCTGTATCAGGAATTGTCGAGATGAAAATGTTGGCTGGAAATGCCAGAAGAGACAAAAAAGAACTGGAAACTGCTGGAAAGGTAGGTCAAATAAGGCTTCAGTTAGTATGTGGTGTTTTAGACTTGTGTTTTTTTACATTATTTATCACAAAATGCAGGTTTTAGTAATTGTGCTCACTACAACTAATAATTGTCAGTGCTGTGTATGAAATATTTTACTCCCTAGGACTTGAATTATGAGGTGATTAATGTAAAGCTTTTAGCTCACAGAAAACACTTAACATGGTGATTATTATATAGAACTTCTGAATTTTCAAAGTATAATTTATCTTTTACTTCATGTCCCAATGCCATTGTTAGGACAAATGTCATTCCTATTTTGTGGATAAGGAGAACTTAAGTCAGAAGAATATAAGTGAATTGTTGAAGGATGGACATTGGCTGGTATATAAGAGACACAGTTCTGTTCTTCTTGGTGTGATTCCTGTAATGAAGGTGGGCAGCCACCAGAGGGCAGTGATGCATCAATTTGGGGGCGTCACTACACTGGCACTTGGGTGAACATTCACTTGAGCCTAACTATGTGCTGGTTATTGTACTAAGAATTTCTTTGTGCCAATTCTTCACGATAGTCTAGTGAGGCAGACACTAAAGTTACCCCAATTTTACAAATGTGGAACCTGAGACTCAAACCTGAAGTTAAAAACATGCCTGGGATTCAAGTTCAGGTCTAGTTTCAAAGCTCTTAATCTCTACTATGTAGCCTCTTTGTGTTTCAGTGTATCTAAATCTACATATAAATATTTTACTTATACATACATTTAAATATAGATTATAGCCATGAACACTTTTATTTATGGAAATATTACCCTTCATTGAAACACTGAGAGGTGAAGCAGAAAATGAATGTAAATTGTGGTATAGTTTCTATAGGGCTGCCCTTTATAAGCCCTTTCACAAACGTTGCTGCAACCGGCCTTTACGACAGTTATGAGAGTTGGGACGGATAGTATCTCTACAGGGAGGAAAGCCTCAAGTTTCAGTGAATTCCTCCAGATATGTGGCATTGAGGGGTAAAATTAGAATTCCGACCAAGCATCTTTCCACTGAACCAATTATGTACCATGAAATCCTTTCCCCTGCTCTGGTAACTGGTGTCACCACAGTGTCAGCGTTGCTCCAAGTTTCCTTCAGGATACTTTCTTCTCATCCTCACCCAGCACCCTCTCCTGGAGTGGGGGCTCTCTACAGCAGTGCATGGCTCCTGGACTTAGGAACCTCGGAGTGTTCAAAGTTCTTAAAGATCCTCTTGGCTGCTCACTGTGGGTGCTTCAGGGCTGCGGTCCCCAACCCCCGCGCCACAGCCCAGTACCGGTTCATGGCCTGTTAGGAAACGGGCCTCACATCACTGCCTGAGCTCCACACCACACCCCTTCCACCCTCAGTCTGTGGAAAAGTTGTCCTCCATGAAACTGGTTCTTGGTGTCAAAAAGGTTGGAGACTACTGCTTTAGGGCATCATTTCCTTGACTTCCGTGTGTCACAACTAACTGCTAAAGAAATACCCTGTGGTTCTGTTCATTCCCCCAACCACCCCCGCTTCTTTGCACACTTTAGAAAGGAAAATAGTTAGAATGAAAATAAATTATTCTTAGACAGGTTATATGAAAGGAAACTCTTGAATCTAGTTAATAGCCTTAACTCTATTAATTTTCTGTGTTATTTACCATTTTTATCAGAATTTTGGCAGAGTAGGGCAGTTAGAGTCAAGCAGTATTGAAGCAAAACATAATCTTGGGTGGTTAGTCTTGGGCTTGCTGTTCAGTGTGTAATGCTGGAAAAGGTCCCCAACTTCTCTGGTCCTCACTGTCCATGTAGGTGGATGAGAAATTGTACCAGATACTGTCCTAAGTTCCTTCCAGTTAAAACCTTATTGTTCTAGGGATCAGAGAATGAATAACTCAGGCTGGCCAGGTGTTTTTTCTTTTGAGACAGAGTCTTGCTCTGTTACCCAGGCTAGCGTGCTGTGTAGGGCAGTGGGGAGATTCATAGCTCACTGCAGCCTCAAAGTCCTGGGCTCAAGCAATCTCCCTGCCTCAGCGTCCCGAGTAGCTGGGGCTACAGGTGTGAGCCATGGCCACCACACCTGGCTAATTTTTTTTTTTTTTTTGTAGAGACTGGGTCTTGCTGTGTTGCTCAGGCTGGTCTCAAACTCCTGACCTCAAGCCACCCTTCCACCTCCGCCTCCCAAAGGGCAGGGATTACAGGTGTGACACCATGCCTGGCCCAGTTTAACCTTTTTTTTTTTCAGTAGGTGTTTTAACCTAATAGGGTTTTAAAAAATATGAGAGGTTAAAATTTTTGAATGTTAATTATCAACAATTCAATCATAGTTCAATTTGTTTACCCAGTCAACACCTGAGTAACCGAGAATGAGAGTTAGAAAGAAGGTCCTGGAAAATCCTGAAATCACTGTTTCTTCTAAAAGAAATGCTGTCATTTACGTGGGTACAGATTAATCGTGGTTAAAATACATCAGGATTTTGGGTTAGTCCCATCCCAATTTTCCCAGCAGGGCTCGATGACGAGGGTGTGGTTGCTGGGCAGGGAGTGGGAGGGGAGGCTGCCTCATAACCATCTTGACTCAGGCCCTACTGGTTACTAAGATTAGGGGCCTGCTGTGCCGAGCTAACCCACGAAGCAGTTAATCCATGACCAGAAAATCAAGAGTTGAGTGTAAATTCACTAACAACTGGTTTCTCCTAGTGTAAGTTACGAAGCAGCAATAGCAGAATAGCATAATGGGTTAAGAACACAGACTTGGCATCAAATAGCCTGGCATGGAATACTTGCTCTCCTGCTCTGTAACCCTAGAGTTTTAGGCAAATCAGTGAACTTCTCTGTGCCTCATGTTCTCTCACCTGTTACAACAGGATAATATTTACCTTACAGGGTTGTGAGATCACATCAGAAAATGGTGTAATACGTGGCACAAGTATTTATTGATAAAACTCAGTAATCAAGGCAAGAATAGAATATATTTATTATCTGTTAGATTTTTTTCATTTATAATTAAAGTACCAAGTATCTTGCTTTTAACTGATTACAGAAGCTGAGAACTGAGGTAAAAGTCTTAAAGGTGATAAAACAGAAGCTTAAAATTATTATAAAATCTTATGCTCCCTGTATTGATGGTTGGATGATTCAACTGCAGAACTATAATTTAAACTAAATAGCTAAGTCACAGACGATATACATTTGTCAAGGGTGGTTTGGCTGCAAGAATCAGAAAACTGCTCTAGCTGGTTTGAGTAAAAGAGATTTGATATAAGGACACAGGGTAGTGTGGGAAATACAGGCGGTTTAACTGGCTCTCACAGCCATGAGCTCTGTTATCTGAGTCTCTATGCATCTGTTCTTCCATTCCTCAATTGCTGAGTATTCAGACCGGCTTTCTACACATACCCAGTGGGACTCTTCAAATGATGACATCAGCCTCTGAATCTGCAGGGCTTCCGGGTTCAAGTACTTGCATTCAGGGCCAGAAAACCAAATCTGATTAACCCAGATTAGTCAGGTATCCATCCCCGATTTAATCAGGGATTTAAAACACGGTCATGTTGTTTACAATTGGGATCTCCTTCCCAATTGTGGGTGGACAGCTTTTCTGAGAAATAGTATATCCAGGGAGGAAATAATTGGTACCTCCAATAGGCCCTTAGAAATCACAGCCTAATCCTTTCTTCTAGGACCCAACCCTATGAAGAAAGCAAGGCCACAAAGGGTTTGTGACTAAAGCCAGTCATATAACTGCCTGGTGGCAGGGCGGGGAACAGAGCCAGGCTCTTGGTGTCAAGGGCCCTGTTCTTGCCTTAAGCTGGTCAACTTCCCTGGGCACATGAAGACTCGCCTACCATACCTAGCACAACCCAGAGGTACCAGTTTTGTCATAAAGTGAGTCTTGAAGAATACATTATGCATTTTGCTTTTAATTGAAGGAATTTAAAGCCCATCATAATCTTCAGGTTACTTTTGACAGAGCCCCAGGGCTTATAGTTCTCATTATTTCAGAAGTAAAAGCACAACTGCTGATGAAAATCTGTTTTGTATTACAGATTGCAACCGAGGCAATAGAAAATATTAGGACAGTTGTGTCTTTGACCCAGGAAAGAAAATTTGAATCAATGTATGTTGAAAAATTGTACGGACCTTACAGGTAATGAACATATAATTGCTACTAAGAACCTAGTGCTTTCCTAAGGCTGAATTATTAAAGCTAACAAAACCTCTGTTGCTCTAAACAATGATTAACTGTAAGGATGACCCTTTTTCAATAATAATCTCACTGCAAATAAGTAGCTGTTTGATGTGACTGGATAACAGATTAGATTTTTACATCACATAAAAATAATAGTCTCCAAGAGCTTAGAAGGTACAGAGCATTGCGCAAGTATTTAGTCATTAGTGCAAGAAACATAAATAACCCACCTGGGTGATTCAGGATAAACATTCTTTCAAGGAATTGCTCAAACCATTATTTTCTTTGGAGTATGTAGACTTGAACCAAAGATGAGACTTGTTATTTGGTATTTTCTGGAGAAAAGTATTTCATTTGTTCTCTGAATGGGGACCAGGTCCAACCAACTGTCAAAACAAAGATGTGCAGCCTATTTCACTGGTTTATAGTTGAGCAATTCAAGAAATTCCCAGTGGCACTATTTGCCACTTGTTTCTACCAGGGCCTGGTCTTATAAATGAATATATTTTCAACACAAACAATATTGAACACAGCTTAGATTACAACTTTGTTAGACTGGAACAATAGTTTTGAACATGTGCAAATTTGAACAGGGATCCTTAAAATTCTCAATTTATCCTATCCTCCTGAGTTATGTATACTTTATATGATACTAAAGTATATGCAGCTACATTTTTCTGTCCATTTGATATTTGACATATAAATATATACCATTACCTATAACCTTATGGTTTATTTTGAACTTCAAAGAGAATGGAGGAAGACTAGAAAGCTGAAGCTAATTATTAATTTGGTTATAAATTGCAAATTGTTCAGTAATGTTAAGTATTTTAACACCATGCTTACAACATATAACTTAATCCAAATCATTAATACTTTGAATTTTTTCTCTTGCCAAATGCCTTCCTTCTAATTTGAGAGTAATTAAATTATGGCTCTTAGGAGGTTTTAGAAGCTTAATAAAGTATAAAATAATAAAGTATAACATGAGGTCTAATTAGAAATGGTGCAAAATGAATTGTATATGGGGCTGGTAGGCTCTAGCATGGGGAAGGACTTCTTGTGTGTGTCTATGTAAACTTTTCATAATTCATCTTAAATGTGAATTTTGACCGAAGAGACTACAACTAGTTAAGAGACAAGATAATAAAGAATAATAAGAAAGCACATTCAGATAATTCAAACTTCAGTCCTAACTTTGACATCCTGGGTATTTTTGACAACAACCATGTTTACATAATAGTGGTTGAACATCTGAGTCATCAGATGTGAATGCGTAATAATAATAGCTATCATTTGAGCAACATTATGAACTAGGCACTATGCGAGACATTTGTATTTTATTCTCAAAATGATTCTGAGTTAGAGTGATTATCTGCATGGTACAAATCAGAAAACTGATGCTGAATGAGGTTAAGTCATTTACTAAAACTAATATTAATATAATGGGAAGCAAAATTTAAACCCAGGTGACCCAGACTTTGATGCCAGATCTTTCCATAGATCTACACAGCTAAGGGAGGCTGAAGAGATGGTTATGAGTATACCAATTTGCTTTTCAGGAATTCAGTGCAGAAGGCACACATCTATGGAATTACTTTTAGTATCTCACAAGCATTTATGTATTTTTCCTATGCCGGTTGTTTTCGATTTGGTGCCTATCTCATTGTGAATGGACATATGCGCTTCAGAGATGTTATTCTGTAAGTAGCCTTAAAAATATTAAGCTTATTCTATAATAGGGTTTCAGTAGATTTATATAAAAGTTTGGAGTAGAAAAAAATTACTCGTTTGTCCGAATATGAGGTCAGGGGAGTTAAATTTACCAGTCTTCACCCTGGCAGACAAATCTGATCTTGTCCAAAATCAGTTTAATCATCTGAGTGAACTAATATTAACCAAGCTCATGAAAATGATCATAAAGCATAATTTTAGTTACCTTTATAACCCCAGTCAGGAGGATAGCAAATTTTCTCATTGTAGAATATAGGCAGAAATAAAACATAGCTAGAAATTTGCTGGTGATCCTGGACTCAAAACAGAGGGTTAAATAGCTTTCTATTTATCTGCGACTACAACATGGCCTTGGCAATGGGACGGAAGTGCTTGACTGAAATCTGGCAAAGGCATTCTCTCCTCTAATCAGGCCTGAGAGAGTCCTGCCAACATTTGCCTTTTAGCCTCTCCTGTTTTTCTTGGTTTCCAAAGCTAACCAGTGGTTTTCTGATTGATGCATTCTTCTTTTCAAAGTATGTTAAGTACCTTCTTTTAGGTTGCAATCTAGGCTTGAAAGAGTCGGCCATTCTTTTTTAAGTCATTTGGTGTATTTCTGCTATGGTGGGATCATTTTAAAGCTGTGGGGAATGTCCTCTTTTGAAACAGGGTCAAGACAAGAAAAGTGAAAATGTTTAAGAGTAGTTTTTTGGTTTTCATTCAAAATTAAAATTACCACGAAAGGCTGGTGCAGTGGCTCACGCCTGTAATCCTAGCACTCTGGGAGGCTGAGGTGGGAGGATCGCTTGAGATCAGGAGTTCGGGACCAGCCTGAGTAAGAGCGAGACCCCGGTCTCTACTGAAAATAGAAAAAATTAGCTGGGTACGGTAATGTGCGCCTGTAGTCCTAGAACAGGCAGGAGGATCACTTGAACCCAGGAGTTTGAGGTTGCTGTGAGTTAGGCTGACACAAGGGCACTCTAGCCCGAGTGACAGAGTGAGATGTCTCAAAAAGAAAAAGAATTACCATAAAAAATATACAAAACCTTGGTTATCAGTCAGGATCCCAGCAGGAAACAAATGGCACTGCCAGTAGGATAACTGAAGAGTTTGCTAAAGGGTTTATTTACTAAGGCTTGTCAAGGTAAGCAGTACCCATCTAGAAGCTGCTACGACCCCAAGCCTAGAGGCAAGAAGAGGGAAAGATTGCCTGGAATTCCAGCCCAGTCTAGCACCTTTCACTGGTCAAACCCCACCTGAAGCCAGAGGACGAGAAAACCTTTGGGTGCAGTTTATGACGGTAAGCCTCCCAGGCACGGCATAGATGAGGTAGAGATGGATAGAGAGTGAGAAGGGGTTTTGGAGGGACAAATGGAAACATCAGCTGAGAATTACAACTTAGAGTGCAACTTGTATTGTCCACAAAAATATCATTGAGAAAATTGGCCCTGCTATTTTTTCTTTAAATGATTGAAATATTAAATTTGCGATAATGAAGACACAGCTTTTTAATCTTCTGTGCTAAAATGAGATAACGGGATGTACAGGAAAGCTATGCAGCCATATGTGGGTTGTTCATCACTATTTTAAAACTTAATTTTTAGTAACTTTACTCTCAAGTATACCATCTCGGGCCCCAGGGTATCAAAAACACATTTTAATATCTTAGATTTAGAAGCTTGGGAGATGAAAACTTAAAGTTCTCTATTATTTATTACTGGATAGAGATCCCTCTATCCTTTTCTCTGGTGGGGAGCACTGGTGTCAGAAGTAAATTGCTTTGAGGAGATGTAGATCTCAGGATCTTTGTCTTTAAAAAAAAAAAAAGTCTGGCTCTGTCACCAGGCTGGAATACAGTGGTACAATCACAGCTCATTGTAACCTTGAACTCTTGGGCTCAAGCAATCCTCTCACCTTGGCCTCCCAAGATCTCAGGATATTTAGCCCTTCCTAAAAGTTGTTGTAGTCAATATCCATCCTTTAAATAATATATAATTAGCAAACAGACCTTTAAAACACCTGTTTTTTCAGTGTAGTATCAGTTAATTGTAAAAGAAAAGCTATTTCTGGTAAAGGCTTATTTTCCCTAATAAAAATTCTTTGACTACGGTGATAATTATTATCATTTGTGTGGTAGTACAGAAGAAACCACAAAACTGAAAGGGCTATAGATTTAATAGGAAATATCACTGCATGTCTGGAACTGATCAAGTCCCTTAAGCCCTTTGTGTGTCCGTTCCCTCAACTCTAAAAAGCATATATCCAGCAACTAAATTTGGTTGAGATCACAGATTCAATTTTAAGCCACTTCATAAAAGTTACTTTAATTAATTAGGGCTCCCAAATTAGGGGAAGGGAAGCCAGAAAGGGAGTAGAGAAAAGGCAAACCCTCAGGCAGGGGATCTTGCCTATGGTTCTTCTGTTACTGGAATTTCTTGGAAGTTGGGTGGGTGGGGGAAGGGGATGATTATGGGAATAAAGATAGATATCGGTATGCAGTATACCTTTGGACTTTCAAACATCATGGAGCTAACTATATAAGCTAATGGTTTGAATTCTCTACTTCTGCCTAGGGTATTTTCTGCAATTGTGTTTGGTGCAGTGGCTCTTGGACATGCTAGTTCATTTGCTCCAGATTATGCTAAAGCCAAGCTGTCTGCAGCCCACCTATTCATGCTGTTTGAAAGACAACCTTTGATTGACAGCGACAGTGAAGAGGGACTGAGGCCTGTGAGTTCTCTGCTGCCTGATGAATGCTTGATTAATTCGGTTTGCTCTCTACTAGATTGTAGCTACAGGATAAATGTGTGGTGATTACACTGACGTATATTTAGCTTGCTTTGTGATATTTACATGGCTAATATTTGACCATCGTTTTTGGTATCTTAAAATTCCATAGGCAATTTCAAGGATTCTAAAGATTACCAAACCAAAAATTTTAAGAAAGTAAAACCTGATGTACTAGAACTAAATAATTTCCATGAAAATTTAGTCATTTCTACATAAAGGTATATGCCTATAATTCTGTCATATTAATGCAATTAGCAATTTGGCTTTAATCACATTTCGTAATGGCTAAGTTATAATTGGTAAGAAGATAATTTTATTCACAATGAGAGAAATAATCCTATACTTTATCATCTACAAAGTTAACTCAAACTCTGAGTATTCTTTGTATGATACAAGCTGCTGCACATCTTAAGGTACAGGAAGCTCGTAGGTATAGAGATTGGGACTCCCACGATCTTTCTAGGACTTTACCAGGTATTTCACATTCTGAGAAAGATGCTGTGCCCCGTGAGATAAAGAAAGCTTAAGAAGCTGCCAGGGTTTGAGACAAAGCTATCCACTGAAACTTCAGGTAGAAACTGTTGCGAAATTCCCAAGCTTTTGAGCCTTTGAACTCTGGCATGACTCTAGCCTCAGAATCAGCAGTGGGAAAGCTAAATGAATGTCTCAAGTGAATCAGAAATTTAGTTTAGATAACAACTCTCTGTGATGACTTTCTCATCTGACTTATACTCCCATCTCCCATCTTCATTTTACGTAACAACTTGCTATCAGTATTACCTGATAATAGAACTACACTGAATATGAATTTTATGTTTCTCTACTATAGTCTTGGGTGTAAAGTTTCCTTGAAATAATACTACTAATTCCTATAATTATCAAACCAATTATAAGAGCAACATGTAAAAATTTTTTTAGGATAAGTTTGAAGGAAATGTGACATTTAATGAAGTCGTGTTCAACTATCCTTCTCGACCAAAAGTGCCAGTGCTTCAGGGGCTGAGCCTCGAGGTGAGGAAGGGCCAGACGCTGGCCCTGGTGGGCAGCAGCGGTTGTGGGAAGAGCACGGTGGTCCAGCTCCTGGAGCGGTTCTACGACCCCTTGGCTGGGACAGTGGTGAGCACACTTTCTTAGTAACCTTATTTAAGGCTGCATTTTAAGTGGCCAAACCAACATTGTTGTAATGGGGAAAACTGGACAAGCGAAGACTATGATAACCCTGTTTGATAGAATGACCCCATTCCACAAACCTCAAAGTGGCACCCATATCAGACAAATATATGGGAACAATAGAGCAGAATATCTGGAACTTAGTGTAGCTCAGAAAATACTGACTATAAATTAACCTCTACCTTGCCTTGGGCCTTGCAGCCAGACTGATTTCCCCACTCACTCACTCACTGGCATATAAAGGTGAACCACAAACTCCTCCCAGCATTAAAAGCAGACTCCCGGGACAGGCCTGTGCCTGCTTATTCTCTCCCTGTCACCTTCCGCTTTGCCTTCTCTCTCTAATCCTGAACCCAGGCTCTCCGACTAAGATCCTCAACCTGCAGGCCTTTCATATTTGGCTTTTATTAAATCAAGTTGAAGGGTTGGGGTCATTCTGGGGACAGCAGATCTGAGTAGGACACCTTGATTCAGGCTTGTTAAAGGCAGAGGATGGCACAGAGGCCTGAAGGGCGGCAGATAAGGACAAAGGAATGTGAAAAAAAAAACAGGGCCAAATGTGTGCTACCTTTTTGCCAATTAGATCAAGATAGGGGTGGCGTAATCACCATGAAAGTCACCCATGTTGGCCTTCTGCAGTGTAAGTCTTAGAGGCATGAAGCTTGCTGTTTAGCAACTGCTGATGCCTACATGAAACAGTCTTCCAGATAAATGATCTGGTAACTGTTTAGTCTTTTTTCTTTTCCTTTTTAAACCCTTCTTATCATTTGTGGACTTTGGTTTTTCAGCTCCTAGATGGTGAACAAGCAAAGAAACTCAATGTCCAGTGGCTCCGAGCTCAACTCGGAATTGTGTCCCAGGAGCCCATCCTGTTTGACTGCAGCATTGCGGAGAATATTGCCTACGGAGACAACAGCCGGACCGTATCACAGGATGAAATTGTGAGTGCAGCCAAAGCAGCCAACATACACCCTTTCATCGAGACATTGCCCCAGGTAAGTTCACTGGTAACTTCTTAGCTGAAATCAGAATAGACTACAATTTTTCATCCCCAAAACAGTTCCCAAGGTTATACTAACAAAGTCTTGTAACAAAATGTGTTGATGTACTAGCATTGCGACCTTGAACAAGACACTTGAGGATAGCAAGTGCCCTTATTTTTAAAGGGGAATACATCATGCCTCCCTCAAACAAATGTAGTGTAAAGCAAACAAAGTGATGTTAAGTCCAAAGCACCATACCTCAGGTTGCAAACTGGTTGTGGGCTACATTTAGACTGCAATCATGTTTGGTTTAGCTCTTATAGTACTTTTTTAAAAATTAATCTTTGAGATAATTATAGAGTCACACGTAGTTGTAAGGAATACAGAGAGCTTATGTATCCTTTACCTAGTTTCCTCCAGTGACAACATCCTGCAAAACCAGTAATACAATATCACAACCAGGATACCAACTTTGACACAGTCCACTGATCTTATTCATACTTCCCCAGTTTTACTCGTACTCGTTTGTATATGAGTGTGTTTAGTTCTGTGCAATTTCACTGCAGGCATACATTCCTGTGTCATTCCTGTAACCACCACTCAAGATACAGAACATTTCCATCACCACAAAGGTCTCTCATGTTGCCCCCTTACTGTCACACACCACTTCCTCCAACCTTCACTCCTCTTACCTCTGGCAAATGATAATCTCTTCTCCATTTGTATAATTTTCTATTTTAAGAATGTTATATAAAAATACATATAGTATGTAAACTTTTTTTTTAATTTCAGCATATTATGGGGGTACAAATATTATAGTTACGTATATTGCCCATGCCCCGCCTACCCCCCTCAAGGCAGAGCTTCCAGCGTGACCATCCCCCAAACGTTGCACATCTC
>VBSM01002217.1:48885041-48954525 GCA_008086735.1 Cheirogaleus medius
TCCCAGGGGTCCTTTGAGCTTCTTGAACTTATATATCGAGATTTTTACCAAGGCATGGGAAATTTTCCTTTTTTATATCTTCAAACAGCTTATCCAACCCTTGAGTGTTTTCTTCTTCCCCTTCAGGTAACCCTATAACCCTCACATTAGGTTTCTTCACATAATCCCACATCTCTTGTAGGCTTTGCTCTTTTCTCTTGTTTCTCTGCTCTATCTCTGTGACTGATTTATTTAATTGGAAGGTGTTATCTTCAATATCTGAGATTCTTTCTTCTGTTTGATCTACCCTGTTCTTGAGGCTTTCCACTGTGTTTTGTAGTTCCCTGAATTGATTCTTCATTTCCAGAAGTTTGGTTAAATTTTTCTTCATTGTTTCAATTTCTTTAGTGAATTTTTGTTCCAGGTCCTGGAATCTTTTTGCATTTTCTTTGTGGTGGTTATCCAGTTGTTCTTGCAAGTCGTTGAATTTTCTTACGATCCATGCTTGAAATTCTTCTGTCATTTTAGTGGTCTGGTTTTGGTTGCTGTCCATTCCTAAGGGGCTGGGGTTCCTTTTTGGTGATGTACTTTTTGTTTGGGTCTTCATATTTCCAGAGTTCTTTCGCTGATTTCTTCCCATCTGGATCAGTTGTTGCTTCTTACTTTTAGGTTTTTGTTTGGATAATGACACACCCTTTTTAGTCTCTGAGCCAGTAGGTGGTGTTCGTGGGTGAGATTCAACCACATCCTGTATGATGAGTCAGTAGATGCCATAAAAGGGTGTGCAGAATGTCCTCCCTGTCAGTAGGTGGCACTTGCTTGGAGGAGCAGGCTACACTTCTGTTTTTGGGTCCTGTAACAACCAGCTCTTGTTCCTCTGGAGAGGCACTCTAGTGCCTCAGGTGGTGGGTGGGGCCCTGGGACTTTCAGGTGTGTCCTTATTCTCCACTTCAGTGAGGGCTGGTCTGGGAGTGCGTCTGGGTGGAGCTGGGTTGGGTAAGCCTGCCTTCAAGCACCACAAATTCTGTTAGCAGGGGTCAAAGTCCTGTTCTCTGCTTCCTGGAAAAGCTGTCAGGGAGGGGCTGCGATGGCTCCACTCAGTCAGAAAGTAAGCGTGTGGGGGTAAGGCTGTCTGAGACCTGCAGTCTGGAACAGGCCTCACTCCTTTCCACCCTCCCCAACTCTGCGGCTTCTCCTGTGCCAGACGTCACGCCACCGGGTCTCGCCTGGGCTAGGCACACAGCCCCCCTTTGGGAGCAGGGTTTGCCCTCAAGCATGCTGATCTGCCCCTGAAGGCACACACACCTTAGTAGGCTCATTCAGAATGTCCCATCTGTGCCCCGGGCAATACGAGACCTGGGTGCGTGGGATCTGGTCTGCAGGTCTGACCTCTGGGACCCGGAGTTCAATCCCTGACCCCACCAGGGAGAGGAGTGCCAGTCCTAATTCACCCACGGGGAGCCCTTGCTGGGTTGATGTCTCTCAGCCTCAGAGTCTGCCCCGTTCTCCTGGAATCACCAGGCCAGCAGCACCTGGGAGGGCTGGTGGGTAGGGAGCTCCCTATCTGAGTACCCCTCAGTCAGCTATAGGGCCCCAAAAGGGAAGGTCCCATTCCCTGGAGATGCCTCCGGCTGGTGGCTATGTTGTCTCTCTCGGCAGCCGCGGATGGGAGAGGGGAGAGTGTAGCAATATGGCGCCTGCCGCGCGGCTCAGGTCTGTGCGCATGGAGGTGCCCCAAGGGAGTTGGGAGCTTGGTGCCACGTCCACTACAGACAGGCTTACCACTCACTGATGGTGGCCATCTCTGGACTGGTGTCTGCAGGTCTCTCCAACCGCTGGGGAGCCCACCAGCAGTCCAAGATGCAAGGGAGGGAAAGTTAACTGCTCCACCTACCCTTGCTGCTGGTCTACAAGCTGCTCAGGAGGTCTATCCTTCCAGTTCTCCTTGGTAACCTCCTCCCATGGAATCTCCTGTAGTCTCCAGTACCCCTCGTCCGTCCCCTGTCCGATGTATGGTCGTTTGCTTGCTTCTTTCTTCTAATTTCTTCTAGAAGCTGTCTTTTCTACAGACACACTCTGTCTGGCAGTGTTTCTTGTCCACCATCTTGCTCCGCCCCTCGTATGTAAACTTTTGGGATCAACTTTTTGTCACTCAGCATGATTCCCTGAACTGGCGTGTATTCCTAGGTCATTCCTTTTTACTGCTGAGTAGTGTTCCATGGTATGGATGTACCACAGTTTAACTGTTGAAGGATATCTGAGTTATGTCCAGTTTGGGGCTATTACAAATAAAACTGCTATAAATACTTCTATAGAGATTTGTACACAAACCCAAGGTTTTATTTCTCTGGGATGAAAGCCAAGGAGTTCTATTGCTGGGCCATATGGTAATTTCATGGTTAGTTTTTATAAGACGTTGCTATTTTCCAGAGTGGTTGTACCACTTTACATTCCTACCAGCAATGTATGAGTGATGCAGTTTCTCGGAATCTTTGCCAGCATTTACTGTCGTCATTGTTTATTTTTACCATTATGACAGGAGTGTAATGATATATCATTGTGGTTTTAATTTGCATTTCCCAGTGGCAAATGATGCTGAACCAGAGTCTTTTCATGTAATTATTTGCCACCTATATATTCTCTTTGGTGAAATGTCTCTTCATGTATTGCTAATTTTCTAATTGGATTTTTTTTTACTGTTGAGTTTTGAGAGTTTTTTAATATATTCTTGTTACTGTCAGATATGTAGTTTGCAAATATTTTTTCCCATTTTGTAGCTTTTTTCATCCTTTCAACAAGGTCTTTTGCAGAGTAAATTTTTAATTTTGATAAGATCCCATTCATCAATTTTTCCTTTTATGGATCTTGCTTTTGGTGTCGGGTCTAAGAACTCGTTGCCTGGCCTTAGGCCCCAAAGATTTTCTCCACTGTTTTTTTCCTAAAAGTTTTATCATTTTTCATTTAAGTCCATGATCCATTTGGAGTCCATTTTAAACATCTGTAGTCCTGGAAAGATACTTGAAGTCTCTAAAATTGATGGTAGGGGCAATTCATTTCATGGCATTCTTTCAATATTTGAGGTTCCACTGGACTAAACTGAAGTAGAGCTTAATTAATTTACCTTTATATTCTGCTATAATTAGAAAATACTCAAATAAAATTTTAAAACCTTTCAAGTCTTAGGCATTGATTTGAATCAAATATTTAGATTTGGATTTGACTATGAATAGAAAAACTTTAAAGCTTCAGCTTTTAGTATAAATGACATTGGAATTTAGGAAATTCAACACATTTTGTACATTACTACATAAGCTCTGCAAACTGAACTGACTCAATTTGCATCTCTTCATTCTATGTTCTTTCTCCGCCTAGAATATTCCCACAAGATCCAGCTTCCCGAACTTCTCTACAAAGGTTTCTCTCCTTCATTTATCTCCCTTTTTCTCTTTGTCCCCACAATTTCTATCTCCCTCTTCGGATCTTTCGTAGCATGTTGTATATACTACAGTCATATGCCACATAATGTTTTGGTCAAAAATGGACCACATATACTACAATGGTCCCATAAGATTATAATGGAGCTGAAAAATTCCTATTGTATTACTCGTGTTTGTGGTGATGCTGGTATAAACAAAACTGCCAGTCATATAAAAGTTATAGCACATACAAATATGGACAGTACAAAATACTTGATAATAAATGTTATTGGTTTATTTATTCTATACTTTTATATGTTAAAGTATATTCCTACTTATTAAAAAAATTAACTGTAAGATAGATAGGTCATTCCGGAAGAAGGCATTATCACAGGAGATGACAGCTCCATGCATGTAATATTACCTCTGAAGACCTTCCAGTGGGACAAGATCTGGAGGTGGAAGGCAGTGATATTAATGATCCTGACCCTGTGTGTTCATACACTTATGTGTTTGTGTCTTAGTTTATAACAAAAAACTTAAGTAAAAAAATTTTGAATAGAAAACTTATAGAATAAGGATATAAAGAAAAAAATTGTGTACAGTGTGTTTTAAGCTAAATGTTAAAGTTTATAAAATAAGGTTACAGTAAGCTAAAGTTAATTTATTGAAGATGTATTAAAATATAGTATAGCCTAAGTGTACAAAGTCCTCAGTAGTGTAATGTCCTACACCTTCACATTCACCCACCACTCCCTCACCCAGCAACTTCCAGTCCTGCCAGGTCCATTAGTGGTTAGTGTCATACATAGGTATACTATTTTTTAACTTTTATGCTGTATTTTTTACTGTCCCTTTTCTATGTGTAGATACACAAATACTTACCATTGTGTTATAATTGCCTAGAGTATCACGTGCAGTAACATGCTGTACAGGTGTGTGGCAGGATATACCATCTAGGTTTGTGTAAGTATACTCTGTAATGTTCACACAATGACAAAAATTGCCTGACGATGCATTTCTTAGAATATATCTTGGCCATTAAGTGACACATGACTGTAATTTGGTATTTAACCTTATATGAGTGCTTGCTCTATATTTTCTTCTCTCTAGGGCAGGAACAAAGCTGAATTCATTTTTTCTCACAGTTCTAGGCATAGCAGATGCTCAGTAAATGTTTAAGTGAATATGGTTTAAAAGAGAATAAACTAGTCTCCAGGTGGGTCATATGAGTATTTCAAATTTTAAAAAAGCCTTTGAAAGAATTAGCATTTAACTTTTGTAGGACTCCAGTGATATCAGATAAACTGGTACTATGATAATGGCAAGAATGAAAGAACTTGTTGCTCAACTTTCTGTCACAATACTAGTGAGAACTAAAGTCACTAGTTTTCTAGTTTGGTTTTGAATAATGAACATTCTGTTAAGTTGAAAAATATTAAGTGGACAGCTATCTTGTTATAGAAATTTTTATTCTAAACATTTTCCTTGTAAATAGAACTGTAAAATACTAAGTAAAAGAACTTTTATTAACTTGCAGAAATATGAAACAAGAGTGGGAGATAAAGGTACTCAGCTCTCAGGAGGTCAAAAACAGAGAATTGCTATTGCCCGAGCCCTCATCAGACAACCTCAAATCCTACTGCTGGATGAAGCAACATCAGCTCTGGATACTGAAAGTGAAAAGGTGTGACCTCTCACCTTATGTCCTATTTAATTTATAGAAGGTTTTTTTTTTTTTTTTGCTAACAAAAGAAAAAAATGTAAGCACAGAGGGGAAAAGGTAAACACAGAAATTAAGACAGTGTTTATTTTGAGGTAATAGAATATTCTAACTTTTCTAAAAGGATCATATATTACTTTTATAAACAGAAAAAAAGGTAAAACATTCAAAAGAAAACTGTATAAATCACATTTTTAGCACATTAACTATAATAGTAAAAAACTGAATACTCAAAAGGGAGTTAAATGATATGGTGATTAGTTAGAAAATTTAAGTACTTGTGAAGATTTTTGTGCATGAGAATCCATTTGTATTATAATTAAAAAGTACAACATAACTATGTATATTGTCAATTATGTAAAATATGCATGTATAAAGCTAAGGATTCAAAGAATTTAGTAAAGAAATGAAAAGTTGATTAGAATGGCAAAACTTTAACATTAAAGCTTATTTATACAATTTTTAGGATAAGAATTCTGTTTGATTTATCAATAGGTTGTCCAAGAAGCCCTGGACAAAGCCAGAGAAGGCCGCACGTGCATTGTGATCGCTCACCGCCTGTCCACCATCCAGAGCGCAGACTTGATAGTGGTGTTTCAGAACGGCAAAGTGAAGGAGCACGGCACGCATCAACAGCTGCTGGCGCAGAAAGGCATCTACTTTTCAATGGTCAGTGTCCAGGCTGGGATACAGAACTTATGAACTCTTGTTATGGTATATCTTAAAAATAAATTCAAATTTTACATCATTATCTGACTTGTTAAAGAAATTTCTAGTTATCAGAATATACCTTATTCCAGAATAATTTAGTACATACAATTTGGTGTTTGATGTTACAGCATTTGAAATTTGAGAGTTAGAAGTGACACCTGTCTTGATAAAGTATAAAAACAGCAGCTTAGCTCTTCTTGAGTTATTAGAAACATCCAGAGAAAGAGCAGCAAAGTTCAGGATATATACAGTTACAGAATTAATATAAATCACAGAGAAGAAAAATTCTTAAGGTCCTGAAGAGGTGAGTATTTGACAGGATGGTTTGGGAATAATTTTCCCAAGTACAAAGAAAAGTTAGGGAAAGTGTTAGTAAGAAGTCTCTCTGCAGGTGATACAGTTTCCAAAATGCCTAATGTGTTAGATGTTATAGGTTGAGTATCCCTTATTTGAATGCCTGAGACCAGAAGTGTTTCAGACTTAATATTTGTGTTATACTTACCAGCTGAGCATCCCAAATCTGAAAATCTGACATTTAAAATGCTCCAATGAACATTTCCTTTAAGTACCATGTTAGCTCTCAAAAAGTTTTGGATTTTGGAGCATTTTGGATTTGGGATGCTCAATCTGTATTTAAAACCAACGAAGTGGGAGTGGAGTCAAGATGGCAGACCAGAGACACCACTGCCAGTCTCAGAAAGAAGGAAAAGTTTTATATAAAAAAGAACACACATACACAGATCAGGTACAATTTCAAGAAACATGCCAGAACCTACCAGAGACTCCACAGGAAGAAGTTGCAGAGAACAGGAAGGATCAAGGTATCAGCAGAGATCAACCCCTGAGTGCCTTGGAGTCCAGTGAGGATACGTTGGAGTGATTTGTTTCTCCGTCCTCACATCTCTGACCGACTGTGGATTTCTGAGCTTCTGGAGAGACCTATCCACACGAGCCCAGAGGCTGCTGCCATCAGTGAGCTGGCATCTTTTTGTGGACAGGGCACCAGGATCCGAGCCACCCCCTGGGGTGCTTCCCACTCCACAGACCCAACCTGGGATGGCAAGTACCGTATTGCTTTTCTATCCACTGTGCATCTTTGTCTTCCTCAGCAGCTTCAACTCCTCAGGTTTCATCTTGCTCATTCCCACATAGACATTTTCCAACTCCAGCAGAGACTGCAGGAGCTACGTGGGTCCTGGGTGACCTGTGTGACTCCAGTGCCTAGACATTTTGGGTGGGCATCCTCCCAGAGGGAGGGACAGGCACTACCAGAGTGCTAGATTTCCTCCATCCAGACTCTGTCTCCTGCATCCCTCTCCCACCTGTGGTTGCCAAGAGAGGAAATTGAGCCCCCATCACACCGAGGCTTCCACAGAGAGAGGCTCAGACCTTTCTTGGGATCCTGCAACAGACTGAGGAATGCTCAAACTGTGAGCTCCCTGCCCCCCAACTCCATCAGTGTGGCACACCCTGAGGGACATTGATCCCTGATCATGGCAGGGAGAAGCATGCTGGTCACGAGTTGCCCATGGTATACCCAAGCAGGTTCAATCTTCGGGGACCCAAGGACTGACCTGCAGGACAGACCCTGTACCCCCAGGTCTCAATTGCATTGTTCTGGGGCAAGGAGGGAAGATTTATGAATTAGTCTTGGGAGGCAAGGGAGCCAGCATGTGCAGAAGATGGAGAGTTCAGTGGAGGTCCTAGCTGCATCATGCTTTCAGCGCATCCCTCCCCCGACAGGAAGGCCACACTCCTTTTTCAGGCTGGGTTCCTGGGCAGGGAACTTCTGGGCCTGCATCACAGTCATGGGGGAGCCCAGCTGGCTTGAGCTCCTGCCTGCCTGTCAGCAGATGCCAAGGGTGGGAAAACCTTGGAGCGGGGGAGGGCAAAGAACAGTGAGGCCTGCTCCAGACTGCCAGATTGTGGATCTCAGATGGCCCCACCTCCACAAGCAGACTAGTTGGGTAGGCCCACTTCAGCCCCTTCCTGGTGGCTTTGTCCAGAAGCTGGGAGATCTTTGACCCCTGGTGAAACAGATACCTTGCCAGATTTTGTGGAGACTGAGGGCAAGCTCACCCAACCGAGCTGTACCTTCCTCTGACTCACCACCTGGGGCATTTGAGGGCTTCTCCTGGGTGATAAGAGCTAGTGACAGAACCCAAAAACAACACTGCAGCTTGTTCCTTCTGGCAAGTGACATCTACTGACAGGGAGATCAATTTGAGTTACAAAATGCTATAAAGGGCAAGCAATCATATAGCGTGGAGTTGATTCTCACCCTCTCAGCCACCTACTGGCTCAGAGATTAAACTGAGCATGACATTATCAAAACAAAAGAAAATCCCAAAATAAGCAATAGCTGTTCCAGATGAGAAAGAATCAGCAAAATAACTAGAGAAGTATGAAGACTCAGAGCAAAAGGGAACACCAGCTCTCTAGCAATGGCTATTGCCACAATCAGAATGTTGAAATGACAGAGAAAGAATTCCAAACACGCATTATAAGTAAGTTCAATGAAATATGACAGAAAATAGAAAACCAACACAAAACCACAAGAAAAATTCAGGAAATGAATGAAAAATTCACTAAAGAATCAGAATTAACAACAAAAATCAAATAGAACTTCTGGAAATGAAAAATTCATTCAAGG
Source organism: Cheirogaleus medius (assembly GCA_008086735.1). Lineage (NCBI taxonomy): Eukaryota > Metazoa > Chordata > Mammalia > Primates > Cheirogaleidae > Cheirogaleus > Cheirogaleus medius. Next base: position 48,893,524 of record VBSM01002217.1, read on the forward strand.
AAATACAAAAGATAGTGGAAAGTCTTAAGAATAGACTAGACCAGATAGAACAAAGAATCTCAGAGATTGAGGACAACACCTTAGAATTAAACAAGTCAGTCAAAAATAAAGAATGGAGAGTTAAGAGGAAGAAACAAAGCCTACAAGAAATGTGGGATGATGTAAAGAGGACAAACATAAGAATTATAGGCATACCTGAAGGGGAAGAGGAAATCACACAAGGGTTGGAAAAACTATTTGAGGGAACAATAGAGGAAAACTTCCTTGGTCTTGCTAGAAATTTAGATATCTGGGTACAAAAACCTCAAAAGACACATGGGAGATTCATCACAAAGAGGCAATTCATGACACATAGTCATAAGACTGGCCAAAGTTAATACAAGGAGGAACTCCTGTGAGCTACAAGGCAAAATAAATCAGGTAACTTACAAAGGAAACCCCATCAGGCTAACTTCAGACCTCTTAACTGAGACCTAACAAGCCAGAAGGGATTGGGGCCCATCTTTAGTCTTCTTAAACAGAATAATGCCCAGCCTAGAATTTTGTATCCTACAAAACTAAGTTTTTTTATATGAGGGAGAAATAAAGACTTTTTCAAACAAGCAAACGCTGAGGGAGTTTGTCAAGACTAGACTTGCCCTGTAGGAAGTACCCAGAGCTGCATTATACGTTGATCACAATAGAAACCCACCAGTGTAAAATTACCCAAAAGCTAAAGCTCACAGCCCATGATAAAATAATGACTCATAAGGTAAAACAAAGCAACAAAGTCCTGACAGGATGAACAGAAATTCATCCCACTTATAAACGTGAACAGCTTGAATCCCCTACTCAAGAAACATAGGCTGGCTGAATGGATAAAAAAACAAAAAAATACACGCCAATTATCTTCTCTCTCTGGGAAACACATCTTACCCACAAGGACTCATTCAGACTAAAGGTGAAGGGATGGAAGAAAAATATTCTATGCAAATGGAAATCAAAAGAAATCAGGTGTAGCCATTCTCATAATTGTAAGGAAAGACAAGGAGGGACATTATATAATGGTAAAGGGAACAATTTATCAAGAAGACATAACAATCCTAAATATTTGTGCACCTAAGACAGGTACATCCAGATTCATAAGGCAAACCTTACTAGATCCAAACAAAGAGATAAACAGCAATATCATAAGTGCTGGGAACTTCAATGCCCCACTGACATAACTAGACAGATCCTCCAAGCAGAAAATAAGCAAACATTGGACTTGCATGGGACTCTAGAGCAAATGGCCCTAACAGACATTTACAGAACATTCTACCCAAAAACTACCAAATATACATTTTTCTCATCAGCACATGGAACATTCTCTAAGATCACATCTTAGGCCTCAAAACATGTCTCAACAAATTCAAAAAAATAGAAATTATATATCTTCTCAGACCACAGTGAAATAAAATTAGAAATCAACTACAATAGAAATGCTGAATTCTAAACAAAGTAATGGAAATTAACTTCCTGTTGAAGGAGTATTGGGTCAAGGTGGAAATCAAAAGATTCCTCAAATTAAATGACAAAGGGGACACAAGTTATCAAAATCTGTGGGATTCAGCAAAAGCAGTTCTAAGGGAAAATTCATAGTCTTAAATGCCTACATCAAAGGACAGAACGATCACAATTGAAGAACCTAATGAATTGTCTCAAGGAACTAAAACTGAAAGAGCAAACCAAACCCAGCAAAAGAAAAGAAATAACTATGGTCAGAGCAGAACTAAATGAAATCGAAAACAAAATACAGAAGATTAATGAAACTAAAAGTTGGTTCTTTAACCACTTCGGCACCAGCATCGACTATAGTCGACAGCCACAGATGAACGCGAGTGTCGACTTTAGCCAACAGTCGTGATATGAAGGCACACAGCCAAGCGTCAACTTTAGTTGACAGCCAAAAGCTTTTGCTTTTATCTCTGCAGTTGCAGTGTGTATGTTCAGCTAATAAGTTACTACGAATCTGTGACCTTTTAACAAGTCCTTAGTAGGAGTTGTTATAGTTATTTTCCTAAAGCTGCCTGTAACGTAAAACAAGCTTTCAGTGCTTTAAAGCTTTCCTCATCACACAAGAGCAAAACGGATTTGTCGTCAATGCACAGCACAAACTATCGTGCGGACTATGAGTGCCGGCTGTGAGCAAGGTTTTGTGGCCGGTGAGCATAGTACCGAAGTGGTTAAAAAGATAAACATAATTGACAGGCCTCTCAGTAGATTAACCAGAAATAGAAAAGGACCTAAAAAAGCTCAATTGGAAATGAAAAAGATATTAACTGATACCTCAGAAATACAAAATATCATCTGTGAATACTATAAAGATCTCTATACACATAACCTCGAAAATGTTGAGGAAATGGACAACTTCCTGGAAACACACAACCTCCCAAGGCTCAATCAGGAAGAAATAGAACTCCTGAACAGACCAATTATGAGCAATGACATTGAAGCAGCAATAAAAACAATTTTTTTCCAATAAAAAAGTCCCAAACAAGATGGTTTCATGGCCGAATTTTATCAGACCTACAAAGAATTGGTACCCATACTGCAGAAATTATTTCATAACATCGAAAAAGAAAGAATCCTCCCAAGTCATTTGATAAAGCCAGTATCACCTTGATACCAAAACCAGGAAAGGACAAAAGAAAACTATAGACCAATATCCCTCATAAATACAGACACAAAAATCCTCAATAAAATTCTAACAAACTGAACTCAGCAGCACATCAAAAAAATAATCTACCACCACCAACTGGGCTTTATCCCAGGGATACAAGGATGGTTCAACATATATAAATCCATAAATGTGATTCACCACCTAAACAGAAGCAAAAACAAAGATGATATGATCAATCTGGATGCAGAAAAAGCATTTGACAAAATTCAGCACCCTTTTATGATAAAAACTCGTAAAAGATAGGCATAGATGGAACATGCCTTAAAATTATAAAATCCATATATGACAAACCCACAGCCAAAATTGTACTAAATGGGGAAAAGTTGAAATCATTCCCACTCAGAACTAGAACAAGACAAAGGTGCCCACTGCTACCACTTATTCAACAAAGTGCTGAAAGTCCTAGCCAGAGCAATGAGGCAAGAGAAGAAAGTTAAGGGTATCCAAATTGGAAAACAAGAGGTCAAACTATTGGTCTTTGCTGATGATACGATCTTATATCTAGAATACTCCAAAGATTCTGCCAAGAGATTCCTGGAATTGATAAATACACTCAGCAAAATCTCAGGTTATAAAATCAATGTACACAAGTCAGTAGCATTCCTATACACCAAGCTGAGAATCAAATCAAAGACTTGATAACTTTCACGATAGCTACAAAGAAAATAAAATACCTAGGAATATATTTAACAAAGGAGGTGAAAGATCTCTAAAAGAGAAGTATGAAACACTGAAGAAGGAAATCGCAGATGACATAAACAAATGGGAAAACACATCATGCTCACGGATCATCAGAATAAGCATTGTTAAAATGTCCATACTACCCAAAATGATTTACAGATTCAATGTAATCTCCATCAAAATACCAACATCATTTTTTAAAGATCTAGAAAAAATAATTGTACACTTTGTATGGAACCAGAAAAGAACCTGAATAGCCATAATAAACTTAAGCAAAAGGAACAAATCTGGAGGCATCACTTTACTTGACTTCAAGCTAGTACACAGTACAAGGACTTAGTAACCAAAAGAGCATGATACTGGCATAAAAACAGAAACATAGACCAATGAAACAGAACAGAGAACCCAGATACAAAACCATCCACATATTGCCATCTGATCTTTGACAAAGTAGACAGCAATATACACTGGGAAAATGAACCCCTATTTAATAAATGGTGCTGGGAAAATAGGATAGCCATATGTAGAAGGTTGAAACAGGATCTATATCCCTCACTACTCACAAAAATTAATTCAAGATGGATAACAGACTTAAATCTAAGATATGAAACCACAGGAATTCTAAAAGAAAATGTTGGAAAAACTCTTCTAGATATTGGCCTATGAAAAGAATTTATGAAGAACCATCTGCGGGCAAGCACAGCAACAAGAAAAATAAATAAATGGGACTAGATTAAATTAAAAGGCTTCTGCACAGCCAAGGAAACAATCGACAGAGCAAATAGACAACCTACAGAATGGGAGAAAATATCTGCATGCTATACATCCTATAAAGAACTAACAACCAGAATCTACAAAGAGCTCAAGCAAATCAGCAAGAAAAAAAATCAAACCACCCCATTAAATACTGAGTGGGCAAAAGACATGAACAGAAGCTTTTAAAAAGACAGACTGATAGCCAATAAACATATGAAAAGTACTCAACATCACTGATCATCAGGAAAATGCAAATAAAAACCACAATGCGATATCACCTAACCCCAGTGAGAATGGCTTTTAAGAGTTCCAAAACAACAGATGCTGGCATGGATGTGGAGAGACAGGAACACTTATACACTGTTGGTGGGACTGCAAACTACTATGCAAACTTCCTCTATGGAAAACAGTATGGAGATTCTTCAAAGAATTTAAAAGTAGACTCACCATTTGATCCAGCAATCCCACTTCTGGGTATTTACTCAAAGGAAAAAAGTCATTTTATCAAAAAGACACCTGTACTTGAATATTTGTTGCAGCACAATTCACAATCACAAAGATGTGGAATTAACCCAAATTCCCATCAATTCATGAGTAAATTAATAAAATGTGGTGTATGTATACCATGGAGTACTACTCAGACATAATAAAAATTAATTAATACCTTTTGCAACAATCTAGATGGAACTGGATACCATTCTCCTAAGTGAAACGTCTATAGAAAAACCACCACATGTACTATTGGAACTAATTGATGAGCACTCATGTGCACAGATGAAAATAAAACAATGGAAATTGTAGAGGTGGGAGGGGGGAGGAGAGGATTGGTGAAATCATACCTAACAGGTACAATGTACACTATCTGGGTGATGGGCACACTTATAACTTTGACTCAAGCAGTACAAAAGCAATGTACTGCTTTTGTACTGCTTGAGTCAACCATGTAATCAACATTTGTACCCTCATGATATTCTGAAATAGGAAAAACAAAAACAAACAAAATCAAACCAAATGATTCTAAGTGTCCTGGCTGTCTAGTTTACAAAACTGTACTAGTAAGGAAAAAGGTCCTTAGGTCAGATTTCATCTTCCCTTTCAATAGCAACTGTGAAGGATGCATCACATGTCATAGAAGCTAACTCTGGATGTTTTCACAAAGACACAGTATTGGTACTTCTAAGGATAGAGCCTGGCACAATGTAAGAGAGCTTAAAGTGTTAGTCAATATAAACAATGATTAAAAAACTAGTCTTACCAAATTCAGAACATATGAAAATGTTACTAAAAAGTGTACGACCAGTACACTAAGTATAATCTTTATACCAAAATGTACGGTAGATTGCTATAAAATGGTCCCCAATAAATTATGCTCTCTGTGCCCACTCTTTTACAAAGTGATTTTGTTCCTCTTATCAAGAGATGTGGCTTTTTTCCCCACCCCTTGACTCTGGACTTCCCTTGACTTGTTTTAACCAATAGAATGCCACAGAAGTAACATGTGACTTCAGAGCCTACACCTCAAGTGACCTTGCAATTTCCACTTTCACTTAGAATATTCTTACTGTCAAGGAAGCCCAATCTTGAATACTGAATAATCAGAGATCATGTGAGGAGTGAGAGTCCCCACCACCAAGTCCCCAGATAGCAGGTGAGGTCATCTTAGACTTTCTAGCCTCAGTCCTAGCACCCTGATGATTATAGTTATATAAACAAACTCAAGCAAGACCAACAGAACTGTCTAGGCTGGGCATAATCAACTGACAAAATCCTGAGAAATAATAAATTCTTGTAAGACACTAAGTTTTGGATGGTTATTACATACACATGATTGAGATCAGAAAGTACAAGGAACGGAAACAGTATTCGAACAAAATGAGCTATATGATTTGGGGCATTTTATTTTCTGAATAAAACTATAAAATTGAACAGCAAGAAGAAAAAACTCTAAAATCCTGAGAATCTGATTCAACATTAACTCTTTGAAAAATTACTATAACAATTTTAAATATAAGTGCTTTATTTTTATATTCACAAAACTAATTGCAACAGTATACTATAATGGATTGTTAGAGTTTTTTGTATTCATTAGAGGGTGTCAATCTCCCTACAACCTAATTCTTCTGTCCAAGAGTATTATTTTAGATCACCATTAAATTGTAGTGGTCTTTCCCATCAAACATAATAGGCTTGTATTCCTGCGGTAAATGTAGAAGGCATTGATTTCGGGGAAATTAGCATCCAATCGTGTATTTCATACCCTTTGGCAACTAGAAAACATTAAAGTGCTTGAATATGAACTCTACAATGATGTTCAGAGAGGATTTATAACTTATACAAGTACCAAGAAAACATTAAAAAATTAGAGTAAGACTTGCATTATTAAAATTTGTAGGTTTGCATTGTTGAGACTTAAACAGTGCATAGTTCTATATTCAATATATCTTGATTTGCATTGATGTTGCATCATAAGAAGCTTAAAAATATTTCTACCTTCTATGGCAGAATCAATTTAGAGAGCATGATTCCACTAATTCCTACAATTAACAAGTTTCCTTTAACTTGTTAAAATAATGTTAACAAGTCAACATTCCTTCCCATCTCATATCACTAACCCACTCCCAGCACCCAGTTTAATGATATATTTTGGTAAGTAATTAATAAATAGTCTCTAAAGATGAGCAGTGTTCATCAGCTGTATCATATCATGGAAAGCACGGAAAGTCAGCTGAACTAGCTTTTCTGCATCAGTCTCCGGACATGATTTCCAGGCTGTACAGGCCACAACAAACCTGTGAAGCATAAATAACAAATGTTAAGATTACACAAAAGGCTCTAAATAGTGATGGTAAATAGAGCCAGGGCCTTTATTCCATCTCGTTGTTCATACATGAAATGTCCATTCTTGCTAGCATTAAGTAAATGTAACCTGACACAATTGTTGGTAAAGCCTATTTATAGATAAGAATGCTTTGGAGCAAGGTCTATTATGTTCGAAACAGAATAAAACATAAACCTCCTTCCTAAAGTGCCACTGAAATGAGTTGGAATATGAATTCATGCTACTGTTTGCAATGAAATTTGAACTATTTTTAAAGAAGAGTATAGCACTGAAAAAAAAAAAAAACAACAAGAGGAAAAGAGGTGAGAAAAGCTATTTCTAGAAGAGTTAAAGAGAGAAACTCTTGGGACCAAGTCATGCCATTCTCCTTCTAGAGCCCCCTGATGAAGAAATCCTAGATCTGGCAAGTGAAAAAAGTGGCCCAGGAAGCTGAAGGAAATGGGCAAGAAGCCTGGCTTTTGGTGGGCTCAGAGCAGAAACTGGGCTACTAACTTTCTTAGAACTAGTCTTCCCTTTTCCAGACTCTCACAAGTTCCTACAGCAAAACATGAATTAGGCTCAAAATTGAAATGTGCAATAAAATGTTTCTGGACAACCATGTAATTTTCACTTCATTAAAAAAAAGACAGTAAGTTTTATCTTCAATGTGTGCTTTAGATTAAGCAGAATAAAATAAAAACATGCTCTGGCCCAGTATATAATGATGAATTGATAAAACACTCTCTCCTTTTAATATAAATTGATTTCCCCAGTCTTTTTTCTTTGTCGCAATAGTATTGTCTATGACTATATGAACCACTATATATTTAAAAATTTTATCTCAACTTACTATAAAATACCTTGTATAGACTAATACGTTAAAGAGTATGCTAATTTTGAGGATTATGAGGATATGATCAGTGAGTCATCCTGATACAGTGTTCTGCACAAAAATATCTATGGACTGATTTGACATGTGTCTGAAAAGCAGGACAGAGAAACATAGACATTAAGTGCCTCAGTGGTAAAAAATAGTGACTTATGTAGCAAATAACAGATGAAACATAATCAGAATCATAATGTAGGAAGGATTTAAATAACAAAACTTTGATACCTTTCTTACTGTATAGCACAGTAAGGAATAAAAAAGAGAAGCCTCACCTGTCATCTCTGATGTGGTAGAAAAATCCATATCCGTTGTGTACCATGGGAACCACCACTCCTTGGACTCGTAAATAACCAACCAAACTTGTTGAGAGAACAAAATTTCCACCTCCTCCACTGTGTAGCACAACAAAAGGATATTTTACTAGGCCTACAAATGCTTATATTATTTCAGAAAAGTTTTTAACATTCAGAAAAAAGAAAGTAATGAAGCTGTAAAACACTACACTATATTACCTTTTCGAAAAAAGTGGGTCTGTAAAGAGTTCTGGAACAGGGAGACCTTCCTCTTTTGCTATGAGTAAGAGACCTAAAAGGTGACGGTCAAATCCTGCAATGAAACCCCAAATATTAAGTTAGAAAAAAATTTTCAACATGAGAGATGTTTTTTTCAAGTTAGAATAATTTTAACGTTAAGTACCTTTTCCAGCTGAACACTCTTTCATCAATTTATTATGCTTTGTAAAAGCTTGTAACATCTTTTGCTGCTTTTCATGAATCTGTAAAAATCAAGAAACACTTTAATAACAAACTGTACAAAACTCATCTGAAAAAAACAAAACAAAACAAAACCTGAGCTCATTGTAACTAGGATTTGGGTAATCTGGGAGAGAAAAGATGATTTCTAGGAAGACCTGTGACCCACACTTCTATGTCTCTTTTCCTTAATTATTCTATTGCCTTTTCTTCCCTACATACCTACTTCTTGATTATTTCTTTCCTGGAATAGGAAAATAGGGACTTGCTAGCAGCACTCAAAAGTATCATTAAGTGTCAAGACAAAAGCAAGATTTCCAAACTAAGCATATCTCCAAAAATGACAATGAAAAAATTCTATGAAATTAAAATGTTAACATATACATAACCATGTCTATCAAAACTAAAGAAATAAATGTAATACTAAAATACCAGTGGGAAAGAAATATGCTGTTGTCTAAACTCTTCAAAATAGGAGTATAAAACAAAACATACCACTGTTCAGGTTCTATGATATGAAACTTATTTCAAAAACATTTAACCACATCAAGAAAAGCTTCCTTTTAAAGGTACTTTGGGTGTTCTGCACTTTACTGGTGTTGTTCTAAAGGTAGATTAGAAGTATTGGGATACCCAAAGTACTGAAGACACTTTGCCTAGAAAGTGATACACATGGGCTTCTTTTTAGGTCTTCCCTGTTTCTTAGCCTTTCCAAGTACATACTTCTCTGGCAAATGAACAAATGCTTTGAAAACTTCAGAAAAGATATCTCAAAGTATTTTAATGATTCAGGGGAATTGAAGCAAAGTTAGTTATTCAAGGGCCAAAGTTCCTTTAGAACACTTAAATCCTTTGAATTTTTCCTTTTCCAATACTCACGCTAGTAGAAGGATCCTGCATGGACTGACACCACCTGACTGCTTCTAGTGTGCATGATCGCATAGTCTCTGTACGGCCATGATAAAAATATCTTGTCATAGCTGTTTCATAGCAACAACCAGGGCTGCAAGAAAAAAATTAAGAGTGTATCATAAGAAAGAAAATGTCCTAATGTCATTATAAATATAGTTTTCTAATAAAGCTAGCTTTGTTCAGAGACTAAGTAAGCCTTATAACATTCAGATTAAAGTTGAGACTTTCAATAAAAAAGAGGCTGATTTCAGTAGCAAAGAGCATAAAATACTGATGATATGGGCCATTTCAAAAGCTTGGATGCTGCCAGGTATACACAATGCAGTCTGTGGTGGGACGCCTCAATACGGTCCCCCAGTGAGCCCCAAGCCTCCTGCCATTTATGCTCTGGTGGAACCACTCACTTCGAGTGCAGGCTAGACTTAGTGATTTGCTTCTAATGGAGAGAATACAGCACAAGTGATGGGATGTCACATCTGAAATTAGGTTACAAAGAGAGCTCCTCTCTTGCTCTCTTACCTCCTCTGAGGAAAGCCAGCACTATAGTGGAGGCTTCCCTATGGAGAAGCCCAGGTGGCAAAAAACTTGATAGAGGTCCTCTGGACACCAGCTAGGAAGGAACTAAATTCTGCTTATAACCATGTGAGTGAGCTTGGAAGCAGATCCTCCCTCAGGAGAGCCTTTGGATGAAAACATAGCCCTGGCTGACACTCTAACTACAACCTCATGAAAACCCTTAAGTCCGAGGTACCCTGCTAAGCTGCACCTGATTCATTGATCCACAGAAAAATGTAACATAAATGTTTGTGTTTTAAGCTACTAAGTTTTGGGGTTATTTGTTCCACAGCAATAGATAATACAGAGTCCTTGGCCTTTAAGTTCCTTCATATAGAACATGAATGACTAGAATTAAGTAGAAGCATTACTTAAGAAGTTCCCCAGAGGGATATTTGTCTTCCTGGACTAGACAATGATATAACAATTTTAGATGTAAAACACTCTTCCTTTCCTGGTGGTTAGAATTTAAAGTAAAGAGATCAAATGGCGTAAGAGTAAAAGGTCTGAATGTGGACACCAGGAGGGCTCAGCAGTTACCGAGCCTCTTCTATTCAGTGTTGCTGTCACTCTGGGGTGAAATAGTATTTTTTCAAAGTCTGAAGGAGAAAACGCAAATAACATTTTTAAATGGCACTAAAATAACATTCTTTCAAAAAAAATTAAAATAAAAATGAGTAATAAAATATCACCAGCCTGTAACCTTTAATGAAATAATAGATCTTGGTGATAACTCTCAATGACTACTAAAACACTAGGTAAAAAAAATTCAGGGGAGAAACTTTATAATGGATGCTGGCTGACAAGTGAGCCCACTCTCAATCTTAAAGAGATGAAATAGAAAGCAAACAGCATTAACTATTTGATTTATTGTTGTAAAAAAATAACAAAAATAAGAACTGATCCTTACCAAGTCTTTAGCTCTACCAATTTGCAGGAAATACAGGAGACTGAACAACATGTTAAATATGGTATACAATCAGGAACATTTAGAAAACTCTATAGGATAAATGACACCATTTCTTCATCATATAAAATGCAATAAAAAAGGGAGGGAAAAATTCTTAAAGTTAAAAAAGACTTAAAAGACACATCAATCAAATGCAATGTGTGAAACTTATTTGGAATCTAATCTAAACATACCTCCTGTCTAAAAAAAAATATTATGTGACATTTCCAATGCCTGCCAGCTATGATGAGCTAGATTGTAGCAAGCCAGTCCTGTTAGAAACAAAAAAAACTGGATTAAAAAAAACATCTTTTTGAAAGCCTTGCAGAACTGTCAAGGCATCCAGGATGTAAGGGCCAAGATCCGGTGAGAAGAGCAACTCTTTAAAGTGAGGCACCTCATTTAATGCCGCTTTTCCCACCTCAAGGAATCTGATGTTTCATAAGATACTTAAGCATTGGCTGAGAAACCAAACAGAAAATTAATGCTAAGAGGCAAATAAATTGAAGAGGGCTTTCAGTAATTTCATGAGGCTGTTGAAACAAAGTTAGAAGCTTAGGGCTAACAAGGCAACCTGGATGTGAGAGGCCAGGATCTCAGATAAAGAGAAAAGCTCTGAGATGTGAGCCTGACAGCCTGAGCTGCTCTTCCCTCAGGCATTTGCTGACTGGTAAATGGAGCAGGCTGCAAGGGGGAGAGACCAAGGAGAAAGTGGTTGCTTACAGGCTCAGAAGATAACTGAAGCAATCAGTTGTTTCATGATTCTAAGAAGATAAAAATTAACAGTTACAGTAGAGGGGCCCTGTTAAACACCCTAGGACTTTACGACAAATAGAAATAGATCAGTCTAAAAGACTCTAAAATTCAGCCTAGAACCAATACAATCCCTGACTGTATTAAGATAAAGTACTCTAACTGCCCACCATAAGATAAAGAAAATCTTTGAAGGAAAATAACATTATCTGGAGCAAGGTCTCTCAACTTTGGCCCTAGTGACATTTTAGACTAAATTTTTTTGTTGGGAGACTGTCCTGCACACTGTAAGATAGTTATCAACATCCCTGATCTCCACCCACTCAATGCCAATAGCACCTTCTCCCCAAGTTGTGACAACAAAACATGTCTCCAGACATTGCTAAATCTCAACTGGGGGCAACTGTGCCCTTTAAAAGACAATGAATGCATTGTCTAATACAGGAGTTATTAACCATATATATTAGCATATGAAATGCAGCTAGTCCAATTTGAGGTGTACTGTAAGTATAAAATGGACACTGGATTTTGAAGACTTACTGCAAAAAAGGGAAAATATCTCTTTAATTTTTGTATTGTTTACAAGTTGAAGTAATATTTTGATATGCTGGTGCTACTGTTTGAATGTGTCATATGTTGGAAACTTAATCCCTATATTAATATGTTGATGGCATTTGGAGATGGGGCCGTTGGGAAGTAATTAGGATTAGACAAAGTGATCAGGGTATGACCCCCATGATGGGAGTGGTAGCTTTATAAACAGATGAAGAGAGATCTGAGCTGGAATGCTCTTGCCCTCTCACCATGAGATATCTCCTGCAATGTTATAAAGCAGCAAGAAGGCCCTCATCAGAAGCCAAGCAGATGCTATCCATGCTCTTAGACTTTCCAGCATCCAGAACTGTAAGAAATAAATTTATTTTCTTTATAAATGACCCAGTCTCAGGCACTAAGTTACAGCAACAGAAAATGAACTAAGACAATTGCATTAAATATATTGAAATTAATTTCACTTCTTTTTAAAAAAAAGACTAACAGATTGTAGGGATTATTACTGGCCTAATTTCAATACTGTTGTTTCTCAAAGAGTAGGAAGGCCTGAGTGTAGGGTGAGAGACTAAGGAATGGCTGGTTGGTGGTGCTGTCAGAACACCCACATTTATCAATTTAGTTTGATGTCTTCTATGGGCATTGTCAGAACTGAAGGGAGAAACAGATCTTCAAAAATAGGTGGAAACTTCAACATCCAACTTTCAATCATGGTAGAATATCTATACAGAAGATCAATAATTAAATAGAGAACTTGAACAAAGCAATAAATAATTAGACCCAACAAACATCGAACATGCCACCCAACTACTATAGAATACAAATTTTTCTCAAGTGAAAATGAAACATTCTTCAGGATAGATTATATATTAGGCCTCAAAACAGGTCAATAAATTTAAAAAGATTGAAATCATACAAAGTATCTTCTCCAATGAAAATGGAATGAAGCTAGAAATCAATAAAAGAAAAACTGGAAAATTCACAAATATGTAGAAATTAAATAACACACTCTTAAATAACCAATTAGCCAACTAAGAAATCATAAGGGACACTAGAAAATTCCTTGAAATGAACAAAAATACAACATACTCAAATGTATGAGATGCAGCAAAAGTAGTATTCAGAAGAAAATGTATAGCTGTAAATGCTTACATGAAAAAAAGAAGAAAGATCTCAATCAATAAGCTAAGTGACCACCTTAAGGAACTAGAAAAAAGAAATTCAAACTAAGTTAAAAGCTAACAGAAGGAAGACAATGATACAGATTGGAGTGGGGATAAACAAAATAGAGAGTGGAAAAATTGGGAAAAATCAATGAAACAAAAAGTTGGGTTTTTTAAAAATGATCAACAAAATTGGCAAATATTTAGTTACACTAAGAAAAAAACAAAGAGAAGACTCCAATTACTAAAATCAGTTATGAAAAAGGAGACATTAATATTGACTTAACAGAAATAAAAAGGATACTATAAAAAACTGTCTGACAATAAATTATATAACCTAAATGAAATGGATATATTTTGAGAAATATACAAACTACCAAAACTGACTCAAGAAAAAAAATAGAAAACATCAACAATGGAAAAGTTGGTTTTTTAAAAAGATAAACAAAATTTACAAACCTTTAACTGGAATAAGAAAAAAGGAAAATGCCTAAATAAGCAAAATAAATAAGAGACAAGACAGATGACATTACAACCAATACCACAGACATACAAAGGATAATCAGAGACTATTATAACAACTATATGCCAACAAAATGGAAAACCTAGAAGAAATGGATAAATTCCTAGGAATTTATCCTAGACAACCTACTAAGATTGAACCATAAAGAAACAGAAAACCTGAACAAACCAATAACAAGTAATGAAATCAAAGCAATAAAATGGCTCTTATCAAAGAAAAGCTTAAGACTTGATGCCTTTACTACTGAATTCTACCAAACATTTAACCACTTCAGTACGAGCATCGACTATAGTCGATAGCGACAGATGAACGTGCACAGCTGAGCATTGACTTTAGCTGACAGTCGTGATATGAAGGCGCACAGCTGAGCATAAAAATAACGTAATAAAAACATATATGTATATGTTACCTATTCTGATTTACATTACAAGTAAAGCTGCCTGTAAAGTAAAACAAGCTTTCAGTGCTTTAAAGTTTTCTCATCACACAAGAGCAAAACGGATTCTTCGTCAATGCACAGCACAAACTATCATGCGGACTATGAGTGCCGGCTGTGGGCAAGGTTTCGCGGCCGGTGAGCGCCGTACTGAAGTGGTTAAAGAACTAAAACCAATTCTATTCAAACTATTCCAAAAATATTGAAGAGGAGGGAATACTTCCTAACTCATTCTATAAGGCCAGCATTATCCTGATTCCAAAAACAGATGAGAACACAACAAAAAAGTAAACTACAGGCCAATATCTTTGATGAACGTGGATACACAAATCCTCAATAAAATACTAGCAAACTTAATTCAACAACATATTAAAAAGATCAGTCACTACAATCAAGTTGGATTCATCCCAGTGATGCAAAGATGGTTTAACATATGCAAATCAATAAGCTTAATTTATCATATCAACAGAATGAAGGACAAAAACCATATGATCACATCAACAGATTCTGGAAAACCATGTGATAACATTCATTATCCCTCATGATAAAATATCTCAAAAAACTAAAGAAGAAATTATACCTCAAAACATTAATGGCCATATAAGACAAACCCACAGCTAACATCATACTGAAATGTGGAAAAATTGAAACCCTTTCCTCTCAGATCTGGATCAAGCCAAAGAGGCCCACTTTTACCACTTTTATGCAACATAGTGCTGGAAGTCCTAGCCAGAGCAATTAGGCAAGAGAAAGAAATAAGGAGGATCCAAACTGGAAAGGAAGAAGTGAAATTGTCCTTGTTTGCAAATAACACGACCTTGTATTTTAAAAAGCCTAAAGACACCACCAAAAACTGTTAGAACTGCCGGGCGTGGTGACTCATGCCTGTAATCCTAGCACTCTGGGAGACTGAGGAGGGAGGATCACTCGAGGTCAGGAGTTCGAGATCAGCCTGAGCAAGAGTGAGACCCCATCTCTACTAAAAATAGAAACAAATTAGCCAACCAACTAAAAATATATAGAAAAAATTGGCCGGGCATGGTGGCGCATGCCTGTAGTCCCAGCTACTTGGGAGACTGAGGCAGGAGGATCGCTTGAGCCCAGGAGTTTGAGGTTGCTGTGAGCGAGGCTGATGCCACGGCAGTCTAGCCCGGGCAATAGAGTGAGACTCTGTCTCAAAAAAATAAATAAATAAATAAATAAAAATTAAAAAAAAAACAACACAAAACTGTTAAAACTGATAAATGAGTTCAGTAAAGTTTCAGGATACAAAATCAACATGCAAAAATCAGTAGCATTTCTACATGCCAACAGCAAACTAGCTGGAAAATCAAAAAAGGCAATCCCATTTACAATAGCTACAAAATAGAATACCTAGGAATTAATTTAACCAAAGTAGTAAAAGATCTATGCAAGGAAAACTATAAAACACTGATAAAAGAAATTGAAGAGAATGCATAAAAAATGGAATGATATCCCATGGTCATTGACTAGAAGAATTACTATTGTTAAAATGTCTATACTACCCAAAGCAATCTATAGATTCACAACACAATCTCTATCAAAACACCAATGATATTCTTCACAGAAATACAAAAAACAATCCAAAAACTCACATGGAACCACAAAAGACCCAGAATAGCCAAAAGAAATCCTGAGGCAAAAAGAACACAGTTGGAGGTATCACATTACCCGATTTCAAAATATATTACAAAGCTATAGTAACCAGAACAACATGGTACTGGCATAAAAACGGACATATAGACTGGTGGAACAGAATAGAAAGCTCAGAGATAAATACACATAATTACAGGAACTCCTTTCAGACAAAGGCATGAAGAATATACACTGGGGAAACAAGAGTTTCTTAAATAACTAATGCTGGGAAAACTGGATGTCATATGCAATAGAATAAAACTAGATCCTTATCTCTCACCATATACAAAAATCAAATAAAAATGGATTAAAGACTTAAATGCAAGACCTGAAACTATGAAACTAGTAGAAGGAAAACATTGGGGAAATGCTTCAGGACATTGGTCTGGGCAAAGACTTTTTGGGTGACATCCAAAGCATAGGCAACAAAAGCAAACAGACAAATGGGATTATTATCAAGCTCAAAAGCTTCTTCATAGCAAAAGAAACAATCAACAGAGTGAAGGGACAACTACAGAATGGGAGACAGTATTTGCAAACTATCCATCTGACAATGGATTAGTAATCAGAATATATAAGGAACTCAAACAATTCAATAGCAAAAGACAATAACCCAATTAAAAAATGCGTAAATAATCTGTTTTTTTTGTTTGTTTGTTTTTTTGTTTTTTTTTTTGAGACAGAGTCTCACCCTGTTCTCCAGGCTAGAGTGCCGTGGTGTCAGCCTCGCTCACAGCAACCTCAAACTCCTGGGCTCAGGCGATCCTCCTGCCTCAGCCTCCCACGTAGCTGGGACTACAGGCATGCGCCACCATGCCCGGCTAATTTTTTCTATATTTTAGTTGGCCAATTAATTTCTTTCTATTTTTTAGTAGAGATGGGGTCTCGCTCTTGCTCAGGCTGGTTTCGAACTCCTGAGCTCAAACGATCCGCCCACCTCGGCCTCCCAGAGTGCTAGGATTACAGGCGTGAGCCACCGCGCCCGGCAAAAATGCGTAAATAATCTGAGTAGATATTTTTCAAAAGAAGACATATACAAATAGCCAACAGATAAATGAATAAATGCTCAACATCACTAATGATCAGGGAAATGCACATCAAAACTATAATAACATATCATCTCACTCCAGTTAAAATGACTATTACCAAAAAGACAAAAAACAATGCTGGCAAGGATGCAGAAGAAAGAGAACTCTCGGATACTGTTGGTGAGAATATAAATCCATATAGCCATTATGGAAAACGGTATGGAGTTTCCTCAAGAAACCAGCAATAGAAATACCATATGATTCTGCAATCCCACTGCTTAGTATATATCCAAAAGAAAGGAAATCAGTATGTTAAAGAGATACCTGCACTCACATGTTTATTGTAGCACTATTCACAATAGCCCAGATACAGAATCAGCCTAAGTGTCTATAAATGGATGAATGGATAAATGCATTATGCAGCCATAAAAAAAGAATGAAATCCTGTCATTTGCAGCAACATGGATGAGCCCTGGAGGACATTATATTAAGTAAAATAAGCCAGGAACATAAAGACAAATATCTCATGTTCTCACTTATATGTGGGAGCTAAAAAAAATTGATCTCATGGAGGTAAAGGGTAGAATGGTGGTTAACAGAGGTTGGCAAGGGTAGGGAGCGAGGGGAGAATGAAGAGAGATCGGTTATTGGGTATGATACTACAATTAGATAGAAGGAATAAGTTCTAGTGTTTGATAGCATAGTAGGGTGGCTATAGTTAACAATTTATTATATATTTCAAAACAGCTAGATTTGGAACATTTCCTACATAAAGAAATGTTAAATGACTGTGGTAGTTGATATGCCAATCACCTTGATTTGAACACTACACATTGTATGCATGCATTAAAAATATCACATGTACCCCATAAATATGTACAATTATTATTTATATATCAATTTAGAAAAAAACAAGATTGAAGGGCTTTCACTTCTGCTTAGGATGTATTAGAAAGTTACAACATAATGTCTCTCCTATCCTAAAAATGAGTAAAGGCTGGATAATCTACAAAATCATAACTTTTCATGAATTCGTAAGAAAAATGAGGTTGCAAGAAAACCAAGTGATCTGAATGCCAAAGAATGACAAAGCCTCTCATAGAAGAGAACAGACATTTCATAAGTATCAAGTGAATACTGTGATAAGGTATCAAGGAAAAACTGTGAAACTGTCACAGATCAAAACTCTAATACACTTTTGATAGAAGTAAAAAGTAGGACACAGTGCAGTTGGAAAAGAAGTAACCAAAAACACTGAGGAGTTAGGATTGCATAGCTGTACACTCTTGGACTTCAAGATTCTGAAAATGGAAAAATGAATGGTCCTTACCGTCCATGAAGTCTGTAATAGGCCAGCTGAAGTGCAAGCTGAATAAATGTATCAGGGTGAAGCTGCTTCTTCTTGGTAAGCTTTTTGCCAAAAGATGTAAAAGCGTGTGCCACAATTTGTAGATCAGATGCCTAACAGAATTAAATGGGAATAGTGAAAAATCAACTAAAAAGGATATACCCAAACAAAACCAAATTATCATCTGCATTGAAGTAACCATCAGACATAAAGAATTAAAGGCATTATAGCTACAATTTTAAAATGTTTTATGCATGTTTGAATGACAAAGTTTTATAAATTTTGTTAAAAGAGAAAGCATTATTACTTAAGAGAAAAGTGAAAAATCTACCTCTTTGAGATACTGGGCTTTAGCTTGGTTGATGTCATTTAATACTTTCTCATCCACAGTGAAAACAAGCTCCTCTGGAAGTGGTATGTCCCGTACTTTTTCTGAACCCTGAAAACAGGAAAGACTTAAAAAAATTTTATCTATAAAAATCTTAGGGGAAAAAAGATGAAGTATTTGTTCTAATATACCTTCCATCTTCCTTCATTCTCAAAAATGTTCTCATCCACATAATAACTGATATTCACCAAAACCATTGCATCAAAAGGAGCATGCTAAAACAAAAATACACAAGATTTTGAATACTTTGTCAACTTAAAACCTGATCCAATATTTTATTTTCACTTTGCTTCCACTCTTAACAGATAATACAGTATAGAACCCTCAAATTACTCACCTCCTACTGATAAAAATACAGGATACCCTACAGTATACAGTGTAACTGCTATGTTTTATATTTTGAAAAAAGAACAAATGTTTAAAGTTGAAAGCATCTAATTGAGGCTCTTGGGGTCATTGTGGGTGTGTAAAGTAAACATGAACAATCTAGAGAAATTGCTATTTTTACCAGAAGTCAAAGCAATTGTGTGTATGCAATGCTACGATGTTCAGGAATTTTAAGAACAGTGTGGAAAAGCAGATGGGGATGGGCACAAATTTCTTCAGATAAAGACATAGGCTACCAGGGGACAGTTAGAAGGCATAACCATTTTGTGTGTATATCTCCACAAGAGTGTCCAGATATGGCATAAATAATTCTCACTGTTTAAAAAATGTGAGAAAGCTGGGCAGTTAGTGAATTTTCCCATCATTTATTTTAGACGACAACCTTTTTGCCCTCATTTTCCCCATGTTCCTTTGACAACAATTACATCAGCTAGTTCCTTCTCTTATAGCTACTACTTTACATTACACACAGTTATCATTCATGAACTGAATGTATTACTACTGCAGGTCTTGGAGGGAAAGAAGGAGAGGCTTGAGATATGGGCCCAATTTCAGAGGAGTAACTCGGTATCTTAAATGTAACCCTAACACTATAGCTCTCTGCTGCCCTAAATCATGGCCCAATGAAGCCTACAAGCACAGTTTATTGTTACCAACTATGTAAGCAGCTACATCATCAGGGAAGGCTCTTGAGAGAGGTCGGTACAAGATGCACAAGCAGTTCATCTGCCAGCAACAGCACATATAACAAGACTCAAAGATCACTACAAATCCATTTTCTAACCACATCTCACAACTGGGTAGTAATTTTACAAAGAATTCTCAGATATTATCACATATATTGTTTCATTTAAGACAACAGTATCAATGTCTAACTATTCTACTGGAACCAGTAAGAAACAGCAAGAATGAAGGATATAAGTCTCTTTGACTTATAATTCTATCCACCTATCCCCTGATAGAAAGCTAATAATCAATTTCTTTAAAACGTTAGGAAACCTGAAAAATTCCAATGATTTCCTCATGCTTTATTTGTTCAAATAATTTTTACCTTTCATTTTTTTTCACTAATAAGGAGGCAATATATATAACAGTGTTTAAGAATGTAGTCTTTGGTTCTGAATCCAAACCCCACCATTTCCTAGCTGTGCAATGGTAAAAAATTCATTTGCAGATGATTGCTTTTGCCAGGATCTTCTGCAAGGGCCAGGTGTCCACAGCCACCTTCCTAGAGAGCTTTGGGGTGGCCGACCTGATCACCACCTGCTACAGAGGGCAGAACCACAGGGTGCGCGAGGCATTTGCCAGAATTGGGAAGACCACTGAAGAATTAGAGAAGGACATGATGAACTAGCAGAAGCTCCATGGACCTCAGACTTCCACTGAAGTGTACCACATCCTCAAGCAGAAGGGACTGGTGAACAAGTTTCTACTGTTTACTGTAGTATATCAGATCTGCTATGAAGGCAGACCCATTCAAGAGACGTTGCCTCCAGTTATCCTGAGCATATATAAAGTGAATCCTGCAGTGTGTTGGGGAAAATTCTGCCTTTCTGCTCAATCTTTTGGATTCATATGGAAACCAGGACCTGGCAACATGATGTTTGCTTGACTGTAATCCCATCATGGATATGTATGAATTTTTACAGGTTCATTTTTTAACTGTGAGAGGCAGTTCATTGGCTAAGATGTACTGGGCAACAACTAAACATATGTGAAGGTGTGTGTGTTTATGTCTCATTCTATGGATGTTTCTACGAACCAAAATTAAATGTCCTTTTTAAAAACTGCTTTTGAAATCTCCCCACTATGGTAGTTTATAAGATTAGAACTTGCTCAGCTAAATTTGTTAGATATAATTCATATGTATATGAATGAATTTTTTTTCATTCTGTTGATGCTTAAATTTAACCAGCAATAACATGGTAGGTAGAGTGGAAGACTGAATGTGTTCAAAGATCAACAGATTTAACTTTTAAACACTATCTCAAAGCCAGCATAATTAACTACTTTATGGGTTGATCTTTTTTTAGCAATTAGATATTTTAAATTAGATAATCTACTTATATATTTTCCTCTCACTGCATTTTTAGCCTTTTTTCTCTTCATTAGAATGTGCTTCTATAAAGGCTCAACAGTGGCAGAAGACAGAATGCTCATTTGGAATTTTTCTGCTATGACTGGCACATTCTTCTGATTAGCAGACCCTTGTATGATGCTTTTGGTTAGTTAGTACTTTTTTGCACACATTTGTCTTAAGCCTCACAGATCCTCTGAGAGAGGCTACTATAATATCCTCTTGTGAGATGCAGTCGCTCTGTCTGGTCACCTGGTGAGCAGCGACAGAGCAAGGAGTCAAGTGTAGCCCCAAGGTACAAGAAGTCACTGGGCTGATTTGACCTCC
Source organism: Cheirogaleus medius (assembly GCA_008086735.1). Taxonomy (NCBI): domain Eukaryota; kingdom Metazoa; phylum Chordata; class Mammalia; order Primates; family Cheirogaleidae; genus Cheirogaleus; species Cheirogaleus medius. Next base: position 48,915,172 of record VBSM01002217.1, read on the forward strand.
AGCCAATTGGTTGTGGCAAACACTGTGTACAGCCTTTCCTGAGCCCACAGGAGGGCTTCCTGCGGCTGTGATACGGCCACTGCACTCCAGCCTGGGTGAAAGTGCAAGACCCTGTCTCTAAAAAAATTTTTAAATAAAAAATAAAGAGAGTAATTCTCTGCAGCTGACAGGTCAAAGAGAAATTCAGGGAAGAAGACAGGAGGCAGTTAAGTACTTTACAAAGGATAGTTTACATGGAATAGGAAAGATATAAATTAGACTGAGGAAGGTCAAAGATAATCAAATAAGGAACTGGAAAGAAGAACCTAGAAAATTAACAAATATTTTGTCAACAGTAGACTCAAATGAGGGTAAAGAATACAAATCTTCAAAATGACTCACGTTAGGTAACCTTTTACTATAGTTCTGATGAGCGACTGTAATAAACATTTAGTTTTAGCACCTACTCATCAACCAATCCACTTTCTAAAATAACAGCTACTTTGTTGTTCTTTAGGCAACCACCACACTACTCTGTAGTGTTCTGAATGAGACTGATTCTACCAGCACATGATTCACATAGGCCAACCACAACCAAACATTATTCCCAGGCCTTTTGCTGGAACCATTGGAAAAAGAAGCTGGCCATTTCCATGGCAGTCACTAAGCTATGAAGACATGAGACTGACTGTAGGTACAACAATCACATTAGGCAGTCTATCTAAAAGTGAAGCCAAACAGAGGAAAGTTATATCAAAAAATGGGGACAGAGAGATTGCTAATGAAAGCATTTGGACAATGGAAGTCAGCCTTACCCAAATTTAGCTGTAACCCTATGCCAACAAGTATCTCGTTAAGTTTATGCCAGTTTGCTTTAGGTTACTATCACCTAAAACTGAATACTGATTAATATAACTACTGAACTACTGTTTTTAAAGTGTTCTTGGTTCACAGACCTCCTGGATTGCCTACCAGAAAGTTACAAGATGTAGCAAGTAAAGATGACCATAGGGAGGAAAACAGAAGAGAAACAAGAAAAGTTGTTTTTTATTTTTTATGAGGAAGGTCAAAAATGATAGTAATTGCCAGACATTTTAATATCCATAGTTCCAAAGATTCATGTGACATTTTAAGAAAATAGTTACTAGATAAACCCTGAAATGTAGAAATATATCGATATACATTTCCCTGTGCACAGAACTTACATGTAATACCATATAATATCTTTTAAAATAGGTATTCTCAGCAAGCAGGTAATAGTGGGTTTTAAGAGCCTATACTATATAAATATTACATAGATATTCCATTTTGCAGATACAGTACCCACCAAACTGTTGTCCTTACTAGAGAAGAAAATAACTTATATTCTACTTTTACTGAGAATTCATAACTCAAGTTTTTTACTGTAAAGCCATAAAACTAAATTAGTGTTTACTTATACTACACTATAGCACAGCATAACTATTTGTGGTTTGATGGCATTAAATTAACCTAAAAGATTAAAGGGAAAAAAAAAACTTGAATAATTTACTTACATCACAACTACTACCAAATACTCCATTAGAAAATGAAATCAAGTTATAGGATTTGTCACCCCAGCGTACTGTTGGATCTCCAATAAGGGCCATTGCAGTTATCTAAAATAAATTTAATTTTTCCAAATTAAAAGGATTTTTAACATTGGTTTGTAAGTATTTACATCTTAAACACATATATATATCATATCACCTTTCTTCTTCAGGTGAACCAAATTTAATAAAATGATAATATTGTTATACTCAAGAGATAGTAATTCTGGCCCAGACTTTAGCTGTTTCTCAAAATCTCAAGTTAAGAAAATCCTACTACTAACAGAAAAGAGAATGCTGGTATAATATTCATGAATGTTTAGAAAACATACAAATGAAAAAACAAAACTTTTGTAACTTGAATAATATAAGAGATCTTGATAAGTACATTAAAGTCTAGTTAGGAGGAGAATATTTTAAGAATTCATATCCCACTAAACTTGTTTTTCAAACTATAGGTTTTGGCCCATTAGTCACAAAATTAATTAGTGCATCATAATCAATATTCTTTACCAAAAAATTAGAATAAAAATAGAATAGCAATATCAGAGTACATCACGGATAGTAAAAGTAATTACTGTTTTGTGAAACTTCTTTTATATATACGTATACATGCATGCATATGTGTGTATATATAGGGGGCTACAATTTAAATGTAACTACAGATTATGGTCTAAACAGTTTGAACAACACTGCATTAAAACATATTCTTCCTTAAGAAGTTTAGTGATTCTCTTCCAAAAAAAGTTTTCTAGTTACAAGGCTTTTCAATCCTTAAAAAAAATTATCCTGGATAATTTTTTCTTATTATTTAATATTGATGAATGCATTATAAAACAATTTAAGTGTTTCCAAAAGACTATGAGACTTCTACTAATACAATTACTACTTTTTTTTAAATTTCCCAGGAAAGGAAATATCACCCTCACGGTGGGAGGGAACACAAAGTAAGGCCACATTTACCCTAAACTCACTGAAGTCAGTGTGTTCGATAAAATCAAATGATATAATAAATTACTTACTAGGGTGATATAATTCGGGCAGACTCTCCCGACTAAGGTGTCAAGATACACTAGTGTGGGTTATAGTAGATTCTCGTGTCACCTTTGGCAAGAAAAGTTAATTTAACCCAGTGTTCTGTACAAATTTTCTGTGTAGGCCGTCAACGAAAAGGTTGAGGAACTCTGACATGGGATATGCAAACAATGGTTATATTTCTTTAAACAAAGTAAAAAATATATCTAAACAATACTAAACCATGTGGCAAGGATTTACAAAGCACTATTTATGTATAAGCTTCAATTTGGTACAAGTATATTAAACAGAACAAGGTAATTGGGTACCTGAGAATAATCTTCTGGTGTTACATGTGGACTGCCATCCTCTATGGAATATACCAGTAAGCTGCTCTGAATTTTTTCTAATGAAATGAAGTTCTCTGGATCAAGACCAATCAGATACTCTCGTGCCTAAAGGACAAGAAGATAATGATTACGTTACAATTTAAATACAATACATCCAGAAAAATCTCAAAAAGAGTTTATTAGAGAAAAGATTCATTAAGAAAAGTATAAATCATAACCTTAGCCCACCGAGTTCGCTCCTCGCTAGTTAATGCTGCTATCCCAGGACCATCAGGTTCACTATGGCACTTCTTGTGGATGTATGTCAACTGCCTTATGAAAGATTAAAAGAAAGAGGATTCAAAGAGCGCATAGGCAGATAGGAGATACCTTGGACTTTAACAGGTCATAACATTGATCAGTATTTAAATGTTTTGATATATACCCCAAAAAACCAACAGCAATAGATTTCCTACATCACATCTTTTTTTAGAAAGGTGATTATGTGTTTTATTAACACGAAAAGTATATCTGACAATAACTTAAGTAAATAAATTTGAGTTTGGCTGATATTTATTTATACTTTGAGAATGTGCATGCACTTCCAGATTCCAAGTAAATACCCTTTACAATGGGGAACTTGAAAAATATCCTGGTAATCAATCTCACAAATATTATGTACATCATATCTAACTATATAACTATAGTTATAGCTAACTATACAACTTTAGCATATATAAAAATTATATGCATATATACTTAATGAGAGGACTTACTGTATACCCAATTAATGTTTTACCCAAAAACAGAAGTACCATGTATTTAATGTTTTCACATGTGCCATTTTTTTTTTACTTCTAACCATTATAAACACTCTATTAGCTGAGGATAAACTATTGCCTCCCATATTATTCTATGCTCCCAGTCTGATGAGTTTCATGTCTTTTTAAACATACAGCAGGCAAACAACAGGGTTCTTCCATAAAGAAAGAAATTTTCATCAGTCAAAAATCCACAGAGCTTTAGTTTTAGCCCTATTTATTCATGGCACATGCTAAGAAGTTATTTCAATTGAAAAGCTTCCAAAGATTCCTTGGAAAGAAAACTAAGGTAGCTTAATAAATGGTAAAAAAACACCATTAGTAGCCATCCCTTATTTGTGGTTTCATCATTCAAACTTGGAAAAAACAGCTATTGATTTGCATAATTTCACCCTATTTCTTAATTATATCTATAACACTGATGAAGAAATTTCCTTGCTGCAAAATCAACCCCTTTTATTTGCAAATTAATGGTGTCCTGAGGAGAAGATAAGGGTTTCTTCACCAAACAATCTGCATCTTTGGTGGAACAACTTGCCTTGCCTCTCTTCCTACTTACTTGTCTTTGCTAACTCCTGATTTTGCTCCAGATATAAATAAAGCCTCTGCAGTTTTTGGTGGGCATATGCCTACTATGCCTACTTGGTGGGCATAGTAAATGGCACAAATTATGAATTTCTAAATGAAATCTACCTCACTGTTTTTCTCCATATGCTACTTGTTGCTACCCTTTCCTTACCATCTCCAAGCACCAGTTTTGACTATGTAACTTCTCCTTGCTCCCTGAAATGGCCATCTTCATACTCATTTTACAAGGTGGTCATTGTTAGGGAGAAATTACAAGGGAAAACGTGTTAAACCTGAAATGATATTTTAAGTCTGATAGTAAAAGGACACATAATGCCCAAATCTTCAGTAAGAGGAACAGATACAGTAACTAGCATAATCCTTTTTTTCCTTTAACTTGGCTATCTATGCACCTGTTTTTCGGCTATACATTCAATTTTCTAATATTTCAAAACACAAAGATTTGTATTAAAAATATCTGCATTACAGAATCGTACATCTTTTAAAATATTCTATACTTGATGTCTCCATACAATCTAGTTTCTGCCTTCATTACTTCCCATTCAATCTTTAATTTACTATAATCTGGTTTTGTCCTCCAGTGATTATCTTGAAACTGCTTTTCTTAAAGTCACCAATAACATCACGTAAAAGAAACCGAGTAGCTTTATCTGAGTCTTATTTTCCTCATCACAGAATGTTTGACACCCAGCTATAAATCTTCTTAAAATTATCTTCTGCCTTGACTTTTTTGCACTGTTCCACTGTGGTCTCCCTACCTCACTGACCACTCAGTCTTTTTCATTGACTATTTGTCCTTTTTCCACTGCCAAATGTGTCATTCCCCAAATTTCTTTCACTGGCCTCCCTGAACTCCTCTTATAAGTTTCTCCCTTGCTAATCTCATCCACTTATTTAATAGCTTTAATTATCACTTTTCTTTCTTGTGCCATTAACTTTATCGCAGACCTTTAAGATCATATTAGGTTACTGAACATGGAATGTCTGACCTTGAATAAATTGGACATTTCCTACCCAATAACCCAACACATATGGGATCTTGTTCCATTTACCTGACCTTTGACAAAATAATTCTAGTTATAAGACAGCATAAGTCAAGGTTTCATTTAATAGCCACTTTTCCTCATGCTCTAGCACATACACTGCATTACAATAAAACCATTCTCTTTAGACATAAGTTCATAGCTATAAGTTGACCACGTATCCAAAATCTTTCCCTAGGGACTTTTAGATGGAACTTTCTTATGTTGCTACAAAACCTTACAAACACACACACACAGACAATACAGGGAATCCCCAACACAAAATGCCAAGACTATCAAACAAATGGGAATCCAAATGGTTCAGACGCCAACCCAAAATGCCCTACTATAGGGCTGGAAGGGTCAAGACCCTCCCTATAAATGGTGGCTTAGTCCCCCCATTTCCTAGGAACTACAAACGAGGTCCAAATTCAAACTAGGTTCCCTAGTTCCACTCAACCTCATAATTTCACCCCCCAAACGGCACAGCTCCGAACAAACAACCCACAGGAAGATGTGAAAACCTCCCAAATGGGTAAAATCAGGGTCTTGGGGTGCACCCAAGGGAACTTACCAAACAAACAAATGGCCATGGCATCTGGACATCTCCCAAATCTGTTTCCTTTCCCTCAACTCAGTTCAGGTTGGTTGGGGCTGCATCCATTCAGGGAGAAAGAGACAGGACTTCCCTAGAGCTAAACAAGCCCCAGCAGCTGCTGGGAGAATCCCTTTCTTTCTTACCCAAAAAGGCAACACTCCTGCCCATGGCTTGACCCAGAGCTGCTCCCTGCCTCTTCCAGCAGTTGCAGGGTGCCAATGGGCCTACCCAAGGACACCAAATCTGTTACTGAAAGCTCGGCACTTGTCTTCGAGGCCACATCAGAACAAAGAGGACAAGTGGTTTGAGGAGAAGGAAAGAGGAGTTTATTAATTTGCTGGCAAATGAAGAAGATGGAGACTCCTGTTTGAAATGCCATAGTCCTTAATTTATTACCTTTATGTAAGAGGCAACCAAATGTCTAACTTCACCCCATTTTCTCTCTAAATCTGTTACCAAAGTTTCAAATGCTTGTTGGATATCTCTACCTCAATTTCTGCCAACATTTTCAAACTAAGTGTACTTTTAAAAATTATCTTCCCCCTTCTGACAAATTTTTTTAAAAAGGGTCTTAGAAGAAAATGAAAGTATAAATCATCACATTCCTGAATTAGGCAATGGTTTCTTAGATAGGACACCAAAAGCACATGTAACCAAGGAATAAAATTGATAAAACTATATTTTGTCAAAATAAAAACTTTTGTACTTCAAAAGAGGCTATCAAGAAAGTGAAATGACAACCCCAGAATGGAGATATAACTTGCATATTACATATATGATAAGGGACTTCTATCTAGAATATATAAAGAGCTCTTACAACACAACAATAAAAAGACAACTCAATTAAAAAATGGGCAAAGTATTTGATTAGACATTTCTCCAAAGAATATATATACATATGGCCAAAAGGCACATAAAAATATTTAAAATCATTTTCAAATATAAACCACAATGAGATCCCACTTTACCCTTCCTAGGGTGGCTATAATCAAAAATGCAAACAATACGTGTTGGTGACAATGTGGAAAAACTGGAACCCTCACACACTACACTGTTGATGGGAATATAAAATTGTGCAGCTCTTTTGGAAAATAAGTCTGGTAGTTTCTCAAATGGTTAAACAGAGTTGCCATATGACCCAGCAATTCCACTCCTAAAATATACCCAAGAGAAATACTGTGTTTCCCTGAAAATGAGACCTACCCATAAAATAAGCCCTAGCAGGATTTCTAAGCATTTGCGTAATATAAGCCCTACCCCGAAAATAAGACCTAGTGATGGGCGTGGCTACGCAGCGGATCTGCACAACCCATGCATTTTGTCGCGGAGTGGTAAAGAAGACGAGCAGCCCTTCTCCTCTGCCCTGAGAGCTCTATTGCTCCACATGAGAGATTGGGGCCAGTGGTTCTAAAGGAAATAGAATCGCAAGAAATTCAGGATGGAATTCGGGGTTTAGAGAGTTATGATGATGTTCCAGAAGAAGACGACTTAACTATATTTGAATAAATGTAGATTGTTGTACTGTGCTTAAAAAAAAATAACACATCCCCTGAAAATAAGCCCTAGGGTGTCTTCTTGAGGAAAAATAAATATAAGACCCTGTCTTATTTTCAGGGAAACACAGTAGAAACATGTCCATACAAAAAGATGTACACAATGTTCATGGCGGCACTATTCATAATAGACAAAAAGTGGAAACAACCCAAATGTTCATCAACTGATGAATGGTTAAATAAAATGTGGTATATCCATACAATAGAATATTATTCAGCCATAAAAAGAAATAAAATACCCACACATGCTAAACCATGGCTGAACCTTGAAAAATTATGCTAAGTAAAAGAAGCCAGACACAAACGGCCACATGTTATAAGATTCCACTTACATAAAATGTACAGAACAGTCAAATTTATAAAAAAGAAAGACTGGTGGTTGCCTAGGGCTGGTGGAGTAAGAATGTTTGGGAGATGTGTGAAGTGACTGCTAATGGGTAGGGAAGAGAATTGGGGAACAATGGGGAATGACTGTTTATGGGTACAGGGTTACTTTTGAAGGTGACAAAAATGTTCTAAAATTGATTATGGTGATGATTGCACGATTCACTGAATTGTACATTTGCAATAGATAAATGGATGGCTGGGCATGGTTGCTCATTCCTGTAATCCCAGCACTTTGGGAGGCCAAGGCAAGAGGATTGCTTGAGGCCAGGAGTTCAAGACCAGCATGGGCAACATAGTGAAACTCCATCTCCACAGATAAGTAAATAAAAATATATAAATGGGTAAATGATATAGTATGTGAATCATATATCAATAAAGCTGTGACTAAAAACAAGAAAAAAAGAATTGAAATGGTTCTACCTCTCCTGTTGCCTCCTCCTGTTACAGTACTATCAGCCTACCCATGCAAGTTGAAAAACCTCAGTCATATTTAATTCCTTCCTTCCTTTCTAAATCCAGCCACCAATTCTTATTATTTTTATCTCCAAAACATTTACTGCATTTGTCTCTTCTACTAAAATGCCACTCTCTTACTTCTTAACTGAATTACTGCAGTTTTTAATACATCTCTTTTGAGACTCCAATTCACTAAGGTTCAAAATCTGACCAATCTATCTTCTAATATGTATCTTATGTTTATAGAGAAAAATTCATGCTGCACAGGTCTGGCCTGATCACCTAATTCATATACACACACTTGTACATTTTAAATGCAAACACATACATACACACACACACAAAGTGAAATCCAACTATGGTGCTACGTACTGTATTAAGCAATGAGGAATTAAAAAACAAAAAGACCTGGTAACTAATCTCTTAAGAGCTCCAGCTGCATGTGAAAACAGAAATAAATGATTTCAATACAATATTATAATCAATATAACAGAGATAAGTACAATGGGATACAATGTATACAAAAACCCTAAAGGAGGCTAACGCATTGGAGTTTGGGCTGAGGAAAGGGAAAAGGAAATTAGAAAATAGTTGACCTTGTAGTTAACACGTGAACAGAGACATAAAGCATGAGTAAGAATTCACCAGGTAGACAAGGCAGGAGAGGGCACTCCAAATAGAAAGCATGAGTATGTGTAGAAATCAGGAGATAATCTGACCAGGATTGCTAGCAGAGCAATGGGCTAGAACTATAGGATGCACAAAGAAGAAACCAAAGTGATAGGCAAGGGTCAAATATAGACTACTGCTAAGGAATTTGGACTTTATCCTAGACTACAAAGAACCATCTAAGAATTAGAAGATGAGACATATTTAAGTTTGAATTTCAAAAGCATAAGACTGATGACAATCTGGAGCAGGGGTCCTCAAACTTTTTAAACAGGGGGCCAGTTTACTGTCTCTCAGACCATTAGAGGGCCGGACTATAGTTTTAAAAAATAACTATGAACAAATTCCTATGCACACTGCACATATCTTATTTTGAAGTAAAAAAACAAAATGGGCAAAAACACCCGGCGGGCCAAATAAATGTCCTCGGCGGGCCGCATGTGGCCCGCGGGCCGTAGTTTGAGGATGCCTGATCTGGAGGATGTGTGGAGACAAGAAAACCATTATGGAGTTTGAATTAACAGTTTGAGTTAGCAGAGAGGTAATGAAAAGTTGACCAAAGACAACGGAGGTGGGAAAGATGGAAGGCATTTGAGGAATCTTTAAGAAGTAAAATGGAGAAGGCTTTGTTTCTGATTAATGTGGGAAATGCTGAGGGTCACTCCAGTAAGTTCTCAGATTTGGATGACTGGATAGACACTTATACACAGAGGAAGATAAAAATATAAGATGAAAGAAACAGATGGGAAAAGAAGCCCACCAATACCATGTTCACAATGGAAGTTACTGTTACCCCTCTTTTGAAAGAAACAAGGAAATAGAGAAATATTAATATTTTTCTATTAAAACTAAGCAACTACAAAAATGAACCAGTGTAACTGAAATAATAAGTGGAGTTAATATGTGGCCTCAGTGTAGCAAGTGCTAAGTCTGGTGGCAAGCTGAAAGAACATGTAGTCTGAAATGGACAACTTTTAGACTCCTCAGATTCAGACCATTGTTGCCATGCCACAATGCAGACTGGTATTGTTAGAACTTTTGATTTATTTTTTGGATTTTTCACAGATTTCACAGATTCACCTATTTTTATGTGAATTCTCCTATTTTTAAATAATGTTTCAAATTCTATTATCCAAGCAAAACAGGTCATAGGCTGAATTTAGCCTATGCAACATATGTATTCAATTTCTGGAAGAGTGGCGTTGAGTAATCTAATCTAAAAATTACATGTAAAACTTAAAACAAATTTTAAATTACAGCTGAAAGATATACGAATATTATCTACGACAACAGGAAAGGATTTAAAAGATAAATTTGCCTACATCAAAATTAACAATGTACAATTTCCAAATTTTTTTTAACTAGAGGAAAATATTTTCAACACATATAATCAATAAAGGATTAGTATGGAGACCATATAAACAAGTGTTATAAATCAAAAAGAAAAACATAAAATAGCCAATAGAAAAATATGCAAAAGCAACTCACAGAAAATACAAATGGCGTATAAACATATATAAAAATGCTCAACCTCACTAGTAATGAGGGATATGCAAATTTAAATAAAAACCATTTTTCAACTGTCAGTTCATCAGATATGTTTTAAGTTTAATAACACCATAGCAGCAAAAATGTGGGGAAGTGGGTGTCTTTATACAATACTGGCAGAAAAAATAATGCCACTTTGGACGACAATTTGACTTAGTTAAAAATTTTAAATGTATATACCTAATGACACAGAAATTTCACTTCCAATAGCAAACCACAGATATTTTCTCCAAATACAGAGGCATGTCTGACAATGTTCGTTATTTGTTACAGCAACAAATGGAAACAACTTCAATGCGTACTGATAGGGAAATGATCAAATAAACTACAGAATGTCCATCTGATGGAACTCTATATAAGTTAAAAAGAATAAGGTAGATGTAACTGCACCATGTGAAAATATCCATCTTATTAATGACTAAAAGTTTAGAAAAATACCTAAAATAGGCCTGGCACAGTGGCTCACACCTATAATTCTAGCACTTTGGGAGGTTAAGGCAGAAGGATCGTTTGAGCCCAGGAGTTCAAGACCAACCTGGGCAATAGTGAGAAGCCCCCACCCCTGTCTCAACAAAAAATAAAAAAAATTAGCCAGGTGTGGTAGTACGCACCTATAGTCTCAGCTACTTGGGAGGCAGAGGTAGGGGATCACTGAAGCCTAGGAGTTGGACGCTGCAGTGAGCTACGGTGATACAACTGTACTATAGTTGGGCAACAGAGCAAGACCCTGTCTCAAAAAAAAAACAAACCCTAAAATACCACCACTTTTTTAATGTACAACTAGCCCTACCTCGTGCCACATGCAAAAATCAATTTTAGAAAGGCAAAACAAAATTCTAGAAGAAAATATCTTCTTGGCACTGGGTTAGGGAAAATTTTTTAAAACAGAACACAAAAAGTACAATCCATAAAGTAAAAGATCAATAAATTGGAGTACATTCAAATTAAAAACTTCTGTTCAAGCAGATGCCTTTCACAGAATGAAAGGACAATTAGAAACATCTCCGATTTGTGTACTGAAACATACATTACCAAGAAAGAGCTCTTACCCAGAATGTATACAGAACTACAACACTCATACACTAGTGGAAGCACTTATTAGTACAACCACTTTGGAAAACTGGCATTATCTATTGAAGTTGACCGTACACAGACCTTATAACCCAGCAAATACTCTCTTGGGTATAATCCAGATAGAAACACATGCACATGTGCACTAAAAGACTTGTACATGGATTTTCACTGCACCTTTTTTTCATAATAAAAACTATAAACAACTGAAATGATTACCCTTAGGAAGGAGTGAAAGAACAGAAGAGGCATGAGAGAGGACTTCTGGAATAATAGAAATGTTTTATTTTTTGACCAGGGTGGTGTTTATGTGAGTATTTAGCTGTACACTTTTTTTTGTATATGTTTTCAATATTTAATAAAAATAAGTTATAAATAGGTATATACAACTCGATAATTATAAAATAATCTAGGAAATCAGGACAATTGATTGCATATTAATGATATTAAAGAATTATTAATGTCTTAGAAGTATTTAGGTATGATAATGGTACTATATATTTTTTAAGAGTCCTTATATTTTAGAGATATTATACATACTAAAATATTTACAGTGAAAGGATATTATGTATGAGATTTGCTCCAAAATATCCATGGGTGAGTGAGGTGGTGGCACAAGAGGTATAGTTGAAACAACACTGACTTAGTAACTGCTGAAGCTAGTAGTTGGTAACTGTTGAAGCTAGAGGATGAGTACACAGGTGCTCTCCATTATATAATTCCTTGTATATTTTGAATTTTCCATAATATACTTTAAAAATATATTTATTCAAAATAAATACCATATGAACACATACATATAAGAATATATACTATATACGAAAAACATACATATGTTTTAAGCTATATGTGCATGTAAATTCACTGCAAAAGATCTGGAAATGTGGAACACACCAAACTACTAACAATTCTGGGGAGGGCATAGAATTGGTAATAACTGTAATGTTTTCCTTTTCTCCAAGTAGAATATATTCAGATATATCTAGTAAAATTAAAAATTAATTTAAATTAAAAATAAAATATAAATATATCTTTTAAAATAAGCATGTATAAAATTCTTATTTTTAAGCTTATTGTCATCTTATAGAAAGGCAATCCTAAACATTTACATTTTAACTCAAGCAAAAGCTTAAGACCTAATAAGACTGAAAAAGTAATGTGAAAACCTGAGAAGCTCTGGTGGGGTCATCAAACATCCTTCATGTATTACATCAAAGATAAAAACTCGGCCTCGACACAGCACTGCAATGTGATTTGGGCAACGCCCTTCACTCTCTGGAAAAAGAAATAGAAAAAACAAGACTCAAATCTCCCAAAGATAAACAGGAGTAAGGATGCATACATCCAACAGAAAAAAATCATTCCTCCAAAATTTTATCATATATTCATCAAATATATCATATGAACAAAAACAACTTAAACTAATGGAATTTCAGTTACTATGATATAAACACATACTCTTGAAACTTGTCCACTGTGAGACATCTAGAAATCCATGAGAGTTTCAAATATCTTTACACCTCGAGAATCATTTAAATTCCAAACTACTGCAGGGCTTTCTAGCTTTGACTGGTTGTGACACTTGAAGGAGATAAGAGGTGATTTTTTTTCTTTTAAGATGGGAGATACTATAGATTATAATGATCCAGTAAAGAGAAAAAACTGATCAGCAGCAGAGAGGATAACACAGAAGCAAGGTCCTTGACTAGAAGTCATAACAGTTCATTTAATTTTAAAAAGGGAAGGAAAAGCATATGAATGTGCAATAATATATTGCAAGGGGATAGTAGGAAGGGCAAATATTTTAATAAGTATGTTTTCTATGGCTGCTATAACAAATTACCACTAACTTAGTGGCTTAAAACAACACAAATGTATTATCTTACAGGTCTGAGGGCCCGAAGTCTGATATGTGTCTTATTGGGCTAAAATGAAGGTGTCAGCAGGGTTGTGTTCCTCCTAGAGGCTCTCTAGGATAGAATATGTTTCCTTCTTTTTCCAGCTTTTAGAGGCTGCCCACATTCCTTCATTTTAAAAGCTATCAAGGAAACATGACAACTTTCTCATGCTGCCATCTCTTTGGTTGTTTTTTGCCTCCCTCTTCCACTAAGAAGAGCCCTTGCGATTATATACTTTGGGCCCATTGGAATAATCCAGGATAATGTCCCCATCTCAAAGTCAACTGATCAGCAACCTTAATTCCCCTTTGTCATGTAACCTAACATATTCACGGTTCCAGGGATTAGACAGTGAACACCTTTAGGGGGCCATTATTCTGCATACCACAGATAAGCTGGCAAATTTTGTGATGAAAAGATAGCTTATGTTTGTTGAGAATAAGAAAAGAGTTTGTTAGCTGAGAATAAGGAGGAAGAAAGGCATGAAATAGTCATCTCTGGAAGTAAAAGAATAAGCTAAGGGAACATAACAAAATAGGGCTGTAGGCCCACCTGAGATTTAACTGAGATCAGTAAGTGAGGTTTTGTGGTTTTCTCTGGCCCGGTAAATTGCTAGGATAGGTATCTTTGGTATGTAGAGGAAAGAGATTAAATTTTAAACAATGTTAAGGTTTTACCAGATTATTATTGGGGGGTGGGGAGCAAAGATTTAATTGTGCATGCAAAGGAATGATTATGGTGAAGAACCACAGGAAGAAGTGAAGACTGGGGGTCGGGGAAGGAGGAATGGATGTGTGAAGAGCGATAGCATCACTGAACTGTAAATCACTATGTGGCCAAAGGAGTAGCTGAGTTGGAGTACCCGGGATGTACAGTTTCCTAGAGCTAGAAATTGAAGGAGATGAGAGCTAGAAATTGAAGGAGATGAGAGGCCATGGATCATCTACAATTGAAAGCTAAAGTTACCAAGAATGTGACTGAGTTGGTAATGGAAAGAACGACAGTGAGACCAGTACTAAAGTGATGGATGAAGGGGAATGATCAGTACGAAAGTCAATGCAATGATGAGAAGTAGCAGTGATATAATCTGATGGTATTTCTCCCCACCCCCCCCCAAAAAAAGCTCAATTGTTAAGGAAGAAGGGAAAACAGAAAGGGCAAAGGGGAGGATACCAATACCCCCCGCAAGCCCTGAAGTGTCACGTAAAGCAAAAAGAAAATACTCCGTGAGATGGTTACAGGAGAACTAGCGAGCTTAAAGAATAATCAGGTTTTAGTAACAGTACCTTTCAGAGAAAAAGTTGAGAATATAATGGATTTTGCTGATCATAAGCTCCAGAAAGTACAGCAGAAGGGGTTGGGGAAATGGTAAGGGTGGGTCAGAGCGTGAGGAGCTTGGATTAAATGAGAATATGTACAAATCCCTAACTCTAGATGTCAACGGATGGATGGTGTGGGAAGCCTGAACTTTTGGGGCAAAATGAGGTAAACAGGGATGAAAGGCATGACTGTTCATCTTTTTCATTCATATCTGGGCATTAAACTTTTTGCCATGAATAAACCAGTTTCTCTAATCCCTTCGATTCTTTCACTTACAACATCAAGGTAAAAGTATGTGGGCTTGAGGGCATTAAATATCTCAAGCATTTAAAGAGGTTTATAAAGAAGAATTGAGTTCTACATGAAAGTAAACTCATATCCCTCACACTATGAGCATGATTGGCTATACATTTTTTTTTTCTTTTAGAGACAGGTTCTTACTCTGTCACCCAGGCTGGAATGCAGTAGCATGATCACAGCTCACCGTAACCTTGAACACTTGGGTTCAAGTGATCCTTCTGCCTAAGCCTTCCGAGTAGCTAGGACTACAGGCACGTGCTGCCATACCTGGCTAACTTTTTTATTTTTATTTTTTAAATTTTTTAAATTTTAATTAATTATTTTTTGAGACAGAGTTTTGCTTTGTCACCCAGGCTAGAGTGCAGTGGCATCAGCCTAGCTCACAGCAACCTCAAACTCCTGGGCTCAAGCTATCCTCCTGCCTCAGCTTCCCTAGTAGAGACTACAGGCATGCACCACCATGCCCAGCTAATTTTTTCTATTTTTAGTAGCAACTGGGTCTCACTCTTCCTCAGGCTGGTCATGAACTCCTGACCTCAAGTGACCCTCCTGCCTCAGCCTCCCAGAGTGCTAGGATTACAGCCATGAGCCACCATACCTGGCCAATTTTTTAATTTCATTTTTTTGTAGAGATGGGGTCTCGCTATATTGCCCAGACTGGTTTTGAACTCCTGGCCTCAAACAATCCTACCACCTGGGTCTCCCAAAGTGCTGGGATTATAGGTATGAGCCATTGCATACAGCCAAAATTTTTAGATTACAGAAAATTTTATATAAGAAAAATAATCATTCATAATTATACTCTGTAGTAATTATAAACTGTAATTAAATTCATAAAAAATAAAAATTCCTGAAGTAACTGGAAACCAGCAGTTACCACAGAATTTTCCATTTTAAAATATGTTAGGACACCAAGCAGAAATTGCCATTAAACTGCCAGTAAAAACAAAAATTTGATGAGTTAATTTGAAGTGACGTGCCTCCAAGAAGAGTGACTCTAGGCTTTCACCCCATGTAAGAAGGGGAAAAAAAGCATACTCACAAAGGGAAATGGGGCATGATGACCACATGTAAGCGAACACTAAAAAAGATAATTCGGATAATAAGGAATGAGAGTAGCAAGAGAAACACTCAAATTACATGCTCTAGGATTTCCTTAATGCTGATTCATAATTCTTTTTTTCAACTAAATTTTAATTTCTCAGATGATACAATATAAGCATCAGGTTTGTGTTGAACCATGTAAAACATAGTTTAGGAAATCTATTTCCAGCCAGGAGCAGTAGCTAATGCCTGATGACGCCACTGTACTCTAGCCAGCAACATAGACTCTCTGTCTCAAAAAAACAAACAAAAAAATAAAATAAAAAATAATAAAATAAAAAAAGAGAAAGTCCATTCCCATAAATTACATACAAACTAATCAGAATGACTCAAAGATCAGATTCACAGAAAGACTTTGATTTGTCAAAGCCCAAACAGAAATATTTTTCAAAATTGTGTGTTACACACTGTCATAGTAGAAAACTACCCAAATTTGGGTAGAAAGAATACCCAAATTCCAATGCCTTTACTAAAAAACATACCCGCATTTTTACTTACCAGTCCTAAAATAAGTCATAATTGAGTCTCTAGTAATTCCTGGAACCTTGCAAGTAGAAAACAGCATTCGGAATTGATTCATATCTAGAGGGGTATTTCCAACTTTATGAACAGGCACTTTTTCTCTATTTAAAAAAAAAAAAGTATTTTGATCAAGAAATCATTATAAAACTTAAAAACCAAACAGTCACAACTGTGGTATTCATCCCCAAATAAGTAAATTAAGTTTCTCAACATTTTGCCACTTCAGGTAAACCTGTTACAATAATAAATTCACATAAGTGTCCGTACTTTCTTAAAAGCTGCCAGTAGTTCAAGTTATGCCAAAGAATTATACTTCCTCTTTCTAATTGAGTGCCTTCCTTTGGAGGCCAGTAGTGTTCAAAATGAGCTGCAGGACCCGCAAAGTTGACATTCAGTTGTGATGGTATACGAACATCCAGATAGGCAACATTCAGCCACCACTCTTCCAGCTAAAAGAAATTGAGAACATCAGCTTAAAGTTCTTCATAATACTTGAATGTGTAATTGCTGGCAATAAAAGCAAGCTACATTTGTTAATTATTCTTCAACATTTAAAAAAATAAGGCCAGGTGTACTGGCTTATGCCTATAATCCTAGCACTCTGGGAGGCTGAGGCCGGAGGATTACTTGAGCTGAAGAGTTCAAGACCAGCCCGAGCAACTGCAGGATCCTGTCTCTACTAAAAACAGAAAAATTAGCAAGGCATTGTGGTATACTCCTGTAGTTCCAGCTACTTGGCAGGCTGAGGCAAGAGGATCACTTGAGCCCAGGAGTTTGAGGTTGCAGTAAGCTATAATGATGCCACTGCACTTTAGCCTAAGTGACAGAGCAAGACTCTGTCTCTAAATAAATAAATATGTTCTCTTGTTTTAAATCATCACAGATATTGAAAAATGCTATTGTTATTTCTTTTTTTTTTTTTTTGGAACTATAGGATCTTAGATATTACTGATACTTGGTTTAACTACACTATCAAAACAAGAAAACACTGAAAGGCATCTTCAGACAGATCATCATATTAAAGTCATAAATAGGACTTGTAAGCATGGTTTACACATCACCTACATCAGAACCAAAAATACTCAATGACGTACTTAGGTGTTTTCTCAGAGTACTTGAAGTATAATAGATAGCCTATAAATCTTTACCTAATAATAGCAGTTATTAAGGTATTTACAATTTCCTTTTCCAAATGAAAATTGAAATACTAAATCAGAAATAGAAAACTTTTCAGTAGGCTTAAAACTAATTTAGATTTTTTAGACACAGTTTTCCATGTGCCCCTCTTTTACAATATGCAACTGAATTTCATATGTAAATAAATACATCTTATCAAATTACCTGGACTTCTTTTTGAAGAAATTCATGTTGTAAATTTTAATTAGTAATTCAGAAAAAGACATAAGCAAAAAGGATACAAGCAGAACAATATCTGTACCTTTACCTCACTTTAAAATCACTCACGGCTCAAAACTAAGAACAAAGGAATCTGGAGATCTAAAATTTTATTATTCCATAATAGCAATGGCTCATGAAAAAAATCAGCTTCCTTTTTATTTCTAAAACTAAAAGATAGTTACAATTATTATTTCCAGACTAAGCCAATGCTTTTTAATTGTGAAAATTCGTCCTCTGGTTCATGATAGCAAAGTACAAAAGTGGTTGAGCTGAAGAATTCAAAGATTCCTTGTTGAAAATTATTTAGACCTTCAATAATTATTATAACAGCTTCTCTGTCAATTTATCTAACACAAAATATTCATAACCATTCTCCACTCCAATTTTTTAATGGCCCCTTTTCTCCCTTTTCTACAGTTTAAATATTTCTATGCCTCATATGTGATATGTATTTTAGTGGGGTTTTCTCAGACTATAGTGATCTGGACAAAATGTTTCTCTTAAGCATGCTCTACAAATCACCTCAATCAGAACCACATGGAGTGGTTGTTAAAATAAGGATTTTTAATAATGTTTTATTTTTTGCACTTACACCATTACATGCTCACAGACCTACAATGCTAACAGAGAATTAGAGTGCTATTAGTTTTTCTACTTCAGCTTGTTATTTTTTATGACACTTCAGGAACCTAGCCAGCATTTTAAAATAAGGATTTCTAAGCCCCATTCCAGACATACTGCATCAGAATCAACGATCCCAGGAAATCTGCATTTTAACAAGTTCCCATAGGATAAGACAGGGACTCACACATAACACTCAAAAATCCCCAAAGTGATTCATTCATTCTTCTGAAGGCTGGTAAAGACAATAACGACTGCAAAAAAATTTTATAGCAATAATTTAAAAATGAAAGCTATGTACATTTTTACTTCTCATTCCTTAATCATCAATTTGTCAATCATAAGTATAATAACAAATACCCAATTTCTTTTTCCTTTTGCCCTTTCAAGTAATTTCTGGTGCAATTTTTCTCCAATTCCATTTTGAAATTTTTGAACTATTTCATCAGTTTTCTTGTATTCTTCTTCATTTGCAAATGGCTTTACTATAAAGAAAAATACATATTAAGGTATTTAGACATCAAGTACCACTAAGTCACTTCTATTACTATTATTACTTACACAAATCTTAAGAATCAGATAGGTAAAACACAGTAGTAATGTATTAAATATCACAGCAGTACAATCAATTACAACAGAGTTTACAACAAATGGTTGAAAAGCAATAATAAAAAACACTGTAAAACATAAAACAATGGATATTATGTAATCTGATAACAATTTCCTAAAATATTATTTTAAAATCATTCTAGATGACAGTTAAAATTATGAAGACAGGACTGTTGTCTAACTATTAGTCTAGTGGAGAAGTAAATCCTGTTGAGCTACAATTAAGAGCAATTAAAGCAAATTTCAATTAATGTTCAAATCAGAGCCTTGACCATTATGTATGTAAATGCAATATGTATGCACATATAAATATTACTCAGAGTACTACAGGGTGCCTCATGGACAATAATGGTTTCCTTCCAAAAAAAAAAGAGGATACAAAGTCCCTAGTCTACGAAAAAGAAATTTTCTGAAAATTAAACTATAAAATAAATTAGAAATCAGGAGACATTAATATCTTCCTTTGATTTGTGCCTCTTCAAAATCTTAGTAATCTGTAAAAGTCAATTTAAATAGCCATATTCAGAGACAGTACAAGTGAATATTCAAAAAGAGTGAATAATCAGTGAATTAAAAAAAGAAATTAGAATTCCCAGATGAAAGTGCATGAGAGAAAACAGTGGAAAAAGAAAAACATATCAAAGGGCTTCCAGTTAAACAAAATGAATCAAACATACAGATTTATCTTCATTCCTTCTAAACCCATTAAAATGACAGTAAAGTAATAAAAAAGGCAAAAATCCACAAGGACAAAGAAAATGAAAGAAAAGAGGACAGAAGACAAGTTAAGCTAGTATTTTACAAATTAGAAAACAGAGGAAAATGCTGACTGGCTCTGTAGAATAAAGTTAATATATAAAACCTGGGGAGTGGAATGTGGCAGGAGATAGGGGTAGGGTTAGGTGCAGATTAAGTAGCAAGCCAATTCTTGTGGTAGAACCCAAGAAAAGGTTCAAGAATTCAAGATACATGGTACCTCTAAAGACAGGAGAATTGCTTGAAAGTCTTCAAAAGCAGCAATTGGGCAACCACCTCATCCACACTGCCCCTTGTAGATTTGCTCTACTCTATAAAGCCAGGCAATTTCTTCCCACTGCCAGCAAAAAGCAGGTGGTTTACTCACAGGAGAAGTTGAACCAGACAAGACAGAACACATGGACTCCAGACCATACTGAAAAAAGGGGGATTACAATAAAAATGTACACCCTAAATGAGGAGCCCTCCAGCCCCCTACCCCTGCTCAACTCCTAAAACACTGACTTATGCACTCCTCTAGTCAAGACATAAGAGGATTCCTATTTGGGGAACCTGCTCAGTTCAAGAGAAAGAGGCACTGGTATTTGGGTATGCCCTAATGGAATCGTTAGGTCTCTGCCCTATTACCCAACAATAAGGCCCACTAGTTCCCAGGTACTACCCATGCACACAGACTTCCTAATCAGTTTTTTAGAGTTTCACTAACACATTAACTGCCACGTGAGTTGTGTTTAACTCACGCTAGTTTTGAGCCCGGGGCCTTGTGAAGCATATGTAATTCACACGTCTCTACCTTGGGAGCCACATGAACTATTTTTCAAGTTGCATATAACTCAGAAAACAATTAAAAAAATTTTTTTTTCATTAAATTAAAAAGGATCGTTTTCTTTTCAAAGTGTTTATTCTATTTTTGTAATAAAACACTGTGGCCCCAAGGAAAAATTTTTTTTTTCTAGTGTGGCAGTCAATGTGTTAAATAAGAATAACTAAGGATTGCCAGGGATTTGAGGATAGCCTTTCACATGACAATCAGAGAACAAACAAACAGATTGGTGATATCAAAGAGTAAATAGACCAAAAAGGAAAGGCACTATAATGAAAGGGAAGAAAATGTTTTAATTAAAAGCTTAGACCAAAAGGACTCAGTCCCAAAAGGAGAGAGCAAAGAACGGAGGAGAAAACTATCAAACATTTTTTTTTAATTCCCCAGAACTGAAGAGCACAACTTTAAAAAAATAAAAGAACCCACTGAGTGCTCAGAGAAATGAATGAAAAAAACTACACACCAAGGGACATCACTGAGAAATTCAGAATGCTAGCGATAAAGAAAAAAGATTAAAGTAAAAAATAGGTCACATATAAAGCATCAAAAATCAGAGCGACATCAGACTTCTCAAGAGTAATAAACAATGCCTTCGAAATTCTTTAGAAAAATAATTTCCATCTCAGAATTCTATACTTAGCTAAACAATCAAGTAAATATATTTTTAGGTCTTACATTTCTTTTTCTCTCAAACATCCTTTCTCAGGTAGCTATTGAAGATGTATCAAAATAAGGGAGTAAACCAAGAAAGAGGAAGACACCAATTTCAGGAAGCAGAGATTTCAACATAAGAGAGAAAGCAGTGAAAAGAATTGCCAGAATGATGGCAAATCAAAGCCCCAGGATAACAGCTGTCCAGCAAGCTCCAGAAAAGCTGATTACCTGATTAGAGGAGGGGCACAGAGCTCCAGGATGTCTCCAAGAAGAAAAGAAACTGACAGAATCTCTTACATATTTAAATGTATTCAGGGGTTTTCAGTGTATTGAAGTTTTTGGGAATGAACTATTTATGAAAACAAAGCAAATGAAAAATGAGGGGGAAAAATGCAGCAAGAACGTAATCAAAGTACAATGCATGGTTCACTGGTGAATAATTGCATAATTATAAACCCTGTATGGTCAGGTTAATTAAGTCAGGTAAATAACAATTAAAATCAGGTGAAATTCTAAATTAAATCAGGTACCTACTGATTTAATCCCAAATGGTGATTTTGTACAACTATATTGAGAGAATGAAAGGGAAAATGCAGGTATACTAGAATTTATTTATGTTGAGGGCAAAGAGGGTTAGGGGGTATAAGAGAGCTACATCTACATCTTTTTAGGAATTTATAATATCTACAACTAAAAGACCCAATAAATAGTAATATAAGAACATTAGTGTGTTCCTTTCTCCCTGTCTACCTCTTCCAACCCAGAGACAGCAAGACCAATTCCTCGTCTGCCTCTTCCATCTACTCAATGTGAAGATGAGGATGAAGACTTTTATGATGATCCACTTGCGCTTAATAGCAAATATATTCTCTTCTGTATGACTTTAATAACATTTTCTTTTCTCTATTTTATTGTAATAATACAGTATGTAACATATAAAATATGTATTAATCAACTGTTTATGTTATCAGTAAGGCTTCCAGTCAATAGGTTATTAGTCCAGTTTTGGCGGAGTCAAAAGTCATACACAGATTTTTGACTATGTGGAGATCAGCGTCTCTAACTCCTGCATTGTTAAGGGTCAACTTTAATTATAAGCCTAGAGAAAGAAGCAATTAGATCCTCATCAACTTCTAATAGTGTAATAACTTTCTAATAGCTAACAAAATTAACATATACTAAAAGACTATGAACATACCTGATTCAAGGTATTTTTTTAGTGATTCTTCAAGTGAAGGAACAGGCAGTGATGGAAGAGTATCCTGGTACTGAAATGTTCGTTCTTCAGTTGATTTAGCCAATTGGTTTTCCATGATACAATCACAATAGGAAAACTAAATAAAAGAGAGACACCCCTCACAACTTCAATCTCATAAATATTCTGATACAGGCTAGGTCCAATTCAATAAACCAATATTTAGGGACCACAGTATATCCAGGACTTGGTTCTAGTTCTTATGGAATTTATAAACTTGTCAGATAGAGAAAACCAACTTGAGAGAGAGAGAGAGAATGTAGACTCCAAGTGCTAGAAGTCCAAGAGTGATAAGTGGGACCATTTATTAAACACCTACCATTTGCCAGGTGCTGCAGTATATGTTACAGAAAACATGTTACCACCCTAACCTTCATGTTATCTCTGAAAATGCCATTCTTTGCCATTTTACTTATGAATACATGAAAACTCAGAGATTTAGTAACTTGCCTAAGGTCAAATCCAGGGCTCAAACCCAGATCTGTTAAGACTACAATCTTTGCCCTATACAAACGCAACATGATAGAGGGTAAGGGAACCTGCAGGAAGTTTTGATGGGTGGTTGAGAGTGGATATGTTTAAAAGGATTATGGGCTTAGAGAGAGAAAATTGAAGAGCAAAGTACGAAGAGGTATAGAAGTGTTATACAACGATAGAGCTACAGAATACATAAATCATATGAACAGCTGTTGAAACCTAATTGTACAGATGATGCAAGGCCTACACAGAATGATTTTAAGTATCCCAAAGCAATCCTGAACATTTTCCACACGTGTTCATTTTCATCAAAGAAATTAATTCAAAATGTGAATAAGGTATATAAGTGCTAAATGAAAAATGAGATTTCTCAAAGAAGCGTTTATAAATTATATATTAAAATAGCAACTGAGAAATCAAGGAACATTAATATTGAATTAGAAATTCCTGTCCTTTCAAATACTACTTTTTAAAACAACAAAGCTAAACAAAATATTCTACTCATAGAAGATCACAAAATTGTTACATCAAAACAAAATTTTAAAGAAAAAAATTAGAGGTTACAAAATTAAATACTATCAAAAATAAGGGCCTGGCAGAAACCATTTTCAGCCAATACCTTTTCCCCCTGCTTTCTCAAAAGGATCTCAAATGTTAGCAGGGTATACAGCCAACCAGCTATATCTTTCCTATCCTTCCTTGGAGCTCCGTGTGGCCTTGTGATGTATACGGCACTTCCAGGTCATGTTCCTAAAAAGGACTACATATGTTCTCTCTGCACTTTCCTTCCTTTTCACTGCCTGCTGCGTAGTGCCAACTGGAATAGCACCTGGATCCAATTATGGAAGCTATATATTGAGGTGGTCAGAATCTCCCTACTAGTCCTGGTCTCCTACCTCTGGCTGTATTTAAAAAACTTTTATTTTATTGATGCCATTGCATTTTGGGCTTTCTTTGTTAGGGAGAAGAGCTTAGTCTATATACTAATATAAACAGTCCAAAAATTAGGAATAACAATGACCTCATTGTTTCTCTGCTTCTATCTGATGACTTTGGCTGTTCTCAATTTTGACCATCAATAAACATGGCTTTGGATCTAATGGAAATGTAGATCTGGATCCAAGTACAGCTAGCCATGTGCCCCTAGGTAACTAACTTTAAGTGATTTTCCTCATCTGAGAGTGGCTAGTCATGTACTTAGATAAAAGTCAGATTTTTTTTTAATGCTTGCAAAAGCACACTACAAAAATAAAATAGCCTGAAACCACCACATTCTGGTAGGTAGAATTTCTATGAATGCGTGCCCCCTCCCCTCCGCCCCTGAAATTCTATCCCTAATCCCTAGAACCTGTGAATACGATGAGATCATTACTCCTGTGATTATGATTATGTACTACAGAACTGACCTTAAAATAGGGATATTATCCAGGTGGATCTAATCTAACAACTTGAGACCTTAGGACCAGAGAGCTTTAGCTTTCTCTGGTAAGTGGCAGAAAAACAAATCAATTTTAAAGCATGAGAAAGATTCCTGGTGCTGTTGCTGGCTTTGAAGATGCAGGTGGCTTTAAAGAACTGAGAATAGCCCCAGCTGACATGCAGTCCTTCCTACACATGTTTAGGAACTGAACCCTACCAATAACCTGAATGAGCCTGGAAGTAGATTCTCCCTCAGAGCCTCCAGAAAACAACCCAGACCTACAGAAATCTTAATTTCAGCACTGTGAAATTGTAAGTAGAGTACTCAGCCAAACCCACCCAGACTTCAGATCAACAGAGGCTGTGAGATAATAAATTTGTGTAGTTTAAACTGGTAAGTTTGTAGTAATTTGTTATGGCAGCAATAGAAGACTAATACACACAGAGAAGATAAGCCATTCTCTGTGTAACTGCCTGCCACTTAATAGATTCTAGAAAACTGGGAGCAAGAGTACTAATTTCATACCCACTAGCGTGTTTAACTCACCAACAGTTGGTACACCCTTAAAATATGAATTATCAGATTCTTTCTTGAAGAGTTGTCTTGAATTCTCAACTACAAAGATTAAGTTAAACAATGTAATTCCAATAACATTAAGAAAATGATAATGCTGAACTTAATTAGAGTGGACTTCCTGGGGCAATACAACGTGAACTCACAGAAAGTGGAAAAGGGAATCAGGAACAATAAGTGAAGGAACAGACTGTCACATACCAGTACACCAAGAAGATGAACTCAAGACTGTCAGGAGCCTGTTGAAACAATTGTGTTTTGAGACCACAGGGAACTGAACTAGACCGGTGACTGTGGGAAGGAAGAGACAAGCTTAAACATTTCAGAGAAAAAAATTAACAAAACCTGGTGAAAGAAAGCGCAAGGCAGACAATCTAGGAGCTGGGAGGCCCCATACTTAAACTTTTGTGAATCACTGCAAACACACGCAAAAAAAAGTCTGTCTACTAGAGAGCAGGATTAAATTATAGGATTAACTACCTAGGTTTCAGACAACCGCACCTTCCATTAGACAGGTCCACGACATACAAGGTACCTTTCGGTGCCCGGGTTATCTGCGCCGGGAATCCGTCGCAGAGTGACAACGGATCAAAGCAGAAGGGAATGAGAGCCCAGAGACTCCTCCCACCAACCCAAGGACAGTTCTGCACACGCCAAGAAGCCACCAGGTGAGAGAAATCAAACCAAGCACCACGACGGACCAGCCTAGCGGCCCAAGCTCAGGAATACCTCTCAGAGCCCAGCAGGAGAGACCCTTAGAGACACCACACGCCCGCCAAATCCGGACACCTCTGCGGTTCGACAGGATTTAACTCTGTTCTACACAACTTAACTTTCCCCCGCCCCGAGCTGGCGGGTTAGGGGAGGGAGGGAGTGCTATTTCAGCCGCCCAGTCCGTCCTCACCGCCAGCGCCTCGCCTCCTCCGCTGCAGCCTACGGCCGCGCCCGCTCGCTCCCTCCCGGCAGCGCTGGAGCGGGAATTGGACGGAAAGCCACGAGGGTCCCGCCCCGCACTCGTCGGGGAACGGGATTGGACGGGAAGCCGCGAGGGTCCCGCCCCGTGCTTGAGGCCGGGCACTGTCACATGGGATCCGGCCCCGCCTCTCGTGGACGTCCTCGGCCGGGGGTTCCATTCTGGGCTGTGGGCCTGGGAAAGGCTTGCTGTGTACCGGAGGAGCGGTCCGAACTCTGCGGGGCCGCAGCTTCCTGCCTGGTGCTGGGGGAGCTAGGCGCCCAGACCCGGGACGCGAAAGAGGCCGCGCCCACGAAGGTACCCAACCCTCTGGGATGGATGCAGGAACGGATGGCTCAGCCCCATGTTCACCAACTTCTGCGTGACTAGGCGCCCTGATTCCCTTGCTCTTCTCGCTCCCGCTTTGGCTTACCACCCGCTCCTTCCCTTCCCGATGTTACGCTGTTTGCAACCCCCAAGCAAGAATTTATACCAATGCTTTATAAAGGAATCTTGTCCTGGCAAGAGAACAGTGACCACACAGATCCCTACTTGGCCTCTTTCCCCTTCATCCTCTGAGGCTGAAGTTTGCCCAACTCAGATGTGCTGCAGCACTCCACCTCATCCCAGGTCTCCCTGCTCTTCTACAGGTCTTCCTGCTACCCAAAGCCCTGAAGCCCCCAGGGATGCTCCCACTAAAAGCCTGGGGCTGATCTGATTCATGTCTTTTACTATCTCACCAAGAAATGTAGTTTAACCAGACTGGAGCTAGGCAAGTTCTAGAGGAAGATCATAATATGGTTAACTTAGTTTCACAGATTAATTCATTTTACATTCACCTTCTGAAATAAAACATACTGTTTCATTTTTAATTTTAAATAAACTGTTGCCTTTTTGTGGAAGGAAAAGACCAAAAGTTTACACTGACTCCGAACTAGATATAAAATATAAAGAACTAGATTTCAAATTATCATGTCATTACAGGGCCCAATCCCCCATCTGTCATGCCTAACTCCGTTAGTAGTAAAATCTGACCTTAATGAAATTGAGGTTATTTATAACTGAATGTTCCCTTGGTGTGAATAGTCATAAATTTTCTACAGAAATATTAATGTGTTTGATTACAAATGCAGCTTGCTGGAAGTGTTGCATAATATATGGCAGACATACCTTTATAAGAAAAGTTCTGAATTCTATCTGAAATATGTTTTGCCAAAAAGGTTTTAAATAAAGGATTGTGAACGTGTATTAATTTCTGAAAGTGTGATAAAGAAATTTTTCCCTGAAAATATATAAGTACTATGTTCTGGTTAATGTTAAAATTTGCTTACAAGATAGAATTCTTAAATTGATTAATAAAAAGCTACTAAAAAACACCGTCATTGTACAATTTTAGTGAATTTTGACCTCTCTTACAGAGTTTACTGCATGTTTAATGCCTGCTGGTGGCATAGAATTTGGTATCAGTTAGCTTCACTCTCTCTCAGTCATCTTATTTAAGTGGAGGCAAGATGTTTCTGTAAAGATTCCTGAATTCGATAGAGAAAAAGTTGTGGGACTGAAGAAAATGAGTAGAACAGAGATTTTAGTATGCAGGAAAAAATCCTTTAAAATATACTGATAAGCAGATGTACCAAAATCACACAAAAAAGGTATTTTAAAATAATTTATGTTTTTCTTCAAAAATGTGATATATATTGTAATGGCAGATTCCAAATTATGTTGCATTCAGGTTAAATTTGAACTAGTTTGCATTTCTCACAGTGAGGTGGGAGATATTGGCTGGTGAGGAAGATGTTTCAGGTACTGAAGTATTTCAGGTATTCAGAAATATTTTTGAAAATAAGAAGTTGTCCCAATATTACAAATTGACTATGAGTCAAAATATTTTTCTGGAGGAAAACTTTTTTGTAGTACAAGTGGTGATAATTTTTTTAAGTTGCCATTAAAAAATCCTTTATTTTTATTCCTATGTAGCTCTTTCTCAGTATACCACAAATTGAAAAGGCCTTTACAGACAAGACTGGATAAATTTCCCATAAAAAGTATAAAAATACTAGAAGTTGTTCACATTATGCTCTCCATAACTAGCAGCCAAGACTTGTGACTCTAATAAGTAATGAAATATAGTAAATAGCCCTAATGTTATAGGACAAGTCCGTAACCTAATTTCATCCTGATGTATAAATGAACATACTAAAGAAATAATTATGTGATCTTTTCTTATTAAATATTTTTAATGGGGTGCAGTAGACCACCATGACCAATGGGGTGTGGTCATTTGGGGAAATAGCCAACAGCAAATTAAAGTATGCTGGGTGTGAAGTAGTCAACCCTGTACTAAAAATTAACTCTATTACCAACAGCAGATGAACAGTGTTTCTTACAAAGGGTCTCTTTTTAGTACTGATCGTTCATTTGGGGTTGCCTTTGATGATATTTTATGGTACATGAAAATTTACCACCAAAATCCTAGGAGAAGAGTTAAGATAACTAGGATGATTTTACATATCAGAAAGGTTCTTATATTAATAAGGAATAACATTTAAAAACATTTTTAACTACTGTATTGAAATATAACTTATATACCATAAAGTTTATCCATTTAAAGTGTATAAATAAATGGTTTTTGCTGTATTCACAGGGTTATACAGTCACCATAATCTAATTTTAGAACATTCTGTCATCCCCAAAAGAAATATTGTACCCATTAGCACTGCAGTCCCCATCCCCAACCCCTGGGCTGCAGACTGGTCTGTGGCCTGTTAGGAACCCGGCTGCACCGCAGGAGGTAAGCAGGGCAAGCAGCAAAGCTTCATCTGTATTTATAGCTGCCTCCCTACTATGATACCCCACATTAAAAACATTAAAAATTACTGGCGAACCTGGGGATTGGACTTGCTTGAAGCTCTGGCATGTGGGGGGGAGGGGTGGTAGGGGCAATGTATGTAACCCTAACAATATTTGTACCCCCATTATATGATGAAATAAAAGGGAAAAAAAAGAAAAAAGGAAAAAAAATTACTGGCAAATAAGATGTGTGTTTTTAAAAATTGAGTGCTAGGGGGTGTTGTATAGGCCATAAATACCAGTACCACAGTATTTTAAAATGTGAGATTATGAGCTATAATAATCAGGGAAAATATAAAATAAGTGGGCCACTAGAGAAACATGTCAGTTGGTAAGTAAGGAGGAAGATGGGCTTTCTTTCTGAATACGATAACAGTATGAGTGTTTGATAAATGTATGAGGGACAGTGAGGAACCCAAGGAGAGATAAGTTTATACTGGGTGTGTCTCCATAGAGAGCAATGGATAGATGGTGCTAATAGATGAGAACCTTGGATACTAGAGAGAAAAAACACACAATTTTAAAGCTGGAAATATAACTTTCTCCTTTTGAACATAAGAGACAGGGACTCCAAAGGGGTTCATTTCCTCCACTGCCCATAGGGTCTAAAATGCAAATTTCCTGCCTCTCAGCTCTTCCTGCTATACCACACTGTCTCTCAAGATTGCTCTTGGTAAGAGAAAGCCATTATAGGTTTGTTAGCTAGACAGTGTTTTGGAGAGCATAGCAGAGTGAAGGATAAGATGTGAAGAGATAGAACCACAGGAGAGTCTCAGTCAGTGTTTTAATTCTCAAGAAGAAATTCATTGCTGAAGGAGAAAAAGAGCCTGCTGGCTAGGAAGACCTCCCAGCACCTTGTGGCATTATTATTATAGTTCCTGCATTGCAGAAGGCAAGATACAACACAAAAGTCCCTGTTTTTGAGAATCGGCATCTTTCTGGAAAGTGTTATGAATGCTACAGTTAAGTTACACCTGTGTACTTTGAGCTCTGTCTCAGGTGAGTTGGAAGACAGCCGATCTCCATTCCTTGATTACTTTATATTCAGAAGTCAGACAAGCTAGATATTAAAAATATGGATTTACACAAAGACAAACTAAGAGTTTTCTTAGGAGCGACCACTCAAATGTATTTAATAGATAATTCTCTTAAGTAGCCATCTTTATAGTATGGAATATATGATTCTATATCATCACTACTTTCCAAGAAAATGAAAGATGCCTTTTCTCATTTATTGGAAAGAGTTTTATGAATGGCCTTTAAATATTATGTATTTAATGTTTATGTACAGAATGTTTTTGAGAAATCATTCCATTTAATCAGGCACTTAAAAGAATGAATTAAAGGCTCTTTTTTAGTAACAGTTTTTCTCCTGAGAAATAGAAACTTGACAACTTTATGAAGGTTTTATAGCAAAACTTTAAGTGACTTCCTCTTAAGTCAATAGAAATAAAATAGTCTTGTACTAAGATTGTTAAAGAAGCTTAAAGATACTGTATCATATTAGTGTGTACCCAACAGTGCATCAACTCCTATTCAGCATTGTATTCTTGCTTTATTGAAGCAAATATATTTCATATGAAGTATTGAGAATGTCTGATGTGTTTCCTGTGCTTCTTCTGGGTTCTGAGATTTATCTTGTTACACAAAACCATTCTGCCTTTTGCAAATGAGGCTATAATGTTCTTGAGTAAACAATTAATCATTGTTAATAGATTTCAGAGTAACCTCGGAGAGTCTCACGATTCCTTAGCAGGACCATTGTAATTCAGATAATGTGGGGTGAGGCAGGAAACCGAAGTCCAAAGCCCAAGCCCAGGCTCAAGAAGAGGCCTGGAAACCTAGTTCTGCCACTAACATGTACTCTTGAGCTTATCACTCAAACCCTATGAAGGCTTCAGTGTTCTCTGGGAAATAAAATGGTTGCTCTCTGTTCCCTAATATCCCTACCTACTTTATACTGTGTTTCCCTGAAAACAAGATCTACCCATAAAATAAGCCCTAGCAGGATTTCTAAGCATTTGCGCAATATAAGCCCTACCCCGAAAATAAGACCTAGTGATGGGCGTGGCTGCGCAGCGGATCTGCACAACCCGTGCATTTTGTGGCAGAGCGGTAAAGAAGACGAGCAGCTCTTCTCCTCTGCCCCATGAGAGCTCTATTGCTCAACATGAGCGATTGGGGCCAATGGTTCTAAAGGAAATAGAGTTGCAAGAAATTCAGAATGGAATTCGGGGTTTGGAGACTTATGATGTTCCAGAAGAAGACGACTTAACTATATTTGAATAAATGTAGATTGTTGCACCGTACTTAAAAAAAATAACACATCCCCTGAAAATAATCCCTAGGGTGTCTTCTTGAGGAAAAATAAATATAAGACCCTGTCTTATTTTCAGGGAAACACGGTAGTTCTCAGAAATTCCCAGTGAGCCTCACAAGGTATCACTGGAATCAAAGCAGGGTTCATTGTGGCAATGTCTCCTGCCAGGCAGAAAACAGTGGGCAGTGGAGTAGTTAATCGAGTGTGTGATTTATAATCCACCACAGGAAACTTGTAGGATTCCTTACAAGAGCAAAGTGAGTTCCACCATCTCTTGCGTTTGCTGTCCTCGCTTTCCTACACACAAACTCCTGCAGGAAACCTTTGTTATTGTTCTCCCTTTTTTCCTCATCTCCCCTCCACACCAGCAGCCCAGGCTGACTGCACAACTGTTTCCTCACAGATCTTTTCCACTCTGTCCTTTTTGCAATCCTTATGACCCATTCTCAGCTGCAATTTCACAGTTACTGAGACTGGGCAGCTTGATACATTCGTTAACAATGGCTGCCTAATACTACAATTTTCTTGTTAGCATTTCAAGTACTTTGGACACTGGTGTGCACAAAGAATTTTCTTGTTAACATTTCAAATGTTAATATTTTGGTGTGCACAAAGTCGCTTCCTTTTCTTTTTGTTTCATAGACACTGTTGTGTGATTAGCTAACGGAGTAAAAGGCTATACAAATAAGTATTTATTGATCACTGCTCCTTGCTCAACATTATGTTAAGTACAGATACAAATGAATGAGACAATTCTAAATTTTCCAGTTTTCTGTTTCCCTGGATATGACAGCTCAGAGAAGGTAAGATTCCTAAGGTATTCTGTGGGATTCTGTTGTATTTTGTGGAGAAGCATGCATATTATGAAAATTGACCACAGACTTCCCAAGTGTGTAACTTATACAAAATGCATTTGAAATTATGCCTCTGTTAGTGCTATTAATACATTTATGCATTTTTCATTGTTTATACAGTTCTTCTCAATTTAATGCCATCCCTTGCCTTAATGTTTGCTTTTGATTAAAACTTTAACATAGGGCACATATCATTTTATTAGACACATTACATGTCTCTAAGACAGTGCCAATCCAAAGTGGGTGTAACTTGAATTTTTATGTGAAAACAAAAAAATACTGGATAAGAGCTGTTATCCAATATTCTGGATTGTAAGAATATGAAATATTTTTATTTCTCTATATTCCTCTGTATTTTCCAATAGTCGAACATAATTTTATACATATATGCATATGTACATGTACATATTCATATATCTGCATGTATGTATAGATATACACACGTGAATATTTGTGTATATCTATATCCATATATATTTTATGGCACCTGACACTATCATAAGTCCTGTGTCCTGCCCTTGAGAAAAATTATGTGTCATTATTTCTATAAGAGGTCAATTATCAGAAGCTCAGAAAGAGTAAGTGGCTTATCTATAATTATTCAACCAGGAAGTGATGAAGAAGAGACCAGAACCAGGATTTCTCTAGCTACTAGTCTTGTACTTTTCCTGTTAAAATAAAAACAACAGGTGAAATTTGGAGACCACACTTTCCTTCAGCAGTATACATTTGTGTTACCTATTTTATGTTAAATCTCTGGTATTCCAAAACTTAAAGTGTGCAATCCAGGCATGTGTGTGTAAGAATGGTTTACTGTCCTTTAGCAATTTGAAAGTTTGTCTTTTTTTTATATCTAAAAATGTCTTATACAGTAAAATGCATATATTAGACTCTCAATAATACCTTAAAGAATATGTAAAAAAAAAAACATTAACAGTGGTTGCTTCTTGGTTACAGGGTGATGTTTTTCTTCTCATTTATACTGTTCTATAGTTTTTTAAATTTTCTATAATGACTCCTTCACAGTTTACCAGTCATCAAAACTGATTCTTTTATAAAAAGGATACTGATATTCCTGAGTTCATGTTTTATTCTTCAAACAAGGAAGAAGTTTTATTCAACAAGTCCAAATATATCTTCATGATAAATATTTACCATTATAATATATTGGGTTTTTTAAATTTGAGACAGAGTCTTGCTCTGTTGCCTGGACTAAAGTGCCATGGCATCAGCCTAGCTCACAGCAACCTCAAACTCCTGGGCTCAAGCCATCCTCCTGCCTCAGCCTCCCTAGTAGCTGGGACTACAGGAGCGTACCACTACGCCCAGCTAATTTTTTCTATTTTTAGTAGAGACAAGGGTCTTGCTCTGGCTCGGGCTGGTCTCAAACTCCTGAGCTCAAGTGATCCTCCTGCCTCGGCCTCCCAGAGTGCTAGGATTACAGGCGTGAGCCACTGCACCCTGCCTAATATATTGCTTTTTAAAAATTCCATGACAGACTCCTTTAATAATCTATTGGAGGTTATGAAACCTCCCCTCAGAAAAAAATACAAATTACATATTCACAAAATGTTGCAAAAAAATTCTGGAGGTTCACAAATGCCCTGATGTTTATTCATTTAAACCCTAAGTATCGCCCAAAGCATGAGCTGCAATTTTCATCAGAATACCTAGGATACTTGCATTAAATGCAGATCTCAACCTTGCCCCAGACTTTCTGAATCAAAGGGAATTATGGGGCCCAGGAATCTGCCTCTTCAACAAGACAGTCCTTCCCCACCCTGCAAGCAAATGCAATGAAAAGCAAGTGAGAAAATCTCAGGACCTAGG
Organism: Cheirogaleus medius; assembly: GCA_008086735.1. Taxonomy (NCBI): domain Eukaryota; kingdom Metazoa; phylum Chordata; class Mammalia; order Primates; family Cheirogaleidae; genus Cheirogaleus; species Cheirogaleus medius. The sequence goes on from VBSM01002217.1 coordinate 48,949,311, forward strand.
TGTCTATAGAGCTCCCATTAAGAATTCTAAGTAAGAAGAGCAAAAGCTAAAATAACAGAGAATATCCATGCTAGTTCTTGAAACTAGGAATCTGAGCAGGAATTTATCTGGTAGAGAAAGAGAGAAGGGAGTGTCCATCTAAGGAAGGGGCAGAATTGGTCAGGTAGAGGCATTGGGGCACAGCGAAAGTATGGACTAACAAGTTTGGGAACTGCAAAGAAATAAAGGCAGCTTAAAGGGCTCATACGAAATCATGAGCAAGGCTGCAGAATCGGTATGTAGATAGAAGTCATGTGGGCAAAAATAGTGATGCCAGACTTAGGCTTGTGGAGTCTTGAAAAAAGAGTTGATGTTTAAAGAGGTCTTAGTGACATATGGCTATATTAACTTTCTCATTGTTAAGAGTGTAATGGGATCCCATGAACAAATATGGAAAAAATATTTACCTGCGGAAAAGATAGGAGCTCATGAGATCTTCAAAAGCTATTCCAGAATTATAAAATATTAGTGATTAGAAGAGACCATATTATCTCTTCCAACTTTCTAATTAAAAATATGCTTTGGAGTTTATCAAATGTTTATTGTCATTTGAGGTAATACTTCCATGAAGTAAGATAACAGGTTAATATAATGCATATTTCCTCATTTTATGGTTGAGATGACAAGTAATGATTTGCCTCTAGGTCACACACTGGAAGAGCTGAATTTGGAAGGAGTTCTAATCCCAGATTATTTCTTAAATTTCACAATGCCCAACCTAGATAATAATTTAGTAGTTGTGCTTTGTGCTGTGTATCTATAAACAATCTTTGTCCACGTAGTACACATTGTAGATGACAAACAGTGCAATTGTGCAGGGAGACAGCTGTAATAATAGCCTGAAGCCTGTTAGCACCTAGCACCATGAACTATGGTAGCCCTTTGGAAATACTGAAATTTGAGTAGCTTGTAAAGATAAAAGGAATAATATTCTACAGGAGCATAAGTGTTTTTAGAAAATGTGAAATCAATGGGTTGGATTATATTTGTGGTAAATGAAACTTAGGTTTTGGAAATGACATTCAATCATTAGGAATGTCAGTAATCCTAGATAAATGTCCACAAACTCATAAGCAAGTGAAAGTTTGTGTCCTGGTTAAATGCCCTAATAATTTGGTACTTTTTATTTTTCTCATCTTTTCATCCATTCATCATCCATTCAACTGTACTTACTGTTGCCAGTCACAGTATTAAGTGCAGGAAATAAATTAGAGGATAAAACTGATATATCTATCAGTCTATCAGTATCCTCTAGTCTCATGGAATTTACAGACCAGACAGGGAGACAGCCATTAATCAAATGAAATGCACAAATAAATATAAAATTAAAACTTCCGTTAAGCTCTATTAAATGAAATGAAATATTATGTTAATTTACATTTGGTGGTAAAGGAAATCTCTCAAAAGAGACAGCATTTAAGCTGAGATCTGAAAGATGAATTAAGTTTTGCCAGGTGAAGATTGCGGGCAGTATCCTCCAGATCAGGCGTCCTCAAACTACGGCCCGCAGGCCACATGCGGCCCACCAAGGACATTTATCCAGCCCGCTGGGTGTTTTTGCCCGTTTTATTTTTTTACTTCAAAATAAGATATGTGCAGTGTGCATAGGAATTTGTTCATAGTTTTTTTTTAAACTATAGTCCGGCCCTCCAACGGTCTGAGGGACAGTGAACTGGCCCCCTGTTTAAAAAGTTTGAGGACCCCCTGCTCCAGATAGAGGGAAGAGCATGTTCAAAGACTTTGAGGAAACCTGGAGAAGGTTCATGTGGCTGGAGGTCCAAGAATCAGAGGAAGTCTGTCTGTCAAGAGAAGAGGTAGGCGAGAAATGAGTTCAGGCAGGAACATTTAACATAATCCAAATCAGCCGGAGGAATCTTAACCCCAGCTGCTGCTTGAAAGTGGTCATTCTGACCCGTGTGAGTTTGCATTTTGGGGAGAGAGGAATAATTTAGACTGCCAGAGTGCAGTGTTTTCAGGGACAGACTGTTCATATTGTTTTACAACAACCTGAATAGAAGATTTTCAGCCAAGAGTTCATAAAAAGAAGCTTGTCTTGGTTAGGCAAATTTACTATATTCCTCTTAGAGCATTCAATATGTTCTATAATAGTTTTAGACAGTGTAAAATGGTAAGATGCTATTTAGACCTGTACAGTTAACTCAGATTTTTAAAACAATGAGATTGCCTGATGTTTGTGCAGATTCGGGTGTGTATATGTTACCTCACATGGTAAAAGGGACTCTGCTGATGTAATTATATTAAAGGATCTTTAGCCAGTGAGATTTTCCAAGATTATCCATGTGGGTCTAATGTAATTGCCAAGTGTCGTCATAAGAGGGAAATGGGTGGGGCAGAGACGGAAACAGAGGTCAGAGTGATGAGCATTGCTGGCTTTGATAATGGAAGAGGGCCACAAACCAAGGAATGCCAGTGACCTCCAGAAGGTGGAAAAGGCAAGAAACAGATTATCCCTGAGAGCCTCCAGAAGGAATCAGCTCTGCTGACACTTTGACTTTAGCCCCATAAGACCCATTTTGATCTCCTGATCTCTAAAACTGAAAGAAAACAATCTGTGTTGTTTTAAGTTTGTGGTAGTTAATTACAGCAGCAATAGCAAAGTAATACAAAATAGATATACCAATTATTTGCCCAAGGGCCACATCACTAGTAAGTGATGGGTGAGGTATCAAACCTAGATCTCTCTGACTCTCAAAGTTATGCTCGTAGCAGTATGACTTATGTATAAACAAGGGAAGAATGATCTCTATTGAGATGTTATTATTAGAGATTTATTCTAAAAGTCTGAAGTGTTTGAGCAAAGAATATATTACAGTAGAGATTTTGAATTAGTTTTGGTTTCAAATCAGCCTTCCAGATGTCATAATTCCCCCTGTCAATAGCTTGTATGACAAATTGACAGGCCAGAAGCAAATCTTGAATGAGAAAGAGAACATTATTTTTCCAAATGGTCTTCTTTTTCCTCCTCCTCCACCTACTAGTAGTACTATCACCGTGACCTACTTATTTTCCATTCTTGAGTGCTGATATGAACTTTATGTATATATATGAACTATATGTATATACATACATAAAGTTAATAATTCTTTACGTGCATTAACATTTTAATAAAGACCTTCAGTATACTGCACTGCCATTCAGCCATTATGGTATGTAACTAGAGTGAATGGGAAGAATAAAGAGGAAAGAAGTTGAAAGAACGGCAGCTTCCAATTTGTTTGATATGATTGAGCCTATAGAAAGCCACCTTCTGTGTAGCTGGATATCCAGATTCAAGTCTGGACTGAGTGACAGATGTGGCCAAACATCCTAGGGAATGTTCTCTGGGAATTTATATGGCATATATAAATTAATAGCTTTTTAAAGTAACCCAAACAAGTAATCCTAAAGGTTACTTTGAAAAAGCAGTTCAGATCAGGCGTGATGGCTCATGCCAGTAATCCCAGCACTGTGGGAGGCCAAGAGTTCGAGACCAGCCAGGAAACATATCGAGACCTCATCTCTACAAAATATTTTTAAAAACTAGCTGGGCATGGTGGTGCATGTCTGTAGTCCCAGCTACTCTGGAGACTGAGGCAGGAGGATCGCTTGAGCCCAGGACATTGAGGTTGTGGTGAGCTATGATGATGCCACTGCACTACAGCCTGAATGACAGAGTGAGACCCTGTCTCAACAAAAAAAAAAAAAAGAAAAGAAAAACAAGTTAAAAAAAATCCCTTAGCCACCCAAGAAATGAAATGCTATATCCTTTCCTACTACAGAGGTAAAGGAAAGGGATAAAACAGGTTGAATATATTATATTTAAGTAAGGTCTGTAGGAGACATGAAATGGAAACAGCGGTCGGAGTGATGGTGATTGCTGGCTTTGAAGATGAAAGAGGGCCACAAACCAAGGAAGTACCTGACATGTCCTGGCTGTCTGTACTCACGAAACAGCATAGGGATAGGACTCGAGCCCCTCGCCCCTGACCATGGAAGTCAACATAACCTGGCCTAATTAGCTGCATGGAAGCTAAAGCAAATAGTTTCCTAATTGCCAGAATTCAGCTCATACCCATATAAGGAAAGGGCTAAACCATTTTTCTTATGAGTAGTATTTTTCAGGACCACTCGAACAAGATACTGATATAAGCTGATAAGACACCTTGCTGCAAGAGAAACCAGACCTATCTGGATCTAACTGCTTCAAGCCAGAAGAGACCCCCATTCTGACCTTACCCTGACTTTTTCCTTATTATGATCTCATTTTAATGCTAAAAAATCATGCCCACGGATGGAGATTTAACATGCTAATAAGACATGATGCATGAGGAAGCATGTAATAGAACTATGCAGGTACAAGAAAATCTCCACCTCTACATGCTTACACATCACCCCTTTCCTGCCTAAACCTCTTTAAAACTCTCCCTGAACTCCTCTTGGGAAACCAGCCTGAGGAATTTTTCCTTTGTGCTGTCTCCCTTGTGCTCAAGCATAAGCCCCCCAAAAGTCTTGCCTGTGACTCCCATTGGGCTTCTTGTTAATTTCTATTATGTAGAGAGAAGGGCCTGCGCCAGTAACACTCAGAGTCTAGGTCATGCTCATTCATGATCATCCTAAAGGTTAATGTTTATCTCCCTTTTCAGCCTGCTTCTAATTTTTCTAATCTCCATTCTATTAATATCATTACTTAAGTCTTGCATAAGTAACTATGCAATTTAAACTGTGAACTGTTTAAATTTGTTTTTGAAAAGAGATACAGTAGAAATTAAGTTAAAATACACAAATAACTGGACTATCAGTTGCATAAAATTTGAAACTTGAAAGGGAAATACATTCTAAACGTAAATTGTAAACGTAATCATTACATTTTAGCTCACTTTGCAAGTCATGTAACTCGTATTCATTCACTCTCTTCTCAATCTCAATTCCTTTCTTGCCAACTGTGAGAACTGATTACCTCTTCATCTTTCACATGATTCTTGTAGAGTCCATAATGATTTACTCGGGACTGCTTTACGCAGTCTAGGCTACAGTTTTCTTTTTTTTTCTTCTTTTTTTTATTTCAGCATATTATGAGGGTACAAATATTAAGGTTACATATATTGCCCATGCACCCCTCCCACCTCGAGGCAGAGCTTCAAGCGTGACCATCCCCTAAATGTTGCACATCTCACTC
>VBSM01002217.1:48954625-48974614 GCA_008086735.1 Cheirogaleus medius
TCATAAATTCTTTGCCTAGGCCAATGCCTAGAAGAGTATTTCCAACGTTTTCCTGATAAGGGCCTGCCTTGAGTCCTTTGCAGCTTTGTGGTTGTGAAAACAAAAAAAAAGTACCATTACTCTGATCCAGTTCATTTGTTGAATCCACACCCCTGTCTTCATCATGATCCATCTTTAGCCCTGTCTCTATGTTTTTGTTGTTTTGTTTTGACTACATATCTTTTATCAGGTTTTCTGTGAATGCCTTCCTGATTTCTAAGGTTTCTATGTGCTGAACACACAAAAGACAACATACATTAATCAAGTGAACAGAAACGTAGAAAATACCGTAGAGGTGGAGGATGTAAACACATTTCTGAAATCCTTAGGGGGAAAAGAAGAAAGGAGTGGAAGTGAAGGGGCAGACTAAATGAAAGAAGACCAGTTATCAATTTGTAATGCTTGGATTTGGGTCATGATGTAACCCAAATAAATGTAAAACATCTGTTTTATACATGGCTAGACTTGGTTTGCTAATATACTGTTTAGGATTTTTCCACTTATGTTCATGAGTACATTGATCTAAATGTTTACTTTCCAGTAATGTCCCTGTGGGTTTTTGGTCTCAAGGTTATGCGAGCCTCATAAAATAAGATGGATAGTGTTACCTCTTTGTCTAGTCTCTGTAAAATAGGTATTATTTGTTCCTTTAATGTTTGCTAGAATTCACCAGAAAAACCCCTCTGGACCTAGAGTTTTAATTCTATATATTATTGCTTTAGAGGTTAAGTTATAGGTTTATACAAATGTAAAATTGATTAAATTTTTGTCCTTATGGTATAAGGTTTTTTAAAACTTTTTAGTTTGAAATAATCACAGATTGACATGAAGTTGCAAAAGTAATACAGAAAGGTCCCCTGTACCCTTTACCTAGTTTCCTTCAATGGTTACATTTTAAACATAACTAAAGTTCATATCAACACCAGTAAATTGGCATTAAAACAATGTGTATACACAGTTCTATGTCATTTCATCACATGTATACATTTGCATAACCACAACTACAATCAAGGTACAAAACTCTTCCATCACCACAAAGAATGCTCTTTTATAGTCACACCTATTCTCCCTCTCTTCCCCACCATTCCCAATCCCTGGAAACCACTACTCTGTTTTCCATCTCTATAACTTTGTCATTTCAAAAATATTATATAAATGACCTTTTGAGATTGTTTTACTACACTCAGCAAGATGATCTTGATATCCATCCAAGTGGTCATGTATATCAAAAATTCATTCATTTTTATTGCAGAGTAGTATTTCATGGTTCAGATATACCATAGTGTGTTTAACCATTTGCCTATTGAAAAAAATTTTGGTTGTTTATATTTAGGGATACTACAAATAAAGTTGGCAAAAACATTCATGTACAGGTTTTTGTTCAATGTAAGTTTTCATTTCTCTGAGATAAACGCCCAAGAGTATGATTGCTGGGCTGTGTATGTAAGTGTATATTTAATTTTCCAAGAAATTGCCAAACTACTTTTCAGAGTGGTTTTATCATGTTATAGTCCCACAAGCAATGTATGAGACATCCATTTCCTTCACATCCTCACCAACATTTGGTATTATCAATTTTTTAAATTTTGGCTATTATAATAGATATATAGTGATAGCATATTATGCTCTTTCCTTATAATTGGAGATATTGAACATCTTCTCATGTGTTTATTTGCCATCTACATATCCTCTTCAAGAAAATGTCTTATCGTGTTCTTTGTTCATTTTCTAATGGGATTGTTTGGTGTTTTACTATTGAATTTTGAGATTTTTAAATATATTCTACATATGACTCGTTGTCAGATATAGGATTTGCCAATATTTTACCTAGTCTGTACTTGTCTTTTCATCTTTTTAAAATTTTTTTATTATTTTAGAGATGAGGTCTCACTATGTTACCCAGGCTGGACTCAAACTCCTGGGCTCAAGCAGTGCTCCCACTTCAGCCTCCCAAGTAGTTGGGACTGGTGTCATGGTGCCCGGCTTTTCATATTTATAATAGGGTCTTCTGCAGAACCAAATTTTTAAACTTTGATCAAGTCCAATTTATCACATTTTCTTTTTTGAATCATATTTTTGTGTCCAATCTAAGAACTATTCATTAAGTTCTATATCCTAAAGATTTTCTTCTTTTTTTTCTGAAAGTCTTATAATTTTATATTTTGCATTCAAATCTATTATCCATTTGAGTTAATTCTTTATCCTGAAACATTAAGTTTTTTTGGCAAAAATAAATTCAAATGTTTAGAAGTAAATAGTCAGTTAAGTGTTAGAAAAGTTCAGAAGAGGGAGAGGTCAGCAGAGGCCGTAGGGTTTAAAGAAACTCAGAGGAAATAGAACACATGTGCATTTAAAGAATCTGAATTTAAGGGAGAAACCCAGACAAGAAAGACCTCATAAGATTGTTATTGCTTCTTCAACTCCCAGTAAGTCTTATACAATTACAACTTGTGTCAGTTTTGTTTGGGTGTTTTTATGTGTTTGTGTGTGGGTTTTTTTTAATTGATCCATAATAGTTGTATGTATTTATGGGATACATGTGATATTTTGATACATGTGTACAATGTATAATGATCAAACCAGGGTAATTGGGATAGCCATCACTGCAAACATTTATTATTTCTTTGTGTTGGGAACATTCCAAATCTTCTCTTCTGGCTTTTTTTTGAGACAGAGTCTCTGTCACCCTGGGTAGAGCGCAGTGGCATCATTATAGCTCACTGCAACTTCAAACTCCTGGGCTCAAGTATTCCTCCTGCCTCAGCCTCCCGAGTATCTGGGACTACAGGCATGGGCCACCAACTTGGTTAATTTTTTTTTAAATTTCAGAATATTATGGGGTATACATGTTCTGTTTACAAAATCTGCTTTTGTACAGTTTGAGTAAGAGTTATAAATGTGTCCTTCACCCAGATTGTGTGCATTGTACCCGTTAGCTGTGAATTTACCCATCCCCTCCTGTCCCGGCACCTGCTTGATTTCCATTCAGTTTTACTTCCATATGTGCACATAAGTGTTGATCAATTAGCTCCAATTTAGTATTGAGTACACGTGGTGTTTGTTTTTCCATTCTTGCAATACTTCACTTAGAAGAATGGTCTCCAGTTCCATCCAGGTCGTTACAAAAGATACTAGATCAACATTTTGTTTTTATCGCTGGGTAGTACTCCCTGGTATACATATACCACATTTTATTTTGATTTTTAGTAGAGACAGGGTCTCACTCTGCTCAGGCTGGTCTCAATCTCCTGAGCTCAAGCAATCCTTCCACCTTGGTCTCCCAGAGTGCTAGAGTTACAGGAGTGAGCCACCCTACCCCGCCTCTTCTAGCTATTTTGAAACACATAGGTGACTCTTGACCAGTGCAGGGATTATGGGTACTGACCCTTGTGTGGTCAAAAATAGAAGTATAACTTTTGACTTCCTCAAAATGTAACAACTAATAGCCTACTGGTGATCAGGTCTTATCAATAACATAAACAATTGTTTAACACATATTTTGTGTATTATATCTATTATATACTATATTCTTATAATAAAGTAAGCTAGATAAAAAATGTTATTAAGAAAATCATAAGGAAGAGAAAATATATTTACTATTCACTAAGTGGAAGTGAGTCATCATAAAGGTCTTCATCCTCATTGTCATCATGTTGAGTAGGCTGAGGAGGAGGAAGAAGAGGGGTTGTTCTTGTTGTCACAGGTGGCAGAGGTGGAGGAGGTGGAAAGGGAGGCAGGAGAGACAGGCACACTTGGTGTAACTATTATTGAAAAAAATCCACGTGTAAATGGACCTGTGCAGTTTAAACTCATCTTATTCAAAGGTCAACTGTGCTATAAATTCTTGTTACTATCGTTGCCCTACTGTGCTATCGAATACTAAAACTTATTCCTTATAACTATGTATTTGTATCCATTAACCAACATCTCTTCATTCCCTGTCCCCTCTACTCTAGAGGGGGGCAGCTGTCTTCAAGATTGCCACCACGCAAGAAAGAGGTGGAGCAAGGGCAAGTAAAAATACCACTGTTAACCTATGGTTTTTAGATTGTCTTTTTCATTCATTTAGTGTTTGCTTGGGTGCTGTAAACTTTGGATAGGTTTCCAGAGTTCTGACAATGTTGCTCCTAATAGTTTCTGCTTGTATTTTTAAGTTTCTATTGACAGATGAGAGCTTGGAGCTGCCTGCTCTGCCATTTTGCTGTCACTCCCTGAAGTGACCTTTTAAAAATCTGTAGTAATTATTTTGTTGTTGTTGTTGTATAGATTTTTGAGGTCCCAGTTTGATGCGAAGAGGATATCCTAAGACTTTGCACCTCGGGCAGGATCAAACTTCACTTTCTATTTCTTTTGCTATGTGATTCTTCAAAACCAAAGCTCAAATTGTGTGAGTAGGCATTTAACTATTTTCAGGAAAATTTTTCTGTATTTCACACAATATTTTTAATTTTCATTAGGACTGTTGATCTGAATAACCTAGCCTGTGATTATTAGAATGAGCTGTATAATATTGTTTTTTATCAAAATCAAACCAAACATAGCTCAGATTGTCAAACTTTCAAGTAAGTGAAGTTTTGGAACTTTGGGTTTATTGCAGACATTTAAGCATTTTTATATTTGTTTAGAGTAGCAGAAGATGGGGATTATTACTCAGAGCCTAGTTGAAGCCAAGACTCAAAAAAATGCTTTGTAAAATATAAAATACTATACAAATATGTCAGCACAATTGAAATAATTTTGCTTCAACCCCCTTACCTGCCCTCAACTCCCCTTTTCACCTCTTGAACTCACTTCTGTCACCATCCCTGGGATCTAATGCTGCTATGTATACTGTTTCCCAGTAGTATAACTATCTGATAAACTCAAGGACACTGAAACAGTGAAGAGCATCAATAAGTCAATAATATATACCTCTCAGAAGGCATTTGCATTAAAATAAACCTCTGGAAAAGATTATATTTAAGACAAATTACACATTTGCTTTAATTGTAGTTACCACCTGAACAGTTTAGACATTTTGAGGTAGATGCTTTTCCTTGACTATTCTGCCCACACCGGAACACCTATCCACTTTCTCCAAAAGTGGCCACAAACTGAAATGGGTCTGTGTAGGTGCAATAGTTTGGATGTTTTTCCCCCAGATCTCACGATGAAGTTTGATCCACAATGTTGGAGGTAGGGCCTAATGGAAGGTATTTAGGTTATTGAAACAGATTCTTCATGAATGGCTTGGTGCCATCCTCGTGGTAATGAGTAAGTTCTCACTCTATTAGTTTCTGCAAGAGCTGGTTGTTAAAGTGAGCCAGCCACCTCCTCTCTCACTCTCTCTCTTGCTTCCCCTCTTGCCATGTGATCTCTGCACACACTGGCTCCTTTTCCTTTTTTGCCATGAGTGGAAGCAGCTTGAGACTCTCACCAAATGCAAATGCTGGTGCCATGCTTTTTGTACAGCCTACAGAACCATGAGCCAAATAAACCTCTTTTCTTTTTGAATTACCCAGCCTCAGATATCCCTTTAGAGCAACACTAAATGGACTAAAGCACTCGGCAATCTGAAGACTTATATGGAACTACAGATTAGCTGCAGGTGATTTGTCAAAGTTATTTTATATACTTATCTCAAAATATTTTAACAATCAATGATTACTTATTTTAATTGAGTTCCAACTCACACAGTTCACATCCAGGTCAGAAGCTGTCAAAGTTAAAAAACATCCAAAGTCTAAAGGGCAAATTTTGAAATGGAAGGGAAATTTTGGTCACTTTCCAAATCTTTTGTCCAAAAAGGAGCAAATTGATGCAACAGGTCATTAGCACTGAAAAGAATAAATGTGAACTTTGACATTACCAATATTGTAATTATCTGCAAGTGAATTGGGATATACATCCCACTATATGTGTCTTAATTTTCTAGGACTGCCATTAAAAAATATCACAGACTGAGTAGCTTACACAACAGAAATTTATTTCTCACAGTTCTTGAGGTTAGAAGTCCAAGGCCAAAGTGTTGGCAGGTTTGGGCTCTTATGAGGCCTTCCCATTTGGCTTGCAGATGGTGGTGGCCTTCTCATTGTCTTCACATGGCCTTTTCTCTGTGCATGTGCATTCCTGGTTTCTCTCTATATATCCTAATCTCCTCTTTTTATAAGGACACTAGTCAGATTGGATTAGGACCTACCCTAAAGGCCTCATTTTAACTTATTTGCCTCTTTAAAGGCCCTGTCTTCAAACACTGTCACATTCTGAGGTACTGGGGGTCAGGGCTTCAACATATAAATGGGGGGGGTGACACGATTTCATCCATATATGTTTTTCAAAGAGTCACAGTTTCGTTAAAGTACTACTGGAACAGTTGTTGCTATCGGGTGAGGAAGAAGAAAGATTTTCTTGAGGTTTCTTATTTAAAGTTTTTAGATTTAGCAATGGATTATACCATATGACACCAAAAGTAGAAGCAACAAAAGAAAGAGTAGATAAATTGGACCTCATCAAAATTAAAAACCTTTGTGCATCAAAGAACATTATCAACAAAGTAATAATACCACTTACAGAATGGAGGAAAAATGTTTTCAAATCATATATCAAATAAGGGTCTAGGATCCAGAATATATTCAAAAAACTCTTACAAATCAACAACAAAAATACAAACAGACCAATTAAAATATGCACAAAGGATTTGAAAAGACATTTCCCTAAAGAAGACATACAAATGGCCAAGAAGCAGATGAAAGATGCTCAGTATCATTTGTTATTATAGAAATACAAATCAAAGCCACAATAAGATACCCCTTCATACTCATGAGAATGGCTATTTAAAAAAGAAAGAAAGTAAAATAAATGTGGGGCAGAATGGTCAAGTTATACATGTGAAGAAATTGGAATCCTTGTATACTGCAGGCAGGAAAAAAAATGGTGCAGCTTCTGTGGAAAACAGTTTGGCAATTCTTGAAAATGTTAAACATAGCATTTTCACATGGGCCACTTCTAGGTCTATATCCCCAAGGAATTAAACAGGTACTTAAACAAATACTTGCATACAAATGTCCATTGCAGCACCATCACAATAGGCAACAGGTAGAAACAACCCAATGTTCCCCAAGAGATGAATGGATAAACAATTTTTGGTATATCCATACAATGAAATTTTATTCAGCCATAAAAGGGAACAAAGTATTGATATATGCTATAACATGGATGAACCTTGAAAACATTACACTAAGTGAAAGAAGCCAAACATGGAAGGTCACATATTATAAGATTCCATTTCTATGAAATGTCTAAAATAGACAAATCTATAGGAACAGAAAGCTGAGGGGAGAGTGGAATGGTGAATGACTGCTAATGGATATGTGGTTTCTTTCTGGAGTAATGAAAATATTCTGGAATTAGATAGTAGTGATTTTTGCACAACCTTATGAATATATTTTTTAAATGACTGAATTGTGTTACTGCAAGGGTAAATGCTATGATACATGAATTATATCTCAATCTTTTAAAATTAAAAAATGATGATTAAGTATAATCTTTTTTTCCTTACAGCATTCTTATTTTTGAGTTTTAAAAATGAAGGATAAAAATATTGAAAATTTAAACTGGATGAATTTCAAAACTATATTTATAAGCAATTTGATTTATAGGGGGATGCAATTTCAATATGAAATTCCCCTTTTGTGGACAAGAGAAAAATTTTAGGATAATAAAATGAAAGAATGTTCAAAAAATAGGAAAGAAGTAGCCTGTATTTCTTAAAGAAAAAAGATAAAGTAATTTTTATAGATTTTGAATATTATAAAATATGTAAAATACCAATTTTGAATATCACTGAGACCAGAGTTACTATTTAATTAATAGAAAATTCTAAAACATCAAAGGATTCTTCTAAAACCACTCGCTCATGAAAAGTTTTGCTTAACCTTTAGAATCTGTGTTGGAACAAATTTTCATTCCAAAAGGAAGCTTAAAAATAAAGGAAGTAAGGCCATTTTCCCAAATATGCTCCCAAAAGAGTGTAGAAATCCTATTTCTATGGAAACAAGAATATTGAACCCAAGTGAACATTTATGTTCCAAAGGGCAGTCATAACTTAATGATTCTCCTTAAATGATTAACAAGAACATTTAATGTAAAGTTAACCAGTTTACAACAGAGCCTTGAAATATTTTATTCTTATATTAATAAAACAGGGAAAAATGTTCACATAAATATTAACCTGAGCTGCCATCATGGTCTAGTGATGGAACAGAATTCAAAGGAATTACTATTGGTAGCTTGGTGAATTATGGGAGAGAAAAAATTCATTCTATGATAAGAAGGGTAGCTTCAACAAATGTCCCAAATTTGAATGAGAAAGGCTAGAGAGGAGATTTGTATCATTAATCTCTGTAGATGACATTAATAAAAAACAATTAGGAGTAGACAGTTGGTTACTTGAAATAGTCTATTTCTACCTTCACCTAATTATTGAGCCTGATTTTGCAAATATATTAAACATTAGCGATTTCTGATGGCATGATGATCATCAACACCTTAGTCCTCAAATATCTTTGGGACTAAATAAGGCTTCAAGCCTGTTGGTGTCACTTATAGGCAGAGGGAAAAAACAGTAAGAAAAAATGAGAGGAAAGGAAGGAGATGAAAAAATTGAAAATGAGTGAATGGAAATGCCAGCAGCACTTACCTAAATGCCGATGGAAGAGAAATGTACGAGTTTCCCCATCTGCCAACTTCTACTATAGTACTTTATGAAAAAAGACCTGGAAAAAGAACATTAACAATGATTGTTACTGAGTGGTAAAACAATATGTGATTTTTTTTCTTTCTATATTTCTGTATTCTCTATGTTTTCAATAATAAAGCATTTTAAAGTTAAAAATATTACAAACAAGTGATATTTGTTTTAAAAATGTACTGAGTCCAGTGAGAATGGCTTTTATTAACAAGTCCCAGAACAATAAATGTTGGTGTGGATGTGGAGAGATAGGAACACTCCTACATTGCTGGTGGGACTGCAAACTAGTTCAGCCTCTGTGGAAAGCAATATGGAGATACCTTAAAGCCATACAAGTGGATCTACCATTTGCTCTAGCAATCCCATTACTGGGCATCTACCCCAAAAAAACAAAAGACACTCTGTGAAAAAGACACCTGCACTTGAATGTTTATAGCAGCACAATTCACAATTGCAAAGAGGTGAAAACAACCGAAGTGTGCAAAAATACATAAGTGGATTAATAAAATGTGGTATATGTATACCATGGAGTACTATTCAGCTTTAAGAAACAACGGTGATATATCACCTCTTGTATTTTCCTGGATAGAGCTGGAGCCCATTCTACTAAGGGAAGTATCCCAAGAATGGAAAAACAAGCACTACATGTACTCATCAGCAAATTGGTTTCACTGATCAACACCTAAGTGCACATATAGAAATAACATTTATTGGTGTTGGGCAGGTGGGAGGGGGGAGGAAGGGATGGGTATATACATACATAATGAGTGTGATGTGCACCATCTGGGGGATGGACACGCTTGAAGCTCTGACTCGAGGGGGGGCAAGGGCAATATACATAACCTTAATATTTGTACCCCCATAATATGCTGAAATAAAAAAAAATGTAAGATAAAAAAATGTACTGAGTAATATGAAAAAGCGGACAGGACAAGAAACAGCACTAGAGACCGAACACAGCACTGGTCTTTCACTGTGGCTCCATTCTCTGAGGTTTGACATCCAGCCTGCCCTCCACTAGACGCAACGCTTGCTAGGCCACCTCCACCCAAGCTTATTGACAAGATAGGAAGAGGGCAGTAAATTAGAGACCCCAAGACTGGGCTAGCTGGCTGCCGAGACATACCCGGCAGGTCTTGATCATATGAATACTAATACAAAGAATAGCTACCATTCATTAATACCTGATAGTATCATTACTAATACAAAGAGCAGCTTCCCTGTCCTTGAGCTACTGAATTTTACATACATCATCACATATAATCCTCTCAGTATTCCTAGGCAGAAGATACTATTATCCTCATTGTAAAGGCTTAGAAAAGTAACTTGCCAAAAAGCATCTATCAGAGCCAAAGTTCCCGTCTAATCTGGTCTACCCCCAAATCTCTGCTCCTACCCTTGATATACAGATTTGTCAGCTGTCCCTGACCATCAAGGAAACTAAACCCAGAGGGGACACCTACTTGAGCTTCAACAGAGAGCACTGGGAACAGTCAAGAATTTAAATGCACTCCTTTCCGCCTGGGCTTGCCATCCCTACATCTGAAGAGGTTGCTGAGTAGAAACAGTCCTCACCTGCCTCACTGCATCTTTTTTCTTCCTTTCTAATTAATCATATGTGCCATGAGTTGAAAGGTTCTAAAACTGTCCATCAGTTTCCAAAGTGTCCTATCCTCTAGAATAAGCTTTGTGCCTCTAGTTGCGCCCAGGGTGAATGAATAGGATGTTATTATTTGGATTTTTACTTGATGAGCAAAGCAAATGCAACTGACTTATGAACAAGTTCTGCAGCTATTGTTAACTCTTTGGCAATTAAAGCACAAGATGAAACTTGTGTTCTGTCATGCCCGGGACTTCAGGAGGAGCCAATCTAACTCCATAACAAATCAGGAAGGAAAGTGTAAACATTGTTTTGAGAGTGCAAAAAAAATGTAATTAGGTTCACCTTCTTATTTAAGAGGTTAGAAACTTTTAGTCCTAAGAGAGCCTTGGAAAGGAAAGTCCAAGGAATAAGGGGTAGTGTTCAAAGGTAATTGCTAATATTAACAGAAGGCTTCCTCAAAATTTTAACAGTATATTTTGAGGAAGGGTTTCAGAATGACTTTTTCAGTTTATGAAATGTTTCTTGTAGTTTTTAAATTATAAAGTGTCAGGGAACCCATTTTAGAAAATGCTGGTGCAGACCCTTGCTGCTCAGTGTGTGTAGGCACGTGGTAGCTTATTAGACTCTCAGGACCCACCCCAGAACTACTGAATCGGCATCTGCGTTTTAACAAAATCCCCAGGTGATTTCTATGCAATAGTTTAGACTGATAAATAAATAACAACAGCAGCTGGGGGAGGCGTTTGTCTCCTGTGGGTGGGAGGAGTGGAGGTGGTAGGTGGAGCCTGAAGGGATCCTGTGTCTCATCCTGGGAGAAGTGATTGGGCAGGGAAGGTGAGCAGGTGGATGTCCTGTTGAGAGCGTGGTCTGCAGTAGAAGGGTAGGTGGCCCTTCCAGCTAGGCGGGCAACTCATACCTGTGGCAGCAGAGCCTCCTTTCGTTCAGTCCGTGGTGTCTGGTGAGGGAAGCCTGGTGAAATTATTTAACCAGTGACTGCGGATGAACTGCCCATTATGGTCTCAGACCCTGCAACTCGGAGTTTAGGAGGTTTTTAGTGCTCTGTCAAGCATTTTCTTTGTATGGAATTACAGGTAATTTAATGTTAATCAGCCATGTTCTCATTCCAAGCCCCTCTGCTTCATATTTTCTAGAATTTCCTAAATGCCTCTGGTCTACTAATAAAACCTTCTACATTTTTTAGTAATGCCACCGATTCTGCTTAAAACAAGAACTTCTCTGAAATATTTCAACCCCAAACTTGATTTTCAGAAACCAGATTTCTAAGTTACAGAATTGATATTAAAAGAGCATATAAATGAGCTACTGAATGAAAAATACTGTAGAATTTTAGAAAATGTGGGATCCTTTACTTAAATTCAGTGTCCTGTGAAGTGGGGATGGTGAAACTTGCTGGCGGGTTAGAGTGATATACATGGTATATTTTCTAAAGTGTTAGAATTATTATTAGAATCAGTATTCATTTATGCAATGTAAACACACCATTAGCCTCACTGACTATGTACATACTAAACCAATGAGAATCTAAATTCCTGGCCGTGTACATCTGACTGTTGAAAGCAACAGAGCTTGACCTAGAACGTGAAGTTCTGGATTGTTTATTTGCGACCATACATGGTAAGGATGGTTAAAAGTGAATGACCATAGAAGAACAGGGAGACCTCATTTATAAAAGGGACAGTGGTCACCTGGCCTGCCAGGAATGCTGACAGAGAGAATGGAAATTCCCACGATCTTTACCATTCACTGGACCAAGGGCCAGCCCAAGCTAACAATAACACCAGAAAGTCTTCATATTGTCCTGCCTGTCAAAGAGAATATTTCAAACATATTTAGAGCAGGGTCCAGCCCAAACCCACTTCTCTTCATAATAAGCTTATACAGCTCAACAGGTGGCTCCTCACCTCCCACTTCCCCTCCTCCCAAACTGTCACCCTTTGCTGCTGTTGTAACAAAGTACTGCACACTTAGTGGCTTACTACAACAACAAGTTATTATTTCTTATGATTCTGTGGTTTGACTGGGCTCTTCTGGGCAATTCCATTCTCCAGGTTGGTTTTTTAGTAATAGAGCTGATATTTGATTTTCACTTGCTCTTTTATAGTGCTTTAATTCTCAGGTGTTCTGAATTTTAGGGGCAACGGTAATATCTCCAACAGAAGACTGCTTGTGTAACCAACTTTACTGAAGAGCCATGAGTGATTAAAGGAAATTTAAATGTAAGGGAAAAACCTTAAATTATATGTTAATTATAACTGTCCCCAAAATATAGATTTTTTAAAAAAAATAATTAAGCCCTTCCCAATCCATTTCCCTGTCTTGGTATCCACTCTCTTCAGAAAGAGGAAGAGTTTCTCCCGTACGTTACAGTAGAAACCACACTGTATTCTTCAACAGAGCTAAAGTTCTCTTTCCCATTCCTTCTCCAATGGGCATCTTAAGACAATAACTTGCCATAAAACATTTCCCAAATGTTAACATAGAGTGAGGGCATGAGCCTTATCAGACTGGCCCCAGGTGGGCCTTGACACCCTAAATCTTTGGGTTTCCTTGAGAAGTCACAGGAGGGAAATATGGCTGTGCCTCTTCCTCATTCTTCCTGCAAGCTCCTAATAGATTTTCCCCCACGCCCCATATGTACAGCCCTTGAGGATAAACTATCAGAGATAGTAGAATTTACATCCATATGAACGATGAGAACTATCTGTCCAAGTGCAGCCTCAACAGCAGATTTCCCTTCCCTCGACAGAGAGAACACTTCACAGTGCAGACCAAAACCCCTTTCTTTTTGTTCATTCTTTGTTTTCAGACCTTGCCCAGGAAGCTATTAATGTTTTAATATATATATATATTTTTAAAAATCAGACCCATTACAGTGTATTTCTAATAATACAGAGAATAAATGATGGCTACTCTTTAGCTACATAAGTCCAGACAGAAGCACTGATTGCCAGTTTGCCTTTACTTTGAGCAAAATCAAATTCATGAACACTATTCTCTATAAGCAGAAGATGAGCAGTTCAAAGAATTACTTTCTCTCTGTCCAGAGCCCACACCCTAGAGGGGCTGGGTTAAAGAGGTGTGTTTTTCTTTCTGTGTGTATAATCTCTATATAGTTTATGAAGGCCATTCATTTTTACCATTTCCACCCAATGGAAGAAAACAATCTGAGGAAAAATGTGCCACATAGCTACATATTAATAGTAGTCAAATGTACCTCTAGAGCCTGTTGCCTGTCCATCTGTGTGCACTTTTGCTTTCACCACATCAGACCACCAGGCAAGGGTGGTCAGTCCACATGGCCCCAGCATCTGAAACAGTCCTTTGAGTGCCAAGTGTTGGCTTTAAGTTTCAAAGCATTTTGACAGATTTCTTCTTTAAGACTAGATTCCCTATAGTGACTTTATCCTGAAAGAAAACAAAACACACATCGTTTCCCACCTCTTGGAAAAGTCCTAGTGTTACCAGCCTCCGAGTGGAAGTTTTTACAAGTTCTTGGTGTTCTTTGGAAAAAGAATTTCAGGATGAATCATGTCAGCCAAGCAAGCAACAGCTTTTTTTAATTGAAACTGAATGTATACTCTCGGGAAGGAGAGAAGATGGGCTAGAAAGAGAGCAGCTGCACTGAGAGGAAGTGGTCTTAGATCTTTTGTAGTCTTACTAATTGATGGGAGGAATATTCAAGACCAAGGGGTTGGCTTTTACTAAGAATTTGGGTAGTGAATCCTAGAATTGGGTTCCCTCCCATTTTTGTACTTCATATGGTTGTCTTGGAACTGGCATGATGATTTCAAGGGTGGAGAAATTTTAAAACCACAATGTAAATTATATAATTAGCCAAAGTTCATGTAAGGTGACAGAGATAGCTGACAAGCCGGTTGAAGCCGGTTCTTGCCTGCAATTGTCAGCCCCTCTAATTTAGCTTCTGGATAAATGTTGTTTATTTTAATACCTGCACCTGATCTTCAAGCTCCTGCATCAGGTCTCAGCCCTGTCTTTGCAACAATAGTCAATCCAGAGCCTATTTTGGGTAACAAAGGTAACAGACATATTGTTGAAGAGCATTTCAGCTCATATTAATCTGGTGGGCCCCAATGCAGTAGGGGGAAAAAAACCCACCATAATAATGGGGTTCCTAACTTCAGAGGAGAAAAACAGTGTATTAGTTTGCGAGGGCTGCCATTACAAAGTACCACATGCTGGATGGCTTAAACAATAGAAATGTATTGTCTCACAGTTCTGGAGACTAGAAGCTTGAAATTAAGGTGTCTGCAGAGTTGGTTCCTTTAGAGGGTTCTGTAAGAGAATCTGTTCCATGCCTGTCTGCTAGCTTCTAGTGGTTTGCTGGAAATCTTTAGTGTTCCTTGGCTTGTAGATGCCTCATCCAGATTTCTTTTTTTTTTAATTTCAGCATATTATGGAGGTACAAATATTATGGTTACGTATATTGCCCATGCCCCCCCCCCCATCATCCAGATTTCTACCTGCCTGTTCAGATGGCATTTTCCGTGTGTGTGTGTGTGTGTGTGTGTCCTCTCATGGCATTCCTTTATAAGGACACTAGTCATATTGGATTAGCGGCCCACCCTACTCTAGTATGACCTCATCTTATCTAATTATACCTGCAATGACCCTATTTCCAAATAGGAAATTCAGAAGTACTGGGTTTAGGACTTCGACATATGAATTTTGGAGGAGACATAATTCAACCCATAACAGTGAGGAAATATTTTCTCTTTTAATCTCTTCTCTGAAAAGTAATGGCTGTCTATGAAAAATATGCATACACTTATTCTAATAGGTTTCATGCTTAAAGAACAGCCATGCTATCAGGTCATACTGGAGAGAATACTGAGAAGCAAATTAGACACAACCCCACAGCAGCCCTCAATAGCTAGAGCAGCAGTGATCCTTGCCTGGTCCCTGCAGTGTGAGCTGATCACAGCACCACTGACGGCCTTGCCCAGTCCCTGGGACTCCTTCAAACTGAAAGACTCAGGCTTGGACAAAATGCATGGTGGGGATGAGAATGGATCTAGGATTTATGACTGCTCCTAGTGGTAAAGGCTGGCTGCCTGAGAGATGGTTGAGATTGACCTGAAAAGACCATTCACTAAGATCTTTGGAATGGGGGACATACAGGAGAAGACCCCTGTCTGTGAAGGGCCCTCCAGCCTTTAATGCTATCCCTGTAGAACTCTGGCAAAGTCATACCGTGTTTCCCCGAAAATAAGACAGGGTCTTATATTTATTTTTCCTCAAGAAGACACCTTAGGGCTTATTTTCAAGGGATGCGTTATTTTTCCCTCAAAGCCTCAGCTTGCAGCACGCACAGGATGGCCGGGACCTGACAGGGGGAGCCAACCTTGTTGGTGGGGCTGCCTGCACCTTTCTGGTCACCTCTGGGATAATAGCTGTCACGATGGGGCAGATGAGAAGGGCTGCTTGTCTTCTTTACCGCTCTGTGACCAAATGCATAGGTTGTGCAGATACGCTGCGTAGCCACACCCATCACTAGGTCTTATTTTCAGGGTAGGGCTTATATTGCACAAATGCTTAGAAATCTTGCTAGGGCTTATTTTATGGGTAGGTCTTATTTTCGGGGAAACATGGTAGTTAGAAAGCACTTTGGCCCTTTTCCCATGGTATACATCCCTTTGAAAACTTCCCTAATCTTTCAAAGAAAACAACTCTCCTTACAGGAGAGTCTTGATGATATGGAAGAAATCAGAAAGTCAAGAAAGGAGAGGGCCATTTTGTCCCTGGCTTTGACAGAGAAGGGACATTATCTGGTTAAGAGGACTATTTTTTTTTTAATTTCAAAGTATTACTGGGGTACAAATGCTTTGGTTACATAAATTGCCTTTGCACCACCTGACAGGTATGCCCATACCCCAGACAGCGCACACTGCATCTGTTATGTATGGATTTACCCATCCCACCTACCCCTGTACCTGCCCGTCACTCTATGAATGTTACTTCCCACATGTGCACATTAGTGTTGATCAGTTAGTACCAGTTTAATAGTGAGTATATGTGGTGTTTGTTTTTCCATTCTTGTGATACTTCACTTAGAAGAATGGGCTGCAGCTCCATCCAGGATAATACAATAGGTAGTTCATCATTTTTTATGGCTGAATAGTATTCCACGGTATACATATACCACACTTTGTTAATCCACTCATGTATTGATGGACACTTGGGTTGTTTCCACATCTTTGCAATTGTGAATTGTGCTGCTATAAACATTTGAGTGCAGATGTCTTTTTTTCCTTTGGATAGACACCCAGTAGTGGGCTTGTTGTATTTAATGATAGTTCTACTTTTAGTTCTCTGAGATATCTCCATACTACTTTCCATAGAAGTTGTACTAGTTTGCAGTCCACCAACAGTGTACAAGTGTTCCTGTCTCTCCACATCCATGCCAACATTTGTTGTTTTGCGATTTTTTGATAAAAGCCATTCTCACTGGAGATAAGTGATACCTTATTGTAGTTTTGATTTGCATTTCCCTGATGATTAGAGATGTTGAACATTTTTTTCATATGTTTCTTGGCCATTAGTTTGTTTTATTTTTAAAAGTTTCTGCTCATGTCTTTGATCGCTCTTTAATGGGGTTGTTTGATTTTTTTTCTTGCTGATTTTCCTGAGTTCTATATAAATTCTAGTTATTAGCCCTTTATCAGATGTATAGCATGCAAATATGTTCTCCCATTCTGTAGATTGTCTATTTGCTTTAATGATAGTTTCCTTGGCTATGCAGAGCTTTTTAATTTGATTGGGTCCCATTTGTTTATTTTTGTTGCTACTGCGATTGCTTTGGGGGCTTTCTTCATAAATTCTTTGCCTAGGCCAATGTCCATAAGAGTTTTTCCAACATTTTCTTCTAGAATTCTCATAGTTTCATGTCTTAGGTTTAAGTCTGTTATCCATTGTGAGTTGATTTTTGTGACAGGTGAAAGGTGCAAATCCTCTTTCAGTCTTCTACATGTGGCTTTCCAATTTTCCCAGTACCATTTATTGCATAGGGATCCTTTTCTCCAGTGTATGTTTTTGTCTGCTTTGTCAAAGATCAGATGGCTATATGAGAACAGTTTTATATCTGGGTTCTCAGTCCTGTTCCATTCATCTATGTCTCTGTTCCTGTGCCAGTGCTATGCTGTTTTGGTTCCTATAGCCTTGTAGTATAGCTTAAAGTCTGGTA
Organism: Cheirogaleus medius; assembly: GCA_008086735.1. Taxonomy (NCBI): domain Eukaryota; kingdom Metazoa; phylum Chordata; class Mammalia; order Primates; family Cheirogaleidae; genus Cheirogaleus; species Cheirogaleus medius. The sequence continues at coordinate 48,972,218 of VBSM01002217.1, forward strand.
CAGTGATGCCTCCAGATTTGTTCCTTTTGCTTAAGGTTGCTTTAGCTATTAGAGATCTTTTCTGGTTCCAAACAAAGTATGCAAGGATAATTCAACATACATAAATCAATAAATATAATTCACCACATAAACAGAAGCAAAAACAAAGATTATATGATCATCTCAATAGATGCAGAAAAAGCACTTAACAATTCAGCAACCTTTTATAAGAACTCTTAACAAAATAGGCATAGATGGGACATACCTCAAAATCATAAAAGCAGTATATGACAAACCCACATCCAACATCATACTGAATGTGGAAAAGTTGAAAGCATCCCCACTCAGAACCGGAACAAGACAAGGATGCCCACTGTCACCACTTCTATTCAACTTAGTGCTAGAAGTCCTAGCCAGAGCAATGAGGCAAGAGAAGGAAATCAAGGGTATTCAAATTGGGAAAGAGGAGGTCAAACTATCACTCTTTGTTGATAATATGATCTTATATCTAGAAAACCCCAAAGATTCCACCAAGAGATTCCTGGAATTGATAAATAAATTCAGCAAAGTCTCAGGTCACAAAGTCAATGTACACAAATCAGTAGCATTCCTATACACCAATAACAGTCAAGCTGAGAGTCAAAGACCCAATATCTTTCACAATAGCTACAAAGAAAATAAAATACCTAGGAATATATTTAACCAAGAAGATAAAAGATCTCTAGAAAGAGAACTATGAAACACTGAGAAAGGAAATTGCAGAGGATGTATACAAATGAAAAACATATGATGTTCATGGATTGTCAGAATCAACATTGTTAAAATGTCCATACTACTCAAAGTAATTTACAGATTTAATGCAATCCCCATCAAAATACCAACATCATTTTTCACAGATCTAGAAAAATAATTCTAATTTCTTTCTAATTTTAAACTTAGAAAATAGTTTCAGGGGAAAAAGTCACTGAATTTTGGAAAAAATGTTTTTGGGTTCGTATTGAGAAAGGATTCATCATATTAGTACTATACTCATTAAAGAATAGCTGCAAAAAAATAGTGGTAAAAATTGTCTCTGTCATTTCAGTCTTGTTTTCAAAGTGGGGCAGTCAGCCTATAGTTGTTGGTTCCAAGCATAGGAGTTAGTACAAGACAAACACATATTGGCAGTTCTGGGTAATGGACAGGGGTTAATATGGGATGTATTTTAGTCTGAACACCTAGAAAATGTTGTCAATAAAGGCATTACTGTTTCAATAGTTCTCCTAATATATTTTCTCAAATCAGATGTTACATTTCCAAATCAAATTCCACACATTTACAAAAGGTGACTCTTTGAAGTGTCCTTAGCAAACATTTCTGATTCCCTTATTTTGTAAATGAAGAAACAGACTCAAGAGAAGGGTTTGGCTAAGTTCTTCCTTTAATTAGTGACTGCCTTTAATCAGTGCCTCAAGAGAGCAGAGGTTCCTAAATGCTAAGTGTATCAGAATCACCTGTAGGGCTTGTTAAAAATGAAGATTGCTGTGCCCCACCCCCAGGGTTTCTAGTTCAGTGGTTCTCTATGTGGGACCAGGGAATTGGCATCCAAGGTAATGCAATGGAGATGCTGCCGGTGGGGAGTGGGGGCTTAGTTTGAGAAACACTAGTCCAGAGATCATAAATATGAAGAAAAAGAAAATGGAAATTCAAAGAAACTAAAGCTTTAGATTTTTTATTGTGTTGGATAGGCTCTTTGGGTTATAAGGATAGAAATTTGATAAGTTAACTGAGTCAATAGAAGCCTATTGTAAAGATATAAAATATTATAAGAATTTAAGATACTGTGAGGCTATGGGTAGACATTTTTTCTTTTTTCTCTTTCTTTTCTCCTTTCTTTCTTTCTGTCTTTCTTCCTTTTTTGATTTAGAGTCCTACTGTGTTGCCCAGGCTGGTCTTGAACTCCCGGGCTTAAGCAATTCTCCCACCTCAGCCAAGAGAGAAAAATTTCTGACATTTTTAAAAGGCAGAAGATATGAGCACAAAGAAGGACCATCCTGGAAAACCAGGTACTGCAGTTCAGCCAGGCTTCAAAGTGACCAGAATATAGATTTAGAGCATAATGGTAATCATTCAGAGTTCAATAAATGACCTAGTTGTACCTTGCCCCCAGCAGATGAAGAAAATTAATTTGCCCTAATGAAATGTAAACTTGGCTGCACAGTGGAACAAGCTAGGAGCTGGAAAACAAACAAAAAACCAACCTGAAACCAGGGTCCCACTGCTAGTAGTTCTGAAATAATTGATTTGGCATATGGCCAGAGCATTGATATTTTTGAAAGCTCCCCAGGTGATTTTATTTTTCTATTTCTTATTTTTTAAATATGAAGTGGGGGGAGTGAGGAGGGAGGTTCAATTTCCCTTTTTTTTTTTCTTTTTTTT
>VBSM01002223.1:32304-45838 GCA_008086735.1 Cheirogaleus medius
GCAGACACACACAGGGACACACACGGGGACACACACATGGAGACACACACAGACTCACACGGGGACACACACAGACACACACACGGACTCACACGGGGACACACATGGGGACACACAGGGACACACACGGGGACACACACAGGGACACGCACATGGGGACACACACACAAACACACATGGACACACACACAAACACACATGGGGACACACAGACAGGGACACACAGACACACAGGCACACACTGCTTGGTCTGGAGTGCGGGGGAAGGGCTGGGAGTCAGGCCGCCCTGGGCGGGTCCAGGGGATGGTGGGAGGCCCCGCGGTGGAGGAACGAGCCGCCCGTCCTGGGCTAGGGTACAGGCCTGTGCTCCGTGGGGACGTTTGCAGGACAGACCGGCCTCCGTAGCCTCAGTCCTCCCTCTCGGGCCTCACTCGGGCCGGCCTGGACTCTAAGGCATCGGTGATGCTGATTTTTCTTCACATATAAAGAAAAGGAAAGGGCACGGCTGAGCCGCCTCATTCGGTCCTGTTTCCCGCGCGGTGACCCTCTGCCTCCCGTCCTCCTCTGCGTGGAAGCAGATTCCTGGACTGAGGTCCTTGTCTGGGCTCTCTCCATCCAGACTTTTCTTGGAAGCCCATTACGGAGGCTGAGGAAACTTCAGGGAAGGGGCACTGTTCTAAGTGTTTTAGATCAAATTAAGCCATTTAATCTTCACACAACCCAATGCATCATACAGATGGGGGAAACTGAGGCATGGGGGGAGTTGAGTGACTTGCTCAGGGTCACCCAGCCAGGAAGTGACAGGTTGGAGTTGAACTGGGTAGTCTATCCTGGAGATTTATGTGGAGCTGGGTGGGGGCCCCTGGGTGCCGGAGGCGGGGCTGGCTTTTATCCTCACAGGGGGCGGGATGGTCACGGGACGGCTCTCCCACGCCTGAGCCCGAGTGGAGACCGCGTGGCAGACAGACCCATGGTGCAGGGGGACTGCCTGGGGACGTTTAGCAAGCACCCAAGAAAGAGCATCAGTGGGCTGCGTACTTCTGTGGGTCATTTTAATGTGCAGTGACGCTGGGGAGCCACGGATTCGTGGTCGAACCGACGATATGGTCACGTGCGTGTGAGCCACCTGGGGTCTGGTGAGAGCCCAGAGTCTCGTCCGTGGAGCTGGGACAGGGCCTGAGAATCGGATTTCTGACAGCCCTCACTAAGCTGTGGGTCTGCAGACCACACCTGAGAAGACCCAGGGCACTCATGAGGTGGGAAGGGGCGGGATTCATTCATTCACTCCTTCACTCCTTCACACAGATTTCATTTCATTCCACCAGTGTTTACTTCACCCCTCGTCTGCGCCAGGCGTGGGCTGGGCTGCGGGGCACAGTGACAAACAAAACACAGCTCCTGCCTGGTGGGGCACAGACCAGCCCGGGGCTCCCTTTCTAGAACTGTCTGGGCTCTAGTGTAGCAAGAGAAATACCATTTCCCCTTGGGTCTGGGGAAGAGATTCTGATCAGAGGTGTCAATCAGCCAAAGAACTCAGCCCTGGTGGGTCAGAACCCTGGTGTATTTTGGAAGCACCTGGAAGGGTTTTGGAGACCTCTGTGCTCCGGCTGCAGCCCGGGCTAGTCACGTCGGAATCTCTGAGGGTGGGAACTGGGCATCTGTGCTCGTAAAAGCTTCCCAGGTCACGCCAGTGCTCAGCCAGGGTTGAGAACCACGGCCCTACAGCTTGGGTGGAGACGATCCCTTCTGGACCCGCTCACTCCCCCGCCCTGGCATGGGAGTCTGAGCGAGCCCTCGAGCTGGTCTTGGTTTCTTTCCCGTCTCCACACACGGAAACCCGAGCGGAGCCGCGATCGGCCCCTCTGCTGGCATTTGCCTCGGTTCCACTCGGAGCTCAGGGCCCTTGGAAGCCGCTTAAAGGGGTAGCTGGCTAAGGAGACCTCGTCTGCCAGGCGGGCCCCAGCTCGGACTGGGTGTGGGGCACCAGGGAGGGGTGGGCATACGTTGCCGTGGCTGCCAGGAGTGGGCACACCGGCTCGAGTGTGTGCTGTCCAGCCACCTGTGGCCACCTCGCCCAGAGGTGGAGCAGGTGTACACAGGAATATCACCAGTGCATCTGGGCTTGCTTGTCTCGTTCCACCCTCCCAGTAGGACTTCTGAACCAGGGTTCACAGAGGTCTGCGGGGTGGGGACCCCGTGCCCAGAGTCTAGCAGAGGAGCCGGGATGGCTGGTTCCGGGGAGCTGGCTCACGGGGTGCCTCACCTCCCAGCCCTCCTGGCTGAGGTCTCTGTAGGTGAGGAGGAGCCAAGAGGGAGAATCAGGACTCTTCCGGTGGGTCTGCTCTCTGCATTTAGAAGTGGCTAGCGAGTGACAGGGACATCCCCCGGTTCCAGTCCTGCCGAGTCTCCTTGAGGGGTTTCTGCTGGGTTCTGGACGGGGCTTGCCGGCCGCATCGGCCGGGGTGGGTGTCTGTGGGTCTCATGGGCTTTCGGTCCTGGCCTGTGAGGACTTCCAGTGTGTGCAAGACACGTGTGTCATCTGCTGTATGTGTGGAAGTTTCTGAGTGGTGTGTGTGCATGCGTGTGTGTGTGCAGGCGTGTGTGTGTGCAGGAGTGTGTGTGTGCAGGCGTGTATAGCCGGAACCTTAAAAACGAAGACCTGAGTGTAAGGACTCAGAAGCGTTTCTGTAGTGGAGGCTTCACCGGGGGTTCCCGGCTCCCGTTTGGGCTCCACGGGTTGCCTCTGCCATGCACACGCAGGCTCACGGCTTCATTTTCCAGACAGTGATTGCAAATTGTCTGAGGCAAGAATTGTTTGTGCAAAAAAAAAAAAGATTATAAATTGAATGCAGTTTCTTTGTAAAAAATTAAGACAATGAAGAGATAAATCCTCCAGCGATTTTTTTAATGCAATCTTTTTCTATGTAAATGTATTTGCCAAAATGGGCTTCTAAACTGCATGCTAATTTATAACCTCGATCTCTTGCTCTCCCTTTAATACCGTAGTATGTGGGGATGTTTTTTCGTGTTATTACAAATTTAATTAACTGATTCTTTCTGATTAGGCATTTAGGTCGTTTTTGATGCATAGTTTTTGGAAATAATGCTGCAATCGCTATCTTTGTATATGCACTTTCCATTCTTAGGTTGAATTCCTGAAAGTGGCATTTCTGGGTTAAAAGGATGCACTTGATTTCCAGAGGACTTTTGTCCCTAGATGGCCACCAGCGGTGGATGGGACAGTTTCTTCCTCCACCCACTTGTCAGTCCTGGATACTTGATATTGCGATTCTATTAAATATTTGCCCATTTGGAAAGGGCAAAACTGATATCTTTTCTTGTATTGATTTTTACTTCTTTTAATTGTCAAGTCAGACATTTTTGAATGTTCAGTCATTCACATTCCTTCTTTTTTGAATTTTTGGTTTATATCTTTTTTGCAGATGTGTTTGTATTATTCTTGTAGATTTATCACAGTGTTTTATATATGAGGGGTATTAACCACCGACTATCACACATATTGCAAATAATTCTGCAATTTGTTCCTTGTGTTTTTTTCCTTGTGGGAAAATATACATAGCATCTACGTCTTAACGATTTTTAGGAGTACAGGTCAGTGGTATTAAATACATTCATAAAGTCGCACAACCATCTCCACCATCTGTCTCCAGGATTCTTTTTATCTTGTACAACTGAAGCTTCTTACCCTTTAAACAACAGCTTCCCGTTCCCTCCCCCCCAACCCCGGCAACCCCCGATTCTCTTTCCGTACCTATGAATTTGACTGTTCTAGGTACCGTGTAAGTGGAGTCAGTATTTGTCTTCTTGTGACGGGCTTATTCCTCATGTTGCTTGTCTGTTAATTCCATATACATGCATCTGTATATTGTGTGCGTATATGGATGTTAACACATTTTACATTTGAGTGTAGACACATCTGTCTTTTTTTTTTAATGGTTTCTGATTTTAGGTCCCAGCCTTGTCTTACCCATTTCTTATCTAATTTGTTTCTGGGTATCTTATATTTTGTGGTTATCATCGGAAATATGTTTTTTTTCCTATTTTTTTAAAAACTGAGAATTCCTGGTATATAAGAAAATGGTTACTATTTATATATTTACATATTTATTTATTTATTTATTTATTTATTTTTTTAGTAGAGACGGGGTCTCGCTCTTGCTCAGGCTGGTCTCGAACTCCTGACCTTGAGCGATCCACCCGCCTCGGCCTCCCAGAGTGCTAGGATTAATATAAATTTATTTTTTAAGCCACTTTTGTCCTGAGTTACTCGTTTCTAAAATTTTGGTTCCTCTGTTTGGCTTTGACAGTTAGACAATTGCAACACATCAAGACATTTCCCAGTATTTAGGCAATTCTTGTATTTATTAGACAAACCCCACTTAGTCACGGGGGATTTTTACCGTATCATTGGTGTATTTAGTTTTTCTATCTCTTCTTGAATCAATCTTGGTAATCTATAATTTCCAAGATAGTTTATTTACATCTCTCAATTTATTACATAGGTCTACCAAATATTTTCTTACAATTCTTATATTTTCTCTATGTGTGTTAATTCCCATTTTTAGGTGCTGATTTTGTGGTTTTTATATTACCTGTCTTTTCTTACAAGAGTTTTAATTATGTTATTAAGCCTTTCAATTTATTTGTCAATTCTATTTTTTTCTAGTTCATTAATATACACCTATATGTTTACCAAGTTCTTTCTCCATCTTTCTTTAGATTTGTTTTGTTATTTTCCCCTCAACTTCTTAAATGCTTAATTGGTTTATTTTCACTCTTTCTTGTTGAGGAATGACAGGGTTTAAGACTATGCCTTTTCTTATAAGTGCAGAATTTTTCCAGATCTGATAGAATTGTTATATACATTTCTGATTTCCACATGCTAAAATCGTCTGAAATTAATTTATTTTTTAGTTGGATAGTTATTGAATTTAACTGAATGCTTTCCGAGTAGATTTTTTTTTTTGCTCATCTTTGCTTATTAATAATTCCATTGCATTGTGCTCAGAAAACGTGGTCTGCGTTATTTCCACACCTTAAAATCTGTTGCTGTTTTCGTTGTGTCCTGCGTGTGGTCAGTTCCGTGATTGTCCAGAGGACTCTGGGAGAGGAGACACACACGCTCTGTTCACAGAATGCAGAGGTTGGCACAGAGCTAGCGGCTCGGTTTAATAAACCACATCACTCAGGAGCAAATCCCGATCTCTGTTCAGGTGGCCACGGAACCAGGCTGTGCATGGAAGCTGTAGAGGTTTGCGAGGCTGTGAGCTCCAGGGCTGGGGAGCTCTTCCTACGTTGGAACGCTCTTCCAACGTTCTTCCCCTCTGGCACGGTCCAGTGTCCCTGTGACTCTGGGACTTGCTAAGGTCGAGAGATGAGCAGCAGAGCAGGGAGGAAACGAGAGGGGCCTCTGAGTAGCGGAAGGGACACCAGTGCCAGGTGCCTCCAAGCTCCCATTCCACCAGCGTCAAATCCCCTTGGCCCCAGTTGATCGCCTCTGTGTTTATGCCATGCTCGGCCCTCCCAGGACCTTTGTGGTTAGGCCTCCCAGCTGATCAAGAATGGGGAACAAAAGATCCATGGAGGAGTGAGCCAGGCATGTGGTTGACCGTAAGTAAAGAAAAACACATCCAGTCCTCGATGAGCTCAGCGGCGGGAGTGCAGGGCAATCTCGTGGCCGCTGTGTACCGAGCTCGGGCTGCGAAGCTTCCGTTCGCCCCTCCAGACTTGCTCTGCCCCCTCTCCACCCTGCTCGCGTCCCCGGGGGCTGTTGTTCATGCCTGGTCTCACCTGCATCGAGGCCTCCGGTTGGGTGCGGGCCGGGAGAACCGTTTTCCTGGAGGGAGAGAGGAGAGTGAGGCTGGCGTTGCGTCCCGGCCTCCGCACACAGTCCTGTCCCTGGGCTCCCGTGACTATCACCGCTTTTGTGCTCTAGGGAAGGGGTGGCCCTTACCCCAGGGCAGGGCACTGGCCTCTGTGGTTTCCTGGTCCCAGCTCAGACCTTTGCAAGTGGTCGCTTAGTACACGCTCCTCTCATACCGCCCGGTCTGCATGTTCCCGCTGTCTCCGGATGGACCCTGACTGACCCAGCACTGGCAGGAGGCTTGGGGACAATTCAGTCCGAGCTGCTCATCTTTCACTGGGAAAGTGACATGCTCAAGGCCACATAGAAAGTTTATGGCAGGCTGGAACTAGAATTCAGGGGTCTCAGTTTGCCGTCCTTGCCTCTGCGGTGCTCTCTCTTCGAATCAAATTTTGTTGCACATAGAGGGCTGGGATCGACTCATAAACAGAATAACATGAAAAATAAGCCCAAGCTTTCCCACCTCCCTCACCAGGATCAGAGCCCAGCTGACGGACCTTTCGAGTCATTCTAGGGAGTGGGAGGGGAGGTACCCACCCGTGCCCTGCTGCTTAGGTAGATTCAGTATTCTTATTTTATCTCTATTTCCTGTGTTTTGTGGTAATAAGTTATGATAGTAAAGAAATAAGACTTTAAGGAATGTTTTCAGTCAAACTCTCCTGGTGCTTAGGAGTCGGTGAGTCTCGAGCTATTTGAAGTGCTCACCTGTCCGCGATGGCAAGTTCCAGAGACGAGGTTTGGCCGCGTCACTAATGAGGAATGGCTGGTCCCGGGTCCCACGCTGATGCTTTGGATTGAGGGTATCGCAGAGCACAAAATTGGAGAGGCTTTTAACACCTTTCGTACCGCATAGAAATCTCTAAGACATACGCCAGGGACCACATGTTTCTGGGCAAACTGCACATTATTTAAATCATCTTAGCTACAGTGAAAAACGAGAAAACTCGTGATCGGTCCTTAACAGATGATGCATGAAACAGGAGAAAACTCGTGAGCGGTCCTTAAGGTGTTAAGAAATGGAGTTCAGAGAGTTTTTTTAAAAAAATCAGTCTATTATTATTAGGATTATTTCAGTATTTTAAGTAAGAAAAAAAATCAGTGAGGGGTTTCATGGTGCGACTGAGGTGACCCAAATGGAGAATCACTTAATGAATAAATTTTCAGGATGTTTTAGTTTGTTTTGTGTTGCTGTAACGGAATACCTGAGGCTGGATCATGTATAATAATTTATAACGAAAAGGTGTATTTAGCTTACAATTCTGGTGGCTGGAAGCCTGAGGGCCTGGTCCCAGACCCGCTGGCTCCTGGCAGGGGCTTGCGTGCTGTGTGGCACGTGGCACGGTGGAAGGTCAAAGGGGACGTGGACACCTGTGAGGGGGGAGACCAGGGGACCCTCACTTTATAACAATTTATCCTTGCAACAACTAATCCAGGGGCGGGGAACATGTGGCCTTCTGGGTCCTTAAGTGCAGCCTTTCGACCGAATCCAAATTTTACAGAACACACCCTTTTATGTTCATCAATACATTTTTGTTCATTTTTAATATTTTAATTTTATTTTTAAAATGAACGTATTTAAAATATCAAAGAATAAAGTAAGTTTCAATGAAATAATCCTCCCAGATTGACCGGCGCAGTTAGAACATTAGTCACCCATAAGGGCTACATTGACGGCTGCTACGCTCACGATTTAGTTCTAACTCTCCCCCTACGACTGACACCACCACCGCACGAGGCTGGTTGGTGAGAGTTCATGGGGTCAAGTACGCCAGTCTGGTATCAACTTTTGACCACAATGCACTGTGTTTCTGTTTGAAGTGGAATTTGTGAATAGTTGCACGGCTCGACAGTATTTTTTAATTCTGTCTGCTTATCAGCCCGTCACGTCAAAGAAGACCAAGAGAACGCTGAAGGAAGAAAACAGATTTTTAAATGAGGATTGGAAATTGCAGTATTATCCTGTTTCTGCTAAAGATAAGATGATTTTCTTGCTTTGTGATACTGCAATATCAGCATTAAAGAAATTCAGTGCTCATCAGCATTATAATACTCATAAGGATGATAAATATTTTAAATTAGAGGGAAAGGCGAGAAAGGTTGTATTGCAGAAATTAAAAGATGAAAAGCAAAAGCAAAGACAATTCTTTCAGGCAGCAATAAGACCCGGAAATGATGCCACTGAAGCAACTTATTAAGTAGCTTATATACTCTGGGGAAAAGGGAAGCCATTCAGTGATGCAGAAATTGTGAAAGAATGCCTTGTCAAAGTTGTAGGATGCTTAGACCCTGATAACGTTTCAAAGTACAAACAACTGCTTCTTTCGAGGAGAACCATAACGGATTGGCAGCATGAATCAGCCTTCAAGTCAGCAGAACAACGTCATGCAATACTTCAAAAGGAAAATATATAGTATTCAATTGCTTTGGATGAATCAACTGATACTACTGACTCTGCACAGGTTGTATACTTCATTCGGGTTATAACAGAAGATTTTCTTTGCTACGAAGAGTTACTTGGTTTGGGCACTCTTGTGAACAGAACGCAGGGAATAGATATCTTCAACTTTCAAGATAAATGTTGTGAAGTTGGTTGAATTTGGTAAATTTAGTGAGTGTATGTACAGACGGTGCACCTTCCAGGACAGGAAAACATGGAGGGTTTATTGCACAGATAAAAAAGTATTAACAGATCCAGATGCTCTCATTTCTTTTCACTGTATCTTGCATCAGCAAAATCTCTGTGCTAAAGCTACTGTTTTAAGTGACACTTTGCAACAAGTTATAAGTATTGTTAACTGTAGTCCTACAAATGCAACATAGCATTGTCAGTTTCATGACATGCTAAAGTTGAACAATGAGGTATTCAGTGTGGATTTGCCGTATCATTCTAAAGTGTGTTGGCTAATTGCAGGGACAGGCGTCAGTCAAAATTTTCTCTCTGCGAGAACAGATAGTTACATTTTATGAAGAACAGACTCACCTCAGCAATGTGAATTATTGAAGGAAGATTTCTATAGCAGTGGAGCATTTCTGTGTGATATCATGTCAAATCAAAATAACTTTAATATTTCTTTGTTAGGTAAAACTAAGCCTATATATGATACGTGGCAAAAAATCCAACAGTTCTAAAGAAGCTATCTTTTTTCAAAACACTTCCTCAAAAGGAAGCTTCGTATGAACATTTTCCCCAGTTAGCAAAGGTTATTGGTGAGCAGGATGATACATGTGAATCATTTAAAGAATATGCAGCTGTTATAGACCTGTTAATATTAATTGGCGAATACAATGAAATGTTCACTGACTTTGAAAATCATGACACCACACTCAAATTAGCATTTCAGCCTCACCTAGTTGATACCACCAAGGCACCTAAAGAACTTCAGATGGAATTGATGGAGCTCTCAGTAGATGAGATTTTAAACTCATTGCCTGATGCTAAGAAAGATCCAATGGAAATATGGAAAAATGCAGTAGAATACCCAGGTCTTTGGCAACATGCCTGAAAGGTGCTTTCTTGCTTTTCAGCCACTTATTGCTATGAATCCACGTTCTCCTGCCTAACCCAAATCAAGACACCCTTGAGGTCACAAATGACTGACACCCATCTAGAGGATCAACTGAAACTGTGGACCTCCATGCTGCAACCAAATATTCAAACACTTTCCAACAAAAAGCAGACACGACAGAGTCATTAAAAGGTTAGTTCGCTTTAAAGTTAACAAGTAGTTTTCATTTTTTTTGAAATTATTAAGTACATAGTAGTTAGATTTTTGCAAAATAATGTACATTTCTAAGTATACCTAATTGAAGTTTCTTGAATGCAGCCTTATTTGATTATAGCTAAATTAACGCGGCTTCCAACATGAAAAGGTTCCCACCCAGCCCCAAACTCATCCATTCCCCGGGATTTTGAGACCCTCAGGCAGCAGTTCAGGGAGCAGGAGACGGGGTGTGTGAGACTGATCACGTCTAACCTCAGATCAACTTCTGCCTGCAAGTGCAAAGACTCGAACTTGGTCCTGACTGGGGCCGGAGACCCTGGTTCTGTCTCTCACACCAACACTGACTTCTTCTCAGTCACAGACGGCCTCTCACTCGCCTCCCTCCCTGCGGTCTGGCCTCTCCCCAGACCCGAGGACAGCAAGGCCCTGCCTGTCACCCTTGAGTGGCTCTCCGTGACTCGCAGGTTAAATTCAAACTCACCGGCAAGCTGCTCTCAGTGTGTTAAATTTGATTAACGTGTTCAAAAATTCTTCACTTTTAATTATGGCTTTCACAGCTATTATTTATATTTAGTGATAGAATAAATGTTCATAGTTTAAGACTAAACTATAGTTTAGTTCATAGTGTCTCGCCTTTCTGCATGTCCTGAGTTCCATACCCCGGAGGTAACTACCCGCATCTCCTCTGAATTCTCTCCTTGTATGTACTTACCATGTCTCTAAATACTATGTTTAGGTGGATATTGTGCCACTTGTCAATAATGGGTATTATTGGTTCATGTTTCGTCATGGTAGATGTGAACTGAAATACGCCCACAACCCTCCCGCTTCTGACCCCTGCTCGCTGTGGTCTCAGACACTTTTGGCCGTTGTGTGAGTTGGTTATCTCGTGTTGTAAGCATGCGGATGGTGCTTCCTGGCGAGCAGGGTCCACAATGACCATGATGACCACGGTTACCACGATGACCACGGTTACCACGATTACCACGATGACCACGGTTACCACGATGACCACGGTTACCACGATGACCACGCTTCCAGACACTGCGACCCTCTGTCTGCTCTTCTCTGTGCCTGGGGCTGCAGGCTTTCTCATATGCTCCACCTCCTGGTTGCTCTCTAGGCCGACTGTATACACTTTCCTGAGGCCCCTTCGTGGCTCCCCTGGGACGGATTCCCGGCTTTCTGGATCCCGTGTGTTTCTCTTTCTTGCTCTGCACTCGCCACCGAAAGAAAACAGAGCATTTGGGTCTTTGGGTGTCTGAGAACGCTGTGAATCCGCTCTCCTCTGGACGGATAATTCGGCCAGGATCAGGCTCTTAGGCTGAAAGTGACTTTCTTGCATCATGTCGAAGGAGTCGCCGTTTCTATCGACTTGCGGCTGAGGTCTTGGAAGCCGGTCTGGTTACTCCTCCTCCTTCGTACGCCATCTGCTTTGCTCCTGGGAAGCCTGCGGGGTCTTCTGCTGTTGCTGGTGTTTGAAGTTTCACGGGCTGTGCAGTATCTGGGCTTCTGAGACTCAGAAAACCTTTCTCTCAAACGAACGTGTTTGTCTTGTGTCTCGAAAGTCTGTTTTGTAACTCGAAGGTTCTTCTGTTTTCTGCTTTTCTTCCCTGCACGCTCACTCCCTGAGGTCGCTCCTTCCCGGCGAATGGCGGGGGATGGGTGAGAGCACCAGGGGCAGAGAAGGACGTGGCCCGGGTCTCAGGGCTTCGTCACACACCACGGACGTACCGTGTTTCCCCGAGAATAAGACAGGGTCTTATATTTATTTTTTCTCAAGAAGACACCCTAGGGCTTATTTTCAGGGGATGTGTTATTTTCCCCTCAAAGCCTCAGCTTGCAGCACGCACGGGATGGCCGGGACCTGACAGGGGGAGCCGACCTTGTTGGTGGGGCTGCCCACACCTTTCCCGTCACCTCTGGGAGAGTAGCTGTCACGATGGGGCAGATGAGAAGGGCTGCTCGTTGTCTTTCCCGCTCCACGACGAAATGCACGGGTTGTGCAGATGCGCTGCGTAGCCACGCCCGTCACTAGGGCTTATTTTCGGGGTAGGGCCTCTATTGCGCAAATGCTTAGAAACCCTGCTAGGGCTTCTTTTATGGGTAGGTCTTATTTTCGGGGAAACATGGTACGTTGCCCTGGGGAGGCCCAGGGGTGAGATCCTGAACATGAAAACCCAAAGACACCTCGCTAAGCCCTGGGGGAGTAACCGCGGCACCCCAAAAGCCGTGTGCATTCTTGCCCCAGTGCCTTTGCTCGAGCTGTTCCCTGGCTGGAATGATATTTGGCTGCCAGCAGCAGAGAATCCGCTCCAGTGGCCTAGTGAGGGTTTACTTTCTCATGTAGGAAGTCTGGAACTAGGCGGTCCAGAGACCCAGCCTCTCTCTGTCTTTTTGCTCTGACTTCATCAGCACGTTGCTTTCATCTTCAGGGTCACAGGATGACTGCTGGCACTCTGGTCATCACATGCAAGTTCCAGGCAAGAAGGAAAGCAGGAAGAGGCAAAAGGGCATTCCCTGGATGGCTGATTTCTTTTGAAAAGGAGACTTTCTGGAAGTCATTCCAGCAACCTCCACTTACATCCCCCTGGCCACTGTGCAAGGGAGGTTGGAAACATACTCTCGTAGCCAGAGACATGGCTGCCCAAGGTGGGTTTCCACTGGCGAGGAAGAAGGGAAGAACGAATGCCGGGGAGGGACTGGCGGTCTCTGTGGTCAGGTTCTGGCCTCTGAAACTGCTCTCTAGCCACGGAGACCTCGTTCCTTCCAGAAAGCACAGCGAGGATGGCACCTCCATTTCCCGACGCCCCCATGGAACCGCAGCCACCAGCCCTCTAAAGCATGGAGACCCCCTCTCCTGTTCACGTCATTTCCATTTCTGCCTGAAAGGTGTCCATCTCTCCATCTATCTCCCCACCCCTGCCTTCCCAGCCTTGGGGCTCCGCCATGGAAACTTCCTCCTGAATTCCTTCCCGGATTTCCACCGCCCTGGCCAAAAGCACCGCCTCCCCTCCCCCGAGTTCCACAGCGGGCTGGGGATTAGGGTGACCACCCGTTCCTGTTTGCCCAAGGCGGGGGGTTTACGGAGCACAGGACTTTGACTTTAAAACCAGTTGTGTTTGCTGGGACTGAGGGATTTCCCAGGACGCAGGACTTCCGGTGTTAGCACTGGGAGAGCTCTGGACCAGCCGGATGGGTGGGTCACCCCACGGGGGACAGAACACCGATCGTGGCAGACGGAAGACAGGAAGGAGATGGCTCTGGTTCTGCACGGTGGACCCTTCAGTCTTGGGCCTTTCTGACCGTCAGCGTCCAGATCTGTGAGACGGGGCTGTAGTTGGCTTTGCGGGGGTGTGTGGAGGCTGACAGGGGGATGTGCATTTGGAAGTTCCTTGCAAAGGTGACAATCTATAAATGGTGACGCCTTCACTGCATCGGAGCTCCATCCCGTGGCCCGTGCTGTGCTCTGTCGGGCGCCACGGTTGTTCCCCGTCCCAGGCTGGGAAACTTACGCCCCAGACATCAGAGGAGCTTGGCCGTCCCTTTGCAGCAAGTAAGAACTTGCATCCCAGCAGCCACGTGTAAGAGCCACGGCAGTATCTTATTTTTGTAAATGAAACTAGATCTCAGCAACGTGGCTGAGTCCCTGCCCGGAGCCACCCTCAGAGTGGGCAGGGACAGCTTGCACAGCCCAGAAACTCCATGAAGCTCCTGTTCATCGCCCCGCACGGCCACTGCTGGGCCTCGTGTTCAGGGCTGGGCGGTTCTTTGCTCAGCGGGGCGGCTGCGTGCCCTCCACGCCGAGCCGGGCTCCAAGGTCCCTTGCAGTGGCTCACAGGGTCTTAGGGCCTGAGTTTCAGTCCCGGGCAACAAAGGGCCTCCCCATGAAGGTCCCGCAGAGCTGCACAGAGGTGGGGGCCTGTGT
>VBSM01002223.1:105581-116658 GCA_008086735.1 Cheirogaleus medius
AAAAAAAGGAATTTCAGGCTCTGGCCTTTCTGCCCCGCCGTTTCTAAAACATGAGAAAGCAATTTGCCTATTGGCAAATTTATACTCTCTGTTCACGATATGTATTAATGTTTGACACACACATCTGTGAGTCCTCACTGGGTACCATCTCACGTCAACAGTGTTGTTTGTGCAGGCTGGAGCCCGAGGTTTGAGTGGTTTCGGGAAGGCCTGGCTGCTTAGAGAGCTGTGTTCCGTGAGGGCGCTCACGCTGGTTGCTTCAAAATGTAATGTTTGCTGGGCAGTTTGTTCCCGTCACTGGCTGAATGAACCGGAATGTTTCCATCCTTACAGCACAGACGTGAAGAGACAGAAGGAACCTAGCAGTCATTGTCGGAAAATATTTCCTGTGCTCCCGGGAATCTCATCCAAACAGACTGCGGGGGTCGTGGGGAGACAGTCACCTGTGAATCGACTCAGGTGAGTGAGCTCAGGAAGCTCGTGCTCAGGTGCTCGCAGACTGGGCCGTGCAGGCTCCTGGTCAGGGAGACACACACAGGCTTCTCCATGGAGGTCCAATGTCCTGTAGTCACCACCCACCTGGAGAAAGACTGAGGTTCTACGCCAGCCTGGGGCTGATAATTCCTAGCAACCACATTAGGTTTTTCACTGGAAATAGAAAGCTCAAGTTCATCTTTAACAAGAAAAAGATGATTGCGCAGTATGATGATGATTAGAAAGCAAAACACGAATCGATCAAAAGTACAGTCTTTTACTTTGGGATACTCAAAGAGGAGGTGTGTGGGCCCAGGTTCTAACTCCAGATGTGACTCTTACACCTGCTTTGAGAACACCTGGCTTCACGCATAAGGGTCATGGCAGCACTGATGACCCCCTTAAAACTGCGGTCCCCAACCCCGAGCCGAGCCGCAGACGGGTCTGTGGCTGTTGGGGGTCTGGCTGCTGGCGGGAGGATCAGGGTTAGGGTTAGGGTTAGTTCATCTGCGTCTGCAGAGCTCCCATCCCCCGCATCCCTGTGTGAGCTCCGCCTCCTGTGGGATGGGCAGGTGGGATGGGCAGGTGCGCTGGCGTCTCGCAGGAGCGCGGCCCTGCTGTGCACTGTGCATGCGGGGATCTTGGGTGTGGCTCCAGGTGAGAGTCTGGCACCTGGTGATCCGGGGTGGAGCTGGCTCACCTGCAGATTGTCGCTGGCAGAGAGGTCTGATGGCACCGCGAAGGTGGGGCGGGGGTCATCCGGGGACCAACCCCCAACCCCATTCGGGGAAGGATTGTCTTCCATGGAGCTGGTCCCTGGTGCCATAAGGGTTGGGGACGCGGCCTTAGGGGATCATGCTCATCTCCGATAAACTCTAGGGGTGTCTTCCGGTCTACGGAGGCAATATCAGAACAGGCACCTCACCTGTTTTCTCAATAAGGTCAGAAATGGAGAAGAGATTTTCACTGCCATCCTTTTGTTTAGTGCAGTTTCTGAAGTGCCAAGTAACAAGAAATGAGGTATGAAAATACACACATGGAAAAAAGGAGGAGCAGTTACTTGCACGTTACAAGATTGGGTATCTGGCTGGGTGTGGTGGCTCACGCCTGTAATCCTAGCACTCTGGGAGGCCGAGGTGGGAGGATCGCTCGAGGTCAGGAGTTCGAGACCAGCCTGAGCAAGAGCGAGACCCCGTCTCTACTAAAAATAGAAAGAAATTAATTGGCCAACTAAAAATATATAGAAAAAATTAGCCAGACATGGTGGTGCATGCCTGTAGTCCCAGCTACTCGGGAGGCTGAGGCAGGAGGATCGCTTGAGCCCAGGAGTTTGAGGTTGCTGTGAGCTAGGCTGACGCCACGGCACTCTAGCCCTGGCAACAGAGTGAGACTCTGTATCAAAAAATAAAAAGAAAAAAGAAAAAAGATTGGGTATCTGGAAAACTAGAGGAGTCAGCTGAAACCTTAAGGGAATCCAGTAACTGGCAACTCACAGAATGAGGCTGTAGAAATTAAGAACGGTCTTGTATTTCAGGTGTATCGAGTTAGAAAGTGAAGTAGAAGGAAAGATTATTTACACTAGGGAGAAAACTTAAAATATCAAAGAAAAAGTTTAGCGAGAATACGAAGTTCTAATATGAAAATAGACAACATGTTCCTAAGCGAAGTGGCTTTGTGAAGGGTGGATGGGTTGGCATTACATCAAATAAAAAATTCAACATAATCTCAATCAAATCCCAACATTGTCTTTTTATAACTTTACGTGATGATTCTAAAGTGAATCTGAAAGAGCTGATCCATGGTAAGATTCAGGAAATTTGGAGAGAGACTTTAAAGAGAAACTGTCCTGCTACATATAAAGGCGTATCATAAACTTGCAATAATCGGAATGAGGTGGCCCGAGTGGAGGGAAAATAGATCAATGAAGTAGGGTGGGAAGTTCATAAATAAATTTGAGTTTTTATGGCAATTTATTATACGGTAAAGGCAGCATTCAAAAATTTGGGGGGAAAAGATTGATTCTTCTAAATAATTGTATTGGGGAAATTGGTTTGTCATTTGAACCACAATTGATCTCAATGCATATATAGTTAATTGCACAGATATATACAGATGAAACAAAAATATCTAACTGTAAATCATCGAATTATAAGAGCATCACAAGAAGGTTGGAATCTTTTCATAATCTTCAGGTCAGACAATTTCTAAGCATGACAATTTTAAAGGAAAATATTGCTAGATTCACACAACTTAAATTAAAAACTCCTTTATGAGCTGGGCGCGATGGCTCACGCCTGTAATCCTAGCACCCTGGGAGGCCGACGCAGGTGAATCGCTCAAGATCAGGAGTTGGAAACCAGCCTGAGCAAGAGTGAGACCCGATCTCTACTAAAAAATAGAAAAAAATTAATTGGCCAACTAAAACATAGAGAAAAAATTAGCCGGGCATGGTGGCACATGCCTGTAGTCCCAGCTACTCGGGAGGCTGAGGCAGGAGGATCGCTTGAGCCCAGGAGTTTGAGGTTGTTGTGAGCTAGGCTGATGCCACGGCATTCACTCTAGCCTGGGCAACAGAGTGAGACTCTGTCTAAAAAATAAAAAATTCAAACTGACTAGTAATGAATGAATCAAAACAATGACCTGATACTTTTTTTTAACTATCACATCGGCAACTTTCTTTAATAATTAGATCCAGTGTGGTTGGCAATGCATTTAAATATGAGCCAAGGGGTAATGAAAATTGGTACAATCTTTCTGGAGAATAACTTTTCAATCTGTTTCAAAAGTATTAAAATTTTGCATACCTTTTAGTCTAAAATTGCAAATACTTTGCTCTAAGGAAATAACTCTGAAATTTGAAAAAGAATAACTAAAATGTCTTCATTGCAGTGTTATTTAAAATAGAAACTATGAAAACTTAATATTAAACAGAGAGTTGGTTAAAGAAATTATGGTTCGTACATACACTAAAATATAATGTAGCCATTAACAATGAAGTGGAAGACTAGCATGTAATGCTATGGAAATATATTGCAAAGTAAAAAAGTTATAACCTAAATCGATAGCTTGATAGCTGATTGAGGAAGAAAAGGGGATACAAGGTGAATACAATGTACTCCATTGTTTAATTCTATTTGTGTAAATTCTATTTGTATTATATATTATAAATATATGTAGCCTTTCTTGCTTTTACATTTTCCAAATTTTTAATAACAAGCAATGTGACATCACGCTATCCACTTCCCCTTTATGTTCTTGCTAACAGAACTCTTATTTTGTTGGAGGCGGCATTAGACCAAACCAAGGAGAGGAATCATTTCTTGGTCTCAGCCAATCATAGCAGTATTGCTTTCCATTTTCCCCACAACTCTTGGATCTGGCCCATTTCTAATCACAAGAGTCTAGGAGACGTCAGCGAGGAGATGGACGGCTGGGAACGTTTCTGCTCTTCTGGTAAGAAGAGACTGGAATGATTGGCTTTGCCCCTTCCACTCTTCCCGTCCGGAAGGTCGATGCTCTGCTTGGAGCTGTCGGCCGCCTTGTGCAAACTCCAGGGAGGGGCCCCCGGCGTCACTGCTGGTCCCGAACGTCTCGAGCCTCTGACCCATCACTGCCAGCTGCCCCTTCCTGACTCTCGTCGTGTAAGGAAACAAGCCTTTCTAGGGAGGGGTCTGCCGTACAGCCTTGTGCCCGCAGCCAGCAATGCTGCGTTGCACACTCAAAAGTTTGTTACTCGGGTAGATCTCAAGGTAAGAGTTCTTGCTACAATTTTAAAAAGAAAAGAAAAGAAGCCCTTCTTTGTTTAACCACTTTGGTATGGTGCTCACCGGCCGCGAAGCCTCGCCCACAGCCGGCACTCACAGTCCACACAGTAGTGTGTGCCGTGCATTGATGACAGATCTGTTTTGCTCTTGTGCGATGAGGAAGCTTTAAAGCACTGAAAGCTTGTTTTACTCTACAGGTGGCTTTACTTGTCATGTAAATCAGAATAGATAACATAGACATATATGTTTTCATTACGTTATTTTTAAATGTTCACAATTTTATTTTGACAAATGAAAAATTAGAAAAGTCATATCACGGCTGTCGGCTAAAGTCGCTGCGCGCGTTCATCTGTGGCCGTCGACTGTAGTCGACGCTGGTACCGAAGGGGTTGATATGGGGTTTTCTGTTACTTGCAGCAACTACGAGACAATTTAAATGTGCGATAAAAATATTTGAAAGAAACTAATTTTTTTACATTGAAAGGTAGAATAGAAGGACTAACAAAGTAAGTCTGCATCTTATCTGTACTTCCTAGAATATACTTGTAACACATTGTGAAAAAAATGCAGTGAACGTTAAACATTTTCGGTAGCCCAGAGCACATCCAATTGTGTTATGCAACATTGTCCTCCGGAGACCTGGCATCCACCTGCCCTGTGAGCTCACGAAAGCACCTCATTCTCCTGGAACCTGGCCTCTCCCGATCTGTGTGAGGTCAGGAATCAGATGACTCCGAAGGCTCCTTGCTAACAGCCCTGTATGAGGAGCTCAGTGCGCACCTCTGAGCCTGTCTTTCTCCTCCCCGAAGACGGCAACCGACTGAAAATACACGCTGTGCAGGGACACCGCTCAAGAGTGCGAAACCAACCATTTACTTTTGCTGACTTAAAACAGAGTGCAGAGGGCACAAAGGCCACTTTATAATTTCTTTTTGGTGTCAGAATAACATCTTGGGGGATTCTCTTCTGATCCAACTGCCTGTGTTAAGAGTGGGGTGAATCCTCCCCTAAATCTTCCGGCCATAGCCCAAATTCGATGACGGTTTTTTCTAAGACCCTTTTAACGGAGACGCTCCGGGTTCTCCCTTGCTACGGAAGTAAGACGGCCAATTCGCTCAACTGCAGGAGGGCTCCTGGTGGCCTTTGGCTGGAGGACGTTGACAATAGTAAGCATTCAAACACTTTTATTGCTATTATTGGTAATTATTTTTATAAGATGATTATTATTGTTGTTATTAGGTCTAGCATATAAGATGCATCTCTGAGGAAGTATCTGAGGTACCCACCAGAAAGCAGACTTGGAAGAGGTTGCAAAAGGCCTTTTGCATCATGTTTTCCTGTATGCAATGGGTGGCATGGGACACACACTCACACACACACACACACACCCTCAGAGAGACACTGGCCAAGCTTTAGGAGGCCCCTCCACACAGGCAGAAAACACGTCTGCCTTGCTCACAACTGAATTTCTAGCATGCCAAAGGAGGCAGATCAGGTCACGTAGCCCAGACCCAGTAAACTTTTGCTGAAAAAGTGAATTCAAGCATCCTGGGAGACTGTAACAGTTTAATGTGAATGCTAATAGATCAGGCAGACAAATATAACTAACACATATATAATGTTCATTCCCTACCAGACACTGCACTAAGCATTTCATAAGTATTGACTCAGCTGCCTTCCATCCCAGCTCTACGAGGTGGATAGTATTACTAATCTAATTTTATGAAGGGGGAAATTGAGGCACAAAGAAGTTTAGTGTCTCACCAGAGATTTCATAGCTGGTAAGTGGTATAGTTGAGATTTAAATACAGGCAGTCTGAGTCCAGAGTCTGTGCTTTTAACCAGCACGCTGTTCTGCCTTGCAGGACAAAGTCAGGATACAGAGCGTGCAATGTGCAGTTAACTTCGCAGGGATACTTGTATTGTTTGTATCCAGAAACACAAAATGCACATTTTTTTCTTCATTGATTATGAGGGAAAATGCTCATTGAGTATTTTTAATTGGCTGTAAAATAGGCCACAAAATGGAAATGATGTGGATCATATAATTCAACCACAGCAAAATAGCATTAGACATAAACACCAAAAATAATGGACACAACAATGTCAGGAATGAAAAGGGGACATAAGAATAGACTCAAAGGTAATGAAAAATTATAAAGGGCATAATTTGTAACTTTATGCCCATAAATTTGAAAATATAAATAAAATGAAATATTATCTGGGCAAATATAAATTAGCCAAAATCGACTTGAAGAGTCAGAAAATGAATACTCCAATAGTCATCAAAGAATTTGGAAAGACAGTCAAAACTCTATCTTTCGAATAGCCATCCAGCCCAGATGGTTTTATGGGTGTGTTCTATTAACCCTCGATGAACAGACAGTTATTTGATAATTTAAATATTCTGGAGTGTAGAAAAAACCAGAATGCTTCCAAAATCACCCTATAAGGTTAGCACAACCTCGAACCAAAGCTGAATGAGAACCCCACACTATCCCCTAAACAGGAAAAAGAAGACAATTTATTTATTATTATAGATGGAATAAACCCCACCTTCACATAAATAAATGATACCAATCCAGCAGTGCATTTGTATTAAAAAACATACATTAACTAAATAGGGCTTGTTTGGGATATATAAAGCGTTCTCGTTCAAGGTGGTGTTTCAAATCAGTAAAAGAAGAACGGACTTCTCAGAATTGGTGTTAGGGAAGTTGGGTTCTCACTGTTATCAGAGCCTTGCCTTACCCAACTCACTCACGTGATTTCCAGGTGAATTCGTGATCTAAACAACAGCACAGCTGTAAACTACCAGGACATTCAGGGAGCAACTCTGGGGTAGGAAACCTCCCTAAGGAAGGCGGGAAATCTAGAAGCCCTCAAAGATAAGACTTGCAGATTTGACCACATAAACCTTGAAACTTTTAGGGGAAAAACCTCACAGACAGTTGCAGTTATTACAAATAATGGCCGTTGCGTGGAAACATTTCCATAAGTGATATTATGGAAACACTAAATGATAAAGGCAAATTACAGAATGATATTTTTGCTTTTAAAAGAGCAAGAAAGTTGATCATCCTCCAGCGAGTTTGATTTTAAAAATTGGGGGTGGGGTGGTAGAAAACACAAATAAACTATAACAGAAATGAAAAGGAGATAGGGAACAGTATCAGAGGAAGATGAAAAATAACCATAAGGCAGATATCTTTATATATATATATGTAATATTTGTAACCTTGTGCCAGAAAATTTGAAAATATACAATGGACATTTTTCTCTGGACAATTTTCTATGAAAATATAAATTACTAAAATTGACTCAAGAAGAAGTAGGAAGATTTTTTTATGGGACAAACAGAACCCCTGTGTGCACGCACAGGAATCTAGCTAAAAATGCAGGTTACCCCCTGGGAACCGACTAGGGCGCAAAGGGCGCTAGGGGGCGGGCTTAGGGGGCGCTCACTTTCTAAAGATATCGCCACATGCTTTCAATCCTATAGGACACCCATGAACTCCTTCGTAAATTGGAAACAAAAATTGCTGGCGAATGACTCTACCGGAAGTGCCGAGAATAGGGGGGAGGTGATGAAATCCAACGGTGTCCCTGTGGACCAGAGCTGACAGTCAGGTGGCCCCTAAGTCTGGGAGCACGTCGGCACCCTCCTCTCTATCTCTCCTTACGTGGCGGGCAGACACCCTGAGATCCCAAGGTGTACATGAAGGAAACCTGAGGAAGGCAGCGCCGCAGAAAGAACAGAGAAGGCACGAGTTCGAATCCCGCCACGGTCTGAGACCGGCAGGGTCAGACTTCGGGAGCGTCCCCACGAGGCGCCGCGCCCACCCTGGGGGCTCTAGGAGGCTCCTGCCAAGTTGTGGCGACATCCCCGACGGATGAGCTGGGGGCGAGGGGCGGGGCGACTGCAGGTAGCACTTCCCGCCCCCGCGGCGCCTCCCCCCTCCTTCTCCGGCGAACACCCACACACTGTCTCCAGTCCGCGCAGAGCTGCGCTCGGGCGCAACGGGCAGCCACGCCTCGCCAGCCGGGAAAGCCAGCCCGGAGAGCCAGCCGGGACCCACCGCGCTGGAGGCTGGGGCTGCGCAGGAGACTTGCAAGCCAGCGGTCTTTCTTTCACGCTTCTTTCTTTCTCTTAAATAAACAAAGCAAAGAAACAAAGAACTCCCTTGTTCCCACTGCAACTTGGAGGAGCAGGGAGTGACTCCAAGGAACTGACGCAGGGGTTTTATTTACGAAGCTTGAAGAAGTTCTGGGCAAGTGACTCAACGGGACACCCGAGGCCCAGAGCAGCCCCAGCTCTCAGCGCCGGTGCAGCCTGGCAGTGTCCCCTGGCAGTCAACCTGCAGCCGCAGGCGGGGGTGCGGGCGCCCCTCACTTTGCTTTGGGACCGATGACCCTACCCGTGGCCTGGACCCAGGTGGCCTCTCTCGGTGAACCTCCCCACCAGGTAAACGCACCCCTGGGGTTCTCCGTTCGTCACCTGGGGGGACCTCGAGCTCCCAAGAGGTAAGTGCATGCTGTTTAGCCACAGTCAGGAGTGGGAGAGCGGGCAGGAGCGAGCCTGCTTTTATCACAGGAAACTGGAGGAGACGGGAATGGAAAACGGATTTAACATTTCTTATTTTTGCACTGAAGCGTGGGGATGAGATGCGTAGGGGCCTGGACTTTTGTAGGAAATGGTTGCGGAGCCGGGCTGGGTGATAGGTGTCTGAATTTTTGCAGGAACTGAAGAGGGAGCAGAGTCTTAGATTTTTGCAGAAACCTATGACGAAGGGGTGGTGAGAGGCTATTTTCCTGAAAATGTGCACGAAATTGTTAGAGTATGCATCTAAGCATTTTGGAGAAATGGTGGGAGAAGGAAGCACTTCACGAAATTGTTAGAGTATGCATCTAAGCATTTTGGAGAAATGGTGGGAGAAGGAAGCACTTACCACCCTGGTTTCACCTGACCCCAATACTTGGCCTTCTGGAAGATGCCCACGGACACTGGCGACAATGGACGCGACGCGCTGTGCGGGCGTGGCTGGAGCCCGGGTTCAGCACAGGATTCAGCACCGCGGACAGCGCCCGAGCCCGAGCAGCCCCGGGTTCAGCACCGCGGGCAGCGCCCCCACCAGCGAGGCCAATGCCCGGGTTCAGCACTGCGGACAGCGCACCGAGGGCCCCCGAGGCGCCCGGCGACCCGCAGAGCAGCCTGGCTCCCTCGCCGCTGCCACCCAAGCTCTGTCCCCGCGGCTGCGCACCGCCGCCCTCACTGCGCGAGACAGGCTCTCGAATCGCAAAAGCAAACGTGGAGTTCAGTTTCTGATCTGGTTTTTACTGCTTCCCGTGACTGCAGGAGGAAGAGGCGGAGTGTAAAGGTACCCCCAGCTCCCGAGGACACTGAAGCTGAACCGCGTGGCCCCCCTGGGTCTGGAGGGTGTACCCAGACTTCTCCAAAAAAACCTAGCATTTATTCGGTGCTAACCGTGTGCCAAGTCCGCGTGCTGAGCGGTCTGCATGGGCTAGTTTTTTGTTCCCTACACCACCCACTCGTGGACTGTTACTGTCCCGTTTCACAGGTGAGAAAACCAAAGCAAGAGAGTAACTCACCATCATGTGCACAACCAGCCATGTCCTCACACTCCAGTCCAGCTCTGGGTCGTGGGAAGATGTGCCGGAGCCGAATTCCCTCTGAGAAACGTCTCTGAACTTGGAGTACAATGAACAGAGTTTGCATCAAAGCCACACCACTTACAAACGTGTGCCCCGGAGAAAATAACCAAACGTGTCTGAACTTCAGATTTTAAGTATCTACAACATCAGGATAATAAAGCTTTCCTTGCACAAGTGTAGGAGGAAGTGGTCCAGGAGATTGAGTGTGTGGAAAGACATAGCAAACTGAGAATCGTGACTGGGGAGGGGGGACTAGAGAGGAGAGAGAGGTAGTGGGAGGAGGAGGAGGAGGGTTGGTAAGGAGCACCAGGCACCGCCAAGGGGGCCGGGCACAGAGGAGGGCTCTGAGGTAAGAATTCTGGGTGAGCTCTGCTCAGCGCAATGATCCCTTAGGTGTATCCCAGGACTTTACAGAGAGTGCTCACACATTGCCTCTCATTTGTTCCCTACAACTATTCCATAAAGCAGGCAGGACTGAGATCATTCTGCTTACCTGGGAAAATGATGCTTGCCCCAAACTGCTCAGGTACCTAGAGGCAGCGCTGGGATGGGAACCCAGGTCTCTTGCTTCTACCTCATAATCCTTCCACCACGGACTGGGGCACTCTCAGGAGCTTGGATAACGTAGTAATCACAGCACTAAAGTGTATTTTTAGGCAAGTATTATAAACAGGTGAAATTAATGATCTTTGGAAACCATTTTGACCTACAGAAATAATACTTTCATATGGATCAACCTAATAAGTGTTCATTGATTACATTCTGTTTTGTTCCACAAAGAATTTAAAGCAGTTTATAAATAATTTAATGTCAGGTTTATATATACTAGGAGTAGCTGGGGAAATAGAGGAGAAACAAGATTAAGATCATAGCCAGAAATATATATATATATATGTATATATGAAATATAGTCCTAGAAACTTGCTCTGGGTCACCAGTGCTAGTAAATGTATATACAAGCCCCTTTTGAGGGGGGTGTGGTCTGAGGACCTTTGTCTGTAGACTCTTTTCTTTTGCATAATGTAGTCCTTCAATCCTCTGAGTGATGGTGCCAGAAAGGGGAAGTGTCACTGGAAATCCAATGTCAGTGTGACTCAAGAAAGGGGGATGGAGTGAGGCCGGGCGCCGTGGCTCACGCCTGTAATCCTAGCACTCTGGGAGGCCGA
>VBSM01002223.1:122090-137252 GCA_008086735.1 Cheirogaleus medius
TTTTAGTAGAGACGGGGGTCTCACTCTTGCTTAGGCTGGTTTCAAACTCCTGAGGTTGAACGATCCTCCCGCCTTGGCCTCCCAGAGTGCTGGGATTACAGGTGTGAGCCACGGCGCCCGGCCGAGAGTGAGGATTCCCACAGCTGCAGGGAAGTCGGGGCGGGGGGGGGCTGCCACCTGGAAGGGGGTGCCCCACTGATCTGGTTCATGATGTGTGTTTTCTCTTACGGTCCCCTTGTCAGAATAGTGATGCGTGTTTGCTGTGGGCAAACAGCACAAAGAAGAAGATGAAACCATTCACAATCCTGTCACTCAGAACAAGGGTGAACATTCTGGTGCATTTCTTACTAGCTTTTTCGACATGCACCAATAACAACGCCACGTTCACAAGGGGACCTGTTCGTCACATGTGAGTCGTTGCTACATGCCGAGGACACAGCAGTAGGCAGGACAGGTATACACTTATTTTTTTGTTGTTTTAAAGGAACTTGGAGTTCTGCATTTGTGATAAGTGTTGTGCGGCCAACACATTAGTATTTTGCATTTAAAAAATATTTAAAAGGAGCTTGTAGTTCTGCATTTGTGATAAGTGTTGTGCGGTCAACACATTAGTATTTTGCATTTAAAAAACATTTTAAAAGGAGCTTGGAGCTCTGCATTTGAGATAAGTGTTGTGCGGCCAACACGTTAATATTTTGCATTTAAAAAATATTCACTATGTGCTAGGCACTACGTTAACTGCCTTCCACGTGGGTAAGTGTTTCACACAGACTGTCTCACGCGATCTTCACAGTGACTCTGCAGCGGGGCAGGTCACCGCCGTCCCCCCCAAACACACGTCACAGGGCAATAGCCGAACCCAGGGATGTGGGTCAGCTTGGCCAAGGTAACCTAATGTGGAATCGGGGACCCCATAGGAACCGCGCTGCCCACATCAGCTACAGCCACGTGACCCGCTTCCCTCTTCCTCCCCTGCCAGGTGTGACCGCCGCCCGGCTCGGAGGCCTCCTCCCCCCCACCGCCCGCCGCCGCGGCCGCCGGCACGATGGACGAGGAGGACTCAGAGCTGAGGACGGACGGCAACTCCCTGCTGAAGGCCGTGTGGCTGGGCAGGCTCCGGCTGGCCAGGCTGTTGCTTGAAGGCGGCGCTTACATCAACGAGAGCAACGGCAAGGGCGAGACGGCGCTCATGGTGGCCTGCATCTCCACGCACGCGGACCGGCAGAGCAGCAGCAAGCCCAAGATGGTCAAGTACCTGCTGGACAACAGGGCGGACCCCAACATCCAGGACAAGTCCGGCAAGACGGCGCTCATCCACGCCTGCATGCGCAGGGCGGGCGGGGAGGTGGTCTCCTTGCTGTTGGCGGGCGGGGCCGACCCCAGCCTGGAGGACCGCACGGGGGCTTCCGCTCTGGTGTACGCCATCGACGCGGACGACAAGGACGCTCTGAGACACCTCCTGGCCGCCTGCAAAGCCAAAGGGAAGGAGGTGATCATCATAGCCACGGACAAGTCCTCCTCCGGCACCAAGACCACCAAGCAGTACCTCAACGCCCACCCTTCTCCCAGCGCGGGAGACAGGCCGTGCCCCCCGCTGTGTGCGTCCCCCTCTGATGTCCAGCTGACGGCTCCGGGCCTGGGCTCTCCGCAGCCCGCCGAGAAGGAGGACGACTTCTTCAGCCTCCAGGACGGGCGCAAGGAGCCCGGGTCGCCCTGCAGGAAGGTCGGAAATCTCGGACGGGCCTGTCTGCCCCGGCTGAAGAGGCTGCAGTCCGAGCCCTGGGGCCTGATCGCGCCATCCGCATTGGCGGCCTCGGCGGGCCAGGATGGGACCCAGAGCGCGGGCACAGACCGCCAGGTCTTCAAGGACATCGGGGACGTGTCCCTCACCAAGAGGAGGCCCCTCTCCAGGAGGAACAGCATCGACAGCAAGGACCCGTCGTCCCTCTTCCCCACGGTCGTGGAGCAGCCACTGAAGATCCCAGCCGCCCCGGTGCCGGCGTCCCGGAAAGCCGTCCACGAGAAAGGCCAGGCTCCCCACCCGCGCCCGGCCCGGAGGGGCACGCTCCCTGTCGACCTGGGAGGCCCTCTGGGACCCTCTGCTCTCAGAGAGCCGGCATCCCTGGGCCCGCTGGAGAAGGGCCTCCACGATTTGGAGCTGCACCCGGGGGCCGACCCGCCCGGCTGCATCTGCCTGGAACTGGGCAAAGGACCCTCGGACAGGAGGAAGCTCGACAGCCCCCACCTGTCCCTTCTCCACGGCTCTCGGGAGTCCCTGGACGCGGTGCCCGGCGCGTCCCCCGGCTCGGCACGCCACCGGCCGCTGCATCTTCTGGAGAGGCGGGGTTCTGGGACTCTGCTCCCGGACCGGGTCTCGCACACGCGGCCCGGCTTCCTCCCGCCGCTGCTGCATGTGAGTCCGAACCCGCCCATCCTGGACGTTAGATCTGGCGGCAAACCTCCCTCCCCGCTCGCTGGGGGCTTGAAGTCGATGGTCCCCGTCGCTCCGAGCTCACCGAAGAGCGTCGACTTGAGGAGTCAAAGGAAGCTTCTCCGGAGGCACTCGATGCAGATCGAACAGATGAAGCAGCTGTCTGACTTCGAAGAGATCATGGCCTAGAATCGGCTTTTGCAAAGGCTTTTTATTTTTTTTTTAAATATCTGTAGGTTACGGAACGGACCACGATCTCCAGACCAGCACGGCCGTGCGTAGTCTCTGCTTCCAGAACACTCCGCAATGCTGGTGTGCGGCCACGGCAGAAGATACGGGAGGAGCAGGTGCCGCTTCATGTCTGATATGATCCCTGGGTTTCCAGAGCCCGCTTTGGAGAGAGCTCAGGATGATTGGGTTTGGGAGATGGATTTTAAACATTCTCTAAAGGAAGAAAACCTCTGGAGTCTGACGCAGTGAGTACAACGATCTAAGCTGCAGACGCCGGTCGCTTCCCACCAGACAGACAGGAAACAAGCATCTCAACCGCAGGATGGTGTTTGGAGTGTGTCATTGGTAATAAATCTATAAAGTGCCTACGTGGAGAATGAGGCTTTCACGTTTGTTAGAATGTGCAAAAGCTCAAAACCAACCCCTCGGCCACTAAATCCGGGTATCTGGGCTCTATGTGATGGGGCAGACACAGAGGTCCCCGTCAATGTGGTTCTAGCCCCTGGGTCCTGTCTCTGTGCCAGGCACTGCCAGCGTGACACGGTGACCTTCAGCCCTGCGGTGACACGGTTTACTCACACGTGGGTTTGCATGTGCTCCGAGGACCCGAATGCCACATCCGCGTGGCTCACGCATTCTGACGTGTCCTGGCGGCTTAGTGCCTTGGAGACGGATCTTGTTCCGGAAGTGAGACGTTCCCCAGGCCCCTGCCCTGACCCGGGACGCAGGCTCCGTGTTGAAATCTTGTGAACACGGTCCAGGTTCGCTCATCTGGAGTTGGACTTGACAGAGTTATAGAATAGACCTGTGAGAAGCATTTCCCGATTATTCTCAAAACTCTGTGAGATCTACCAAAACCAGAGCGAGAACCGAGGTTGGTGGGGTGTGTGTGTGTGCGGAGATTAAAAAGGTACCTGGGTGGTTCTCAGGCCGGAAGTACGGGGACCCTTTCGCCATTTGCAGCCCGCGAATTTCAGGGAATGCAGCTTCCCCTTTGGTTCTCTGGGTAATGCGAGAGACATCTGGCTTCTTCTCTGCCTGAATGATGGAGACAAGGGGAGATATGTAGCGATAGCCCGTGCAATCCTTTTAAGCTGCTCCGAGCAAACGCAAGAAGGGCAGCAGAGACCTAGCACACGTGGCATTACGTGGCCACATTTCAGACGAATCTATCCTTGGATGTTTCCCCACTTATTTTTCCTCTGCTGTTAATGAAACGGATCTGCTCTGTGGTTAGAAGGTTCAGCGGGGCAGGGCGCGGTGGCTCCCGCCTGTAATCCCAGCACTCTGGGAGGCCGAGGGAGGAGGATCGCTCAAGGTCAAAAGATCGAAACCAGCCTGAGCAAGAGTGAGACCCTGTCTCTACTAAAAATAGAAGAAATTAATTGGCCAACCAAAAATATATAGAAAAATTAGCCGGGCGTGGTGGCGCATGCCTGTAGTCCCAGCTACTCGGGAGGCTGAGGCAGGAGGATCGCTTGAGCCCAGGAGTTGGAGGTTGCTGTGAGCTAGGCTGACGACACGGCACTCTAGCCTGGGCAACAGAGTGAGACTCTGTCTCAGGAAAAAAAAAAAAAGAAGGTTCAGTGGTTCCTGGGGGCAGCAGCACCCCCCAGGGGAAAGAGCGAAGGCTGCGTCCGACAGGTTTGCGTTCGCACCCCGATTTCACCGTTGACCCGCTGTGGGGCCCGGAGGCGGTGGCTTAATTTCTCTGAGCCTCTCTCCCTCCTCTGCATGGTGGAGTTAGTGACGCTTCTCCCGCAAGGTCGTGGTGAGGGTCGAAGGAAGCCGTGCGTGAAAACGCCCACGGTTGTGCGCGGCACGGGTGGAAGTCACCGGATAAGAGGCGGCTCGTTTTAATTTATTTCTTGAGAACTCGGAAGCAATATCTCAGACAGCACGTACCTCACACAAAAGGGAATAAAGTCCGGCTGAAAATATCGAGTATCCCCTTGAGATCCCCACTGACCTTATAAATATTCATCTCTAAACTCATTTACAAAGCAAAAAAATTCTGCCACGTAAGCCCTACGGATTATACCCTGTCTATAAATGATACAGCTAGAGATTTATCTGAATATCCCAAAGTGTCATAAACAGAACAAAGTGCTTATTTGTAAATGATTCCTTTAGGGCAGGCTCTTTTACTTTCGACCTCAGCACTATGGACATTTAGGGCTGGGTGGCTCCCGTGGTGGGGACAGTCTGTCTTCTGCATTGTAGGGTGTTTGGTGGCATCTCTGGGTCACGCTCGCTAGGTGACAACAGCACCTCCCTCGGCTATGGCCACCGAACATGTCCCCAGACACAGCCAGGTGTCTCCTGGGGGCAATGTCACCTTGGATGGTCTCCACCACCATGCTGGAACGATTTTTGTTTTTTTTTGAGACAGAGTCTCGCTCTGTTGCCCGGGCTAGAGTGCCGTGGCGTCAGCCTAGCTCACAGCAACCTCCAACTCCTGGGCTCAAGCAATCCTCCTGCCTCAGCCTCCCGAGTAGCTGGGACTACAGGCATGCGTTGCCATGCCTGGCTAATTTTTTCTATATATTTTTAGTTGTCCAGCTAATTCCTTTCTATTTTTAGTAGAGACGGGGTCTCGCTCTTGCTCAGGCTGGTCTCGAACTCCTGACCTTGAGCGATCCTCCCACCTCGGCCCCCTAGAGTGCTAGGATTACAGGCGTGAGCCACCGCACCCGGCCATGCTGGAATGATTTTGTACGTGGTAGGAACACATCAAGAGCAGCAAAGCCGCGTGTGTGGAGGTGCAGATGCCGGCCGGCCAGCCGGACTCGCCCACTAACTTGATCACAATTCGAATTGTGCTTTATTTAGCGAGACGACCCATTGGCACCAGCACGCGCCTTCGGGATTCGCGGCAAACACGCTCAAACATGAGTGCGAACGGCCTCGTACCTGGAAGGAAGGAAAGAGAATGATAAGAAAAGCACATACGCTAGAGGAAATCTCCAGCTCACGAACCTGGTTTGGTGTGGACCGCCCTACGCGTTTTGGAACCACGGAGTCATTAACAGCTCTTCCTCAGTAGACGAGGTCACAGGCAAAGAAACCGCTCTCCGACATAGTAAAGAGAGAATCGCACACACAGCCACCGTTCCCAGCAGCTCATTAACCACTTCGGTACCAGCGTCGACTACAGTCGTCAGCCACAGATGAACGCGAGCGTCGACTGTAGCCGACAGCCGTGATATGAAGGCGCACAGCCGAGCGTCGACTTTAGCCGACAGCCAAAAGCTTTTACTTTTACGGCTTTTATCTCTGCAGTTGCAGTGTGTACGTTCGGCTAATAAGTTACTACGGATCTCTGACCTTTTAACAAGTCCTTAGTAGGAGTTATTCTAGTTATTTTCCTAAAGCTGCCTGTAAAGTAAAACAAGCTTTCAGTGCTTTAAAGCTTTCCTCATCACACAAGAGCAAAGCGGATGCATTGTCAATGCACAGCACAAACTACCGTGCGGACTGTGAGCGCCGGCCGTGGGCGAGGCTTCGCGGCCGGTGAGCGCCGTACCCGGGTGGTTAAATGCACCACACACACGCGTGTGCGCACACACCCCGCACATTTTAGGTACTTTTCTGGCTGTTGTCCGTGTCTGTTAAAACTAACCTCTGCCGGTAATAATATCCAGCCGTGGAGATAGCAGGAAGCTTTGTAGGAGCGTTTTTTTTCCTAAACCTTTAGCTGAGATTTGGAACCCTAACTACTCCTAACTAGGGAACGTGGTACCTGTGTGGTCATTAGCGTAGGTGAACACCAGACGCGATGAGCCTTTCCCAGGACAGCCGGTCCCCTGCACACACGCTTGATACCAGGCACTCGCGTGTCATGCGTTGCCGGTGTCCGTCAGCCGTGGCCTTCTCTAGACAGTCATCCGGATCGTACCTTATCTCATCCCCGCGTGTCGATGCATTAGCTGCATTAGACTGTTCTAGACTAGTACGATAACCAAAACGCTTTATCCTGACTTACGCATACATAAGCAATTCTGTCCTTGTCAGTGAACCTCACAAGGATGCTTTTTTAAAAGCATATTTTTAGATTGAAACTTTTAGATTCATGCTTCCTGGACCAGAGTTTATCTTGTCCTTATGGAGTCCTAGAATCACTACATAAATTAGCTGCAAACCATAGTTTCGATAATCCATCGACTTAAGGTTCTCTGGACTGTTTAACAAAATCTGTTAACAGAATGTGAGCCTGAAACTTAAAGTCTGGAACTTTCATTTAATCTCTAGACATTCCAAAAAAAAATTTTTTTTTAAATAATAATTAAAAAAAAATCCATTGTCAATTCTCTCAGAACTTCACCAGGTGAACGGTACCTGGCGAATGCGGGTGGTGTCTGACCTCCTCCCTTGCGTGCGTTGGTGCCGCTGACGTGCCGTGTGCGGCGCGACCTGGGTCCCCGCAGCGCTGTACCCCGGGCTCCAGCTGACGGCGTGCTCACAGATGTATTGAAATTCGTGTAATGAAGCTATTTAGATGTTCCTGATATGCCAATAAAAGATATGTTGCAACCCTTCGATAGTATTTCCAAGTCTTCTCAGTGAAATCTCAATTGTAAATATCATCTTTTCTTTAAGATGAAATTGACATGACTGCCTAACAACATCCCCTTTAGAGAACGTCCAATATTTCATCTCAAAATTTCATCTACACATAATTTTTGAAATTACTTTTTTTTTTTTGAGACAGAGTCTCACTCTGCTGCCCAGGCGTGAGTGCCGTGGCGTCAGCCTAGCTCACAGCAACCTCAAACTCCTGGGCTCAAGCGATCCCTCTGCCTCAGCCTCCCGAGTAGCTGGGACTACAGGCATGTGCCACCATACCTGGCTAATTTTTTCTATATATATTTTTAGTTGTCCAGCTAATTTCTTTCTATTTTTAGTAGAGACGGGGGGGTCTCACTCTTGCTCAGGCTGGTTTCGAACTTCTGACCTTGAGCGATCCTCCCACCTCGGCCTCCCAGAGTGTTAGGATGACAGGCGTGAGCCACCACGCCTGGCCTTGAAATTATATTTTAATTCCACAAGTCTAACAGGGTCTGTCTCTCGGTTTAAAAACACCACACACAACAATGAGCAGGCGCTTCGCCACGGCGAGGGCTGTTTCTTCTCTGTGTCCTGCTGCTCAGGTACCCCGGGGCTGCACCTGCCATGGGCCGGTAGCGGGAACTGAACTCACGGTCGCTGGATGTCCTTCCCTGGCCCTATTGCAAATGTCGGGGAGTGCCGCGTAAGCCGCTTTCCAGTAGCTCTTGCTCGGGGCAGGGCACCAGCAGGCAACGAACCAGCTGAAAGGTCTCACTGGTCTCTTAAGCACTAGTGCTCTGTGTTCAGATTCTACCAGACCCCCCGGTTCCACACCTTACCCTTGGGTCCCCCCCTAGACCACTGGAGTGAAGTTCAGGTAACAAAAACAAAAAGGGGACGAGTTTCAGCATGTCTGTTCCCCACCTCTGATTTTAGGAGAGAGTGGATGGATGCTCTTGTCTCCAAATCCTCTGAGGACATATTACGAGGGGCCGCCCTGGAGAAGGACATGGGGGGAGGGGGAGGAGAAACGATGAAGGGATGAGGCCAAGTGGCCAGCCTGGGACGAGGGAGTGAATTCCCAAGATTGACAAAGGACTTAGGAGTTTGATGTCCCTTGAGTGGAACTCGCCCCCTTCCAGAGAAAAACCTTGGAGAGGCCTCGTGGTGCTTGGTGGGCTGGGCCCGGGGCCGGCATGGCAGGACGGCACCTGAGTCACCTGCTTTGAGGAAACCTTGCAGCTTAGATAACGACATTAATAACTGCAGCAGCGTGGTCACTAATGAGCATGAGAATCAAGGGCTTCCTGAACCTGAATGCTCTGAACTGTTCAGACTTCACAGAGCAGAGAGGAGAAGTTCCACAATGACTGGGCTGGACTTTCTCGTCATCTCTGTAAAAAGGGGACGGGACAAGGATCAATTTAAATTTTACTGAGGGAAGTAAAGAAAGTAAAGGTACTTCTTACACCTAAAGGTCAGGTATGGAAATTCGCAGGACTCCGGAGTCCAAGTTGCAGAATGGCAGGCGGACAAGCAGGACGGACGGATCTGACCACATTCCCGTTCGCCCGGGGATGGGCGTTAATGACCAGGAACGGCCCCGGGAAGTCGGGGAGGTCAGTGCCGATCGGCGCAACGCAGGTGAAAGAGCCGACAGTTCCCACCTGTTCTCCTCGGCTGGCGGGGGGGGGTTCTGTGGTCCATTCCGGCAGATGGACTGTGGAGGCACAGAGTTAAAATCTAGTGGTGTTCACTGGGGAAGAGGGAAGAGGGAAATCCTTGTGCATGAGGACTGGGGAGAAGTGGAAAAAGAAAAAAGAAGGAAAGACAGAACAGACGAGGTTGAGGTCCTGACCATGTGATCCGGTCCAGACACACATCCTAGTGAGAGGAGGCCGCCGGGACCCCCTCTGGAGCCCGATGTCCCCTCTGGCCGAGGTCCACACGGACCCAGAGTCACAGGTGCTCCTATCTCAGGCAGGAAGGATTTCTCATGTGATGAGAGGTAAGGGCTTAAATTAATGTCGTATTATCACACTACAATTTAATGAGTGTCTAATCCTCTTGCGTGTTTGTTATTGCCGCAGTGGGCACTGTCGGTTGCCTGCTCGGTTTGATCCCTTCATTCTCCTCCTTCCTGCCAGATCCCGACTTAGCTCGTGGGGCCACCCTAGATCTGTAAGAGCCCTTTTGACCCGAGGGAAGCTGGCCCTGTCCCCAGCTCAGAGAGCCGTGCTGACTGGTGGGGAGTTAGCGTGGCGATCCGTCTCCTGGCAGGTGACCGGTCAAGGGGTCCGGCACATGCTGTCCGCACTTGGCTGGACCTGCTCAAGGCCTTTGGCCCGGAGACAGGTGCATGACCCACGTCAGCCCAGACTGCAGGGAGGGTGTGTCCCAGGATGGAGGCCAGACTTTCTCTGCCTTCGACTGGACGCGACCACATACACACGCTATTTGCTTATTTGTTGTTCGGCTTGACAACCTTGTTGTGACAAAGGAGAGTGGACTCCAAGAGTAAAGCAGGGGAGGGCAGGGCTGGGAGAGAGCGGAGAGGAGACCAGGATCCCGCACCAGCTCCGGACCTCCTGTGCAAAGTAGCACATTCCTGTGTTGTTTAATCTAGTTGCAGTTGGTTTTTTATTTACTTAAAATCAAAAGCGCCCTTATATCACTCACTGACCTGAAATGTCATCTGTATAATATGCTAAGTTCTTTTTTTTTTGAGACAGAGTCTCGCTCTGTTGCCCGGGCTAGAGTGCCGTGGCATCAGCCTAGCTCACAGCAGCCTCAAACTCCTGGGCTCAAGCGATCCTCCTGCCTCAGCCTCCCGAGTAGCTGGGACTACAGGCACGCGCCACCATGCCCGGCTAATTTTTTCTATATATTTTTAGTTGGCCAATTAATTTCTTTCTATTTTTAGTAGAGACGGGGTCTCGCTCTTGCTCAGGCTGGTTTTGAACTCCTGACCTTGAGGGATCCTCCCGCCTCGGCCTCCCAGAGTGCTAGGATTACAGGTGTGAGCCACCGCGCCCGGCCTAATATGCTAAGTTCTTTATTTTAAAATTCTTGAGTCTGTTTCTGAACTCCCCCAACCCACCCCGTCCTATTCTTTCAATTCTGTGAAAGAATTGCACATCCCACTGATGTGCTTGTCTTTATGCACCGGCGTCACAACACACTGTCTAATTATCGCAGAGTTTCTATTCACTTTTGCAAATCGTGGCTGGAGGCAACTCTCAACTCTCTTCATTGGGAAAATTTATCTCTTAGAATTATTTTATTAAGCAGTAAACTTGTACTGGGGTTATGATTGGGACTCTACAACATCGTTTAGTTATCTTTTTAAAAGATCTTTTAATCTAGAGACATGAGTTGTTGCTCGAAAAATACAAATTAAATTCACTTTAATCCCTCATTGAAGTATTCAGTTGTCTGCATGGAGGCCTTACACCTTTCGTCTTTTCCACCCTATTTTATATATTTTTGCTGCTGCCGTGAAGATGATACTCTTTCCCACACCGTCAGATACTGCTGGCGTGTGGCAACTCTAGATTTTCCTTAAAGTGATTACAGGGAAAATACCCATGAGATTTTTCATTAAGAATGACAAAGGATTCTATAATTCATAGGAAAGAGCAAAGAGTTGAAGATAGGTAAGATAAATTTGAGGAATAATAACAAGATTGGGAGAATTATGGCACCGGAAGACAAAGATTTTTTAAGTTATGATAATTAAAATAATGTGATAAAATGCAGGAATAGGTGAACTGACCCACAGAACCAGAACAAAGGACCTCCCAGAGATGGAAATGTTAGGTGTGGCAGAGGTCACGTTGCAGATTAGTCAGTGGTACTGAGACAATTTGTTTTGATACGAAAGAAAAGTGAAACTGGATCCTTATTGCATAGCACACGTCTTAAAATCTAAATGAAAAAACCAAGACTAATATTTTGATTATGATTTTTTGCATTTGAACTCATGAATGAGATTGGCTTGGGGCTTTCCCTTTTCATACTCTTTGTCTGGCTTTGATATTGGGTTTATCCTGGCCCCAGAAAATGACCCAGAGTATGACGCCTCATTTTATATCCTCTGGAGTATAGACTTTCTCTGGGAAAGTTTGTTTGGAGTGAGATGTTTCTTCACTGAGTACTCACTCACAGGTGTTTATATATATATATCTTGCTGGTGAGATCATCTGCGCCAGGTGAGATTATGTGTGTGTTCATGTACGTACATGCAGATATGCACGTATATCTGCATTTGCAAGTGAGGAAACTGAGGCAGAGAACAATTCGCCGACTTGCTAGGGGATTGGAATTCAGGCATCTTGGTCCAGAGCCCTGTCTGGTCCAGAGCTGCGTACCGAACTTCAGAGTTTAAATACTAATCATGTTTACTTGAGCGGTTATAGGATTTCTTAGGTTGGATTCTCTAAAATCAACACCCGGGACAGCGATTGATCGAGGGCGCTTCCAGGAAAACCTCTAGGGAAGGTCGGGCTGGAACAAGAAGGAAAGAGCCCCGAAAGGCCGGGATCTCAGGCAAAGTCCAGCCTTGGCCTGATCCCTGGAGGAGGGATCTGGAGAGAATAGATCTGGCTTCGAGGAATTGTCCATCTTGGATGCAAGGGGGCTCACCTCACATTTTTTTCTCCTACTCTTGCTTTAGTCTATCATAAATGGTGGGCTAGGAAGAAGCTATGTTTTTCTGAACATGATTTTAGGGCAATTCCCGGGAGAAAGGGGAACTGTAAAGAGTCAGCAGTCGGCACAGTGCCGGGGGACGAGGGAGCCGTGGTAAAGGCGGTCCTGGCAGGGCATCCGAACAGCACCCACCGCCCCCGGCTGCTCAGGTTTCGCACTGTTTCCGCAGCCGGATCTGGAAGCCTATGTTTTTCTAATAAATTATCCATTTTTTCCAGTTTATGATTTTTTGGCGTAAAAGTATTCATTATATTATTTTCGTTTATTATTTTTAAACAGCTTTATTGAGGTATAACGGACATACAATAATTTATACCTAAAATGTACAATCTGATGCTTTTGACGCATGTATACACCTGTGAACCGTCACCACGAACAAGATAATGAACATTTTCATTGCCGCTGAAAATTTGCTTGTGCCCTCCAAACCCCTCCTCCCAGGCCTCAGCAGCTCCTCGTTTTGCTTCTTGCCACTACATACCAATCGGCATTTCCCGGAGTTTTACACAAGTGTAGTCACGTAGTATGTGCTCTTCCGTGGCTGGCGCCTCTCACAGGGCGTAGGTGTAGAGATCCACCCACGCGGTTTCACGTGTCCACAGTTCATTCCGCTGACTGCCCGGGAGGGCTCCCCTGCCCGGCTGCCCCGCAGTTTGTTTACCCACATGGGCAGCTGAGTGCTTCCCAGTTGGGGATATTACAAATAAAGCTGTTACAAACATTCATATACAAGTTTTGCTTTTTTTTTTTTTTTTCCACTCTGTTGCCTGAGCTAGAGTGAGTGCCGTGGCATCAGCCTCGCTCACAGCAGCCTCAAACTCCTGGGCTCAAGCGATCCTCCTGCCTCAGCCTCCCGAGTAGCTGTGACTACAGGCATGTGCCACCATGCCCGGCTAATTTTTTTATATATATTTTTAGTTATCCAGCTAATTTCTTTCTATTTATAGTAGAGACGGGGTCTCGCTCTTGCTCAGGCTGGTCTCGAACTCCTGACCTCAAACAATCCTCCTGCCTCGGCCTCCCAGAGTGCTAGGATTACAGGTGTGAGCCACCACGCCTGGCCCATAAACAAGTTTTATAGACATCTACTTTCTTTCTTTTTCTTTTGTAAATACTTTGTAAATAGGAGTGGGATGGCTGGGTCATATAGTAGGTGTATACGTTATTTTTTAAGAAACTACAAAACCATTTCCCACTGCTCCCCGCAGTGCGTGAGAGTTACAGCTTCTGCGCAGCTTCCCCAGCACTTGCTACGATCAGCATTTTAATCTTAGTTAGTCTTCTAGGTGTATGGTGGCATCTCATTACGATTTTAATTTCTCTAATAACTAATAATGTTGAGCACCTTTTCATGTGCTTTCTTTTTGAGACAGAGTCTTACTCCATTGCCCGCCCTGGCTAGAGTGCAGTGGCGTCATCATAGTTCACTACAATTTCCAACTCCTGGGCTCAAGCGATCCTCCTGCCTCAGCCTCCCGAGTAGCTGGGACTAGAGGTGTGCACCACCACGCCCAGCTAATTTTTCTATTTTCGGTAGAGACGGGGTCTTGCTCTTGCTCAGGCTGGTCTCGAACTCCTGACCTCAAGTGATCCTCCCACCTCGGCCTCCCAGAGTGCTACGATTACAGGTGTGAGCCACTGCACCCAGCCTTCATGTGCTTTTTGACATCCTTGTATCTTATTTGGCGAAGTGTCTGTTCAAATCTTTTGCTCAATTAAACAATTATGCTATTTGTTTTCTCATCTATTGAGTTTTGAGAGCTCTTCACATAACCCAGGCACATTCTCTATCAGTGTATGCTCTGCAAAGATTTATTCCAGTTTGTGGTGTGTCTTTTCATCCTCTTAGCAGAGTCTTTTGAAGAGCAACACTCTTTAATTTTGTGAGGTCTAATTTATCCGTTTGTCCTTTTGTACAGGCTGTACTCTTGGTGTCTTTGCTGATAAATCTTTGCCTAATCCAAGGCCACAAAGATTTTGTGCTGTGTTTTCTTTTGGAAGTTTTATAGCTTTAGGTTTTATGTCTAGGTCAATGGTCCATTTGAGTTAATTTCTATCTGTGGTGTGATGTATGGATCCAAGTTCATTTTTTTGCATGCAGATATCCAATTTTTTCTGGCACCATTTGTCGAATGGGTTGTCAGTTTGCGCCTTTGTCAAAAATCAGCTGTCCGTATACATGGTTAGGTTTATTTCTGCAGGTATTTTTCTAGACACTAAAAAAACCGATTCAAAAATTCACTTGGAAATGCAAAAGACCAACCGTAGCCAGTGCAACTTTGAGAAAGAGCAGAGTTGGAGGACTTGAAAACGATTTCCAGATTTATTATAAAGCCACAGTAACCAAGACAGCGTAGTGTTGGCATAAAGACAGACAAACAGATCAGTGAACAGACTAGAGACCAGGCGCAGACTCACACGTTTGTGGACAATGGAATTTTATTCAGCAACACAAAGGGATGAACGACTTGCATAGGCTAAACGTGGATGCATGCAAAAATAATCAAGTGGAATTTAAGAAGCCAGACTAAAAGGTGCTATCTGACACCTTTTGGGGGACGGCGCTGGGCCGCACATGCACATGTCCCCGGGGCCCGGCGGGATGGGGACAACGGTCCGGGGGGCGCGTCCCAGCCCCCGCCAGCCGGTGCGCGGGCCCTGCGCCCAGCCAGTGCGCACGCGCGGGGCGGAGACCCGGCCACCCCGAGCGCGGCTGCGCGCTGAGCCGCCCGCCCTCCCGGAAGCGCCGCCCGCGCTCGCGCCACGTCGGTCCCCGCGCTCGCGCCCCGCCGGGTCCCCGCAGCCGCCGCCCCAGCGCGCGAGGGCGCACGCGCGCCAGAGCCGGGGCCCAGCGAGCGGAGCGGACCCGAGCGGGAGCGCCATGGGCGGCCCCGGCTGCGCGCTGCTGCCGCTGCTGCTGCTGCTGCTCCGGGCCGGGCAGCCGCGGGGCGCCGAGCTCACCTTCGAGCTGCCGGACAGCGCCAGGCAGTGCTTCCACGAGGACGTGGACCAGGGCGCCAAGTTCTCCCTGGATTACCAGGTGCGCACGCGCGCCCGAGCGCGGCGGCGGGAACCACACGGGGGCTGCGCGCGGGGGTCCCCGGAAGCCGGGCGCCTCCCCTTGGGGAGGGAGGGACGTTTGGGTCAGGCGGAGCCCGGAGACGGGCCGGCCGGCTGGGGAGGCAGGTGGCTGGGGAGGCAGGCGGCTGGGGAGGCAGGCGGCTGGGGAGGCAGGCGGCTGG
>VBSM01002223.1:170039-182006 GCA_008086735.1 Cheirogaleus medius
GCCAAAGGATGTCCTTGCCGTTTCCACAGATAAAAACCATTTATCGGAAATCAACGCGGGCACCTGCTTTTCCATTACGACTCAGCCGTGATGCCCCGGGCTGCCAGGGAGCCAGGTGACGGCGGGGAGTGGAGTCAGGCGGGTCCGCACCACTTTGCAAAGTCACGGCGCTGCGCAGAGTCCACGTACGTGAGCCACGTTTCCCGGTCTGAGCCTGAGCTTCTTCACGCGTCGGCCGAGGTTGCTGGGGCAGAGATCGTGCACGTCTCTCTCACAGCTAAGAGTCTCCGGTCTTCATGAGCATCCAGCCAAAGGCAAGCACTGTGGGTGTTTGCCTCGGCCTTCTGCTCTGTCAGAAATGTTTGGTTCGTGTTGTAGGGAAAGACTGTCTTCCGTCGTCCGCTGGCGGCCACGTATGCAGGCACAGACGTGTCCCGGGGAGGAGGCTGAGGTTCCGCTGGAGCAAACCACGGGCCGTGCGGCTGCAGATCCATCACTTTGCTGTTCTGAGCTCGACTCGCCTTAACCGGAAAATAGGCCAGAAGACACACAAGGAATCGGTAACCTTAGTTGCCCCTAGAGGCGTAAACTAGATACCTGGGGATCAGTTTTAGGGAACTACGTGCTGAATCTGGACGCGAACGGCGCTCGATTGGGTTGGCCTTTCCACGCAGCCTGCGCTCCTTCGTACCTGTGAGTTTCGCACCCTGCACGAGCACCACCCACTTCTTAAACAAATAGACGTTTGCAACGAAGCGAGTTCCTAGACCTACGGCGTTTATATATTTCCTCCGGAAACAAAACGTGCGTGCTGTTATATTTCTGGCCCTGCATCCTCAGAATGGCTTATAACGCTCCCTCACTTAGCAGCGTCACGGTTTAATAAACCAGACTTTAAATCTCGCAGCTCGACAGCACACGAGGCGAAATGGCACACAAAGTGTCCCATCCCGGGTCAGGCCGTTGATAAATGCGGAAAGGCCCAATTCTACCCGTCAGAATGAAGCCTTCGCTGCTCCGAACTGACGGCGAGGGATGGAGACACTGTCATCCAATTGCGCCCGTCTTCTTAATCGACATGAGCAATTTGGGGGCAGCCGTGACGTGCCCAGCAAAGGCACAGAGACGCCGGGACGCCAGAGAGCATTTTCACTGCGGCCAGATGGAAATTGGTTCAGCTGATACAACAAATTCCATCACCAACTTAATTTAACAGGAAACGCCTGCTGCTTGCAACCTGCAACCTACGAAATCGTGCTCGAAGATTTCCCC
Organism: Cheirogaleus medius; assembly: GCA_008086735.1. Classification (NCBI taxonomy): domain Eukaryota; kingdom Metazoa; phylum Chordata; class Mammalia; order Primates; family Cheirogaleidae; genus Cheirogaleus; species Cheirogaleus medius. Next base: position 171,312 of record VBSM01002223.1, read on the forward strand.
TGGGTGTTCCAGCCTCAGATCGTGGGGAAAATATCGGATGTACGTGTGACACGCAGACACGTTCTCACAGACGCACACATACGAAGGCTGCACCTACGATACAGGAGAAATAAAACTACGAAAGTTGGCGGCGACCTCTCAGAAGCAGTGATTTGCAAGAGATACGATCTAAATGATAACTTCCCGTCTATGGCAGTAAGTGTCCAGAGACGTGCTCCCCTGCTCCATGGTGTGTCAGCCAGAGTGTCACGCCCGTGTGGCGGGGTTTTGCATCTTTCTGACCCCTGACCTCGAGCACCCTCCTTGTGTCCACGATTTGGAACCTCAAGGCGAGAAAGGTGGTGGCCGCCCACAGCCAGCAGTCGCAAAGGACGGCAGAGCTGCAGGGCTAACGTTCTGTTGAGTCACTTCTCGTGTGCGGGAAGAAACGGCGCAGAGAGGTTGGGTGACTCGCCCGGGGTCACACAGCCAGCTGGGGGAGGCGGGAGCCAGAGCCTGTGCGATGTGCCTTGCGGTTCCCAGAACCCCAACTTCCGGCAGGCGAACGTGCAGCCTTTCTGGCTGGGGGAGGAGGATTCCGGCCACCATCGAAGGTAAAGTCTTCCTCCGAGAGGCTGGACCCTCCACAGAAGCAGAACACGAAAACGGGGGCTTCATCTGGGCAGTTCGTGGCTCTGAGTTTCCTCATCCAAATCATTTTATCTTTTGAGCGATTATGAGACTCAGAGAAGGACTATTTGTGGATCCAAGCCTCCCCCCACCCCAGAGAACTGGGAAGTCGATCATCGTGCATTGGCAACTCCGAAGAGCGCTGGGGTCCACCCCGTTATCGACACGTCACAGAGTGTGACACGTGACAGGTGCTCTGCAGAGCCCAGCAGAGGCGTGTGGCTCTTCCACGGAAACATCCGGGAAGTTCTGGCCAAAGAGTCTGCGCTGATTCTTTCCGTGAACTTCTCGACCGGAGGAACCACCTTGGGTGGTGTTTGCAGCCGGGGAACTGCCGTCCAGGTGAGAAGCTTCACCTGCTCCAAATCCAGCTGCACCGAAGGTGGATCCATCGAGAGTGGATCCTGAGCCAGGTAGTGGGGGCACACGGGAGTGGACCTTAGGTCGCTCCTGATCTAGCAGAACTTCATAAGCTATCACAGGTGGGGTAAGAGACATACTTGAGTCCTGGGCAGTGCCTGTCCTGGCGTGATCCAGGGGTGATCCACCAACCCCGTCGTGACTTTTCCAGGTGGCAAATCTGACTCGGCGATGGAACCGGACACACCAGGTTGTTTTAATGTCCCGGTAAGTTCCTGGGCCACCACCGTGATGGACACCAGGGGTTCGTAGCTGCCCAGCACCCAGCCCATGTTCGTGGAGAATGGCAGCTAGCTCTCACCTCTCCGTCGCAGTGCTCTCCTGGGGGCTGTTTTTATCAGATCTTGCCCTTTCCTGGCTAGAAATGGGCACACAGGCTACGGACACAGCCCTTCCTCGAATGTGAATCCCCAGGGGAGAAGCAAAAGGATCTCCAACATTGGAGTTCCTGCACCTGTTCCCGCCAGAGGTTCGGATTCTCCATGCCGGGGTTTCCCATCTTCCTTCCTCTCCTGCAAGAGACTCCACAGCCTTCCAGCGATTTCTCTTTGCATGCAAGGTAGCCAGAATCAGATTCTGAGATTGCATGCAGAGAGTCCTCATACATACGCTAAGGGCTTTGTACAGAATCCCTGGGACGAAGCATCCGGCCACTTGTACTCCTGCCTTTGAGCTTTCTCTTCCCACAAGCATGGCGCGTAGTAAATGTTCAGTAATTTTCATGGAACGAACGAGTAAACAATGAAACAGAAAAGTGACGCTACGCCGAGATAGTGACGCATTCGGGGTTGAAACCGTGGGAGTGGCGGGGCACAGGTGTGGCTCAGAATAGGGGCGGGCAGTCTACGGGTCTACAGGTGTGAGGAGGAGGACGGCAGGCACAGGGAGGAGTCTCTAGCGTGCCGGGGCCGTACTGTGGCGTCCGGGACCAGCCGTTTTCATGTCGTAGATATTCGCCGGGGACTTACTGTGAGCCTGTGAGTCTGTGGGTGCAGTCTGGGGTCAGAGGTGAGTCAGGCCCAGCCAAGCCGTGCTGGGATGGGGAAACCCCCGGGGGAGGGAATGTCATTAAGGTCCAGGACAAACATATGGAGTGCTCTAAGCCGGCACCCCGGGGCCCCAAAGGCGCCTAGAGCTTGAGCATGTCCAACCCGTGACAACACGCAGAACTTTCCGGCAAGGGTAAGAAAAATGAGTCGCAAATTTCAGCAGCGCACCTGGGTTCAGAGAGCATGGGTTGAATCTTTGAGGTTGCCGTTGTCGGGATGGGGGATTGTGGTGTGTGTGTGTTCTGTGTGTGTGTTTTCAGTCTCAATTCCTGCTTATAACTCCCATGGCCATCGCTATGGTCTTTTGCTACAATGCTGGGGGTGCTGAGCCTCAGGAAACAGAGACTCTCTGGCCTCCCCTGCCCCCCGAATTCACCCACCCCAAGGCAGGGTTCCACCCCTCCTTGCCTTCCTGACTGTGGGTCCTAAGACTCTCATTCCGGAGAGGGTCCTGCCCCGTGCCCTGGAGGCCAGGGGTTGATCACACTGTGATGTGTTGTCCGTACACGCCCAAGAGGATGGCCAAGAGCTCCCCCACAGCTGAGCCCCAGGGGTTCCTGGCAGGCAGTGCCCAGGCCAGGCACGGGGGCTCCAAGCCCCTCCCCACACCTTGCCCTGAGCATCTCTGCATCTGCACGCTTCATAAAGTCCTTCCTAACAGACCAGCACATGTTTCCCCAAGTTCTGTGAGCCGCTCCCGCAAGTTAATGGAACCCAAAGGTGGCCACGAGAACCCCAACCTGGAGCCAGTCAGTCCGAAGTTCCACAGGCCGGGACGTGGGGCTGGTGTCTGAAGGGAGGGGCGGTTTGGGGGACCGAGCCCACCCCCCGTGTGGGATCTGACACTGTGCCCAGGTAGGCAGGGTCAGAACTGAATCAGAGCACACACCTGCTCACACCTGCTTCGTGGTGTATGGGGAGGAAACCCACCTGTGGTCACAGAGGTCGTCTTCTGCGTTGATGATTATTATGGTGTGAGAGCAGGGAGGAAAGACACAGCTTGACCCTGACAAAAACCACAGCCAGCGGAATCCATGGTCCACGTAAAAGGGTGACGTGTGAGCAAGCCGTGTCTAGACCGTATCACCCCAAGGTTGGTGTGACACTTGGCGTTCGATAAAGGTGATTTTCTCTATTGACACAATAAAGGAGGAAAAGCGTGCGGTCATTTCCTTAAATATAGAAAGGGCATTTGACAAAATTCAACTCTATTCATGATTTAAAAAATTCCCCAGCAAATTAGGAATAGAAGTGACATTCCTCAGTTTGGTAAAGGGCAGGCAGGAAAAACCCAGGGCTGATCGGGGCCGAGATGTGAGACTGGAACTATTCTGATTTCAGGGTGGATTTAGTCACTCACTCTTTTTCCTTCCAGGGTGGCTGAATTCTTTTGAGGTCACGAACCAAAATCAATAGTAGTGACAAACCTTGGCACAGCGGACGTGGTTTTAGGAAAGTGTGTGACGAGTCTGGAATCGAGGCTGCTCTTGATGGGAGAATGAACAGAGGCAGCTCAAGGAAGATGCTCAGGGCCGGCTGGACCTTGACCTGCAGGTCGCTCCTGGGCTCCTGTCCAGGTCTGTCCAAGCCACGACAGAGGCAGCGTTCCCAGAAAGGTGGAGAAACATGAAACACACGCGCTAATCACAGGCCTGTGCGCTGAGAACACAGAGGCCCGGAGATAGTGCAAGGGATTTGGCAGATGAAGACGCCGGGAAAATGTCGTCGTCATCTTCTTCTTTTGGTAAGGTCATACTTTTTAAAAAAATTTATGGGAAAAAATAGGCCAGGTGCAGTGGCTCACACCTGTAACCCTAGCACTCTGGGAGGCCGAGGCGGGAGGATCGTTTGAGCTCAGGAGTTCGAGACCAGCCTGAGCAAGAGGGAGATTCCGTCTCTACTATAAATAGAAAGAAATTAGCTGGACAACTAAAATTAGAAATAATTAGCCGGGCATGGTGGCGCATGCCTGTAGTCCCAGCTACTCGGGAGGCTGAGGCAGGAGGATGGCTTGAGCCCAGGAGTTTGAGGTTGCTGTGAGTTAGGCTGATGCCACGGCACTCTAGCCTGGGTGACAGAGTGAGACTCTGTCTCAAAAAACAAACAACAACAAAAAAAAACAAAAATAAAAAAGAAAAAATTTATGGAAAAAATAGCAAATATTGTTTTCCCTTCTGCTCCATACCCTCCAATCCTTGTTCATGTTCAAAGGTATTTTATTTAGGGTCAGGGTAACCCACAGAATATGATTCCTTTTGTAGTTTTTTAAACATAACATATCATAGACTTGTTTCCCGTTCAGATATTAATTTTATTTTAGTGCCTGAACTAAACATGCCATCCAAATGAACGTACCATACTTTTCAAAATCCTTCTCTTAACCCTGGTAAATTTTTGTGCTGCAGCTAAAGCTACCGCAGACTTCACCGTGGGGAGCTTTCGGAAAATGTCTCTGTCGGCTTCCTGCTCTGTCTGTTTGTAAAGGAGTATTAAAATTCTCAGGTAAGCCCCAACCTGGAAGCTGGTCTTGAAATTGCAAGCATCTGGCAAGGTCCCTGCCTGGCACGCCTCGACGGGAGGGTCTGACAGGGGACAGGATGGATTTCCGGGCCCAGGTCTGCCGGGCCAGGACCACCTGTCGGCTGTGAGAGGCTCCCGGCTTCCAGCCCCGCGACCTCTTTCCAGGGGCCATAGATCTCGTCGTAGCAGGACAGAATCGCTTCATTAATCACGGCGATGTGGTCTGACGGGGCTTCCTGTGACCGCAGAGATCTCCAACATCTGGTGGAGTTTGATCTCGTCAGGCGAACAGCGGGGTGAGAGGGAAACCCGTTATGGAAATAATGGGAGCCGCTAAAGGACGTCAGAACAGCAAATGGGAGAGAGAATAAATCGGACAAGAGACCCCTGGCTGCCACAGACTCATAACAGCAAGACGGGGTGGAGCTTGGTGGCTGGCTACGGGGCATCGTAGGTCTACATTCTTAGCTCACGAGAACGCCCCACCTCTCAGAATGTCGACCTCTAATCTTTTTTTTTTTTTGAGACAGGGTCTCACTCTGTCGCCCAGGCTAGAGTGCCGTGGTGTCAGCCTTGCTCACAGCAACCTCCAACTCCTGGGCTCAAGCGATCCTCCTGCCTCAGCCTCCTGAGTAGCTGGAACTACAGGCATGCGCCACCATGCCCGGCTAATTTTTTATATATATGTTTTTAGTTGTTTGGCTAATTTCTTTCTATTTATAGTAGAGACGGGGTCTCGTTCTTGCTCAGGCTGGTTTTGAACTCCTGACCTTGAGCGATCCTCCTGCCTTAGCCTCCCAGAGTGCTAGGATTACAGGCGTGAGCCACCTAGCCCGGCCTAGACCTCTAATCATCGTTAGGTAAGAGAGGCCCTTAATGTCCAATGTGACCCCTCTCCCCTCAGCATCCTCACCCTCCCCTCTGGACACAGCGGTGGCCGGTGACACCTGCTGACAATGAGCCCTTTCTCTGGGAAATGTGGAAACTCTCCATGTCCCCATGGATTTGTGAAGTTTTCCTTTAGGGGAACGGGTGCCAGGCGCCAACGTTGGCAGCACAGGTAACTCTGCATGAGCTCACCTGGCCCTGTCCTCACGCAGAGGGGCTGACACACTCTGGGGCGGGCTTCCTACAAGCTCGCTTCTTGGCGGGGGCGGCTGCTTTATCTCTTCCGTGGACTTCAGACAGGAGGATCTGAGTTGCAAATGCTGCTAGGTCTACGTGGTCCACGCCCATCCCCGCAACAATCACAGGCGTGTAGGATGCATGTTTTAGGAGACTGTTAGTGCAAACATCTAGTAAACTGCAGATGGTTCCAGGGGTCACTGCAGGGCGAATCTTACTAGCTCCAGTTAATAATCCCTTCTTAGCAACACAGTTTTTCTCAACGAGGGGTGGGCACTTGCGAAACATGCGGATCCTGAACGCCGGCCTCGGCCCCCCCGGTGCCATGCCTCCTGCGGAAATGGCTCCTCAGTGTCTGCCTTTGGACGGCAAATGCCACCCGGAAGGGCCTCCTCCTCCTTCATTAATCAGAGATCTCCTCCTTGGCCGGTTCCCGCCGTGTGGTTAGAAACCCTCCGTTTGCCGCCGCCCGACCAGGGTTTCCCGTCTTGCTGTCTCGTCCCCTGAGGTGTGTGTGGTCATCCGCTCTCTCACCTCTGCAGGTGTGGAGCAAACTCACCTGGCAGAGGTGCAGGGAGGGACAAGGCAGGGCTGGGAGCAGAGTCCGGACGCCAGCCTAGTCGGTTTGATACTCTGGGCTAAAAGCTGGTTCCTGGCAGGCACAAAACCAAGTGTTGAAAATGTTTGCAAGGACTTGAAAAACAGCTGCTTCGGGAGGGATTTTGAACAAGAACTCAGCAGGGCTGCTGGCCCAGTGTATCTGCCCTGCCCACGAAGTCAAATCAGCCGGTTGATTTATGGATTAAATTGGATAACGTTTTAAGCGATTATCACGGTGCCAGGCTCATGGTAAGTGTTCGATAAATGATAGTTTATCTATATCTATCTTTATAACTGTAATCATACTGTATTTACTGTTTTGTAGCCTATTGTATTTGTCCATTTGCGCTGCTATAACAAAATAACTTAGACTGGGTAATTTATGAGCAACAGAAATTTGTTCCTCAGCAAAAGATAAACTGAGCAAAGAATAACTTTGGCACAGTCGTGGAATCATCACACGCTCTAAAATAGCGCCGTCCGAGTTAACGAGATTTTCCTGTCATGTCAAGAGCAGGTGCAGACACTGGGCGGGGGTGGAACTGGTCGTTCGATGCTGCGTGGAGGTGAGGGACGGGAAGCTGTTCATGGGAACCGGGAGGAGAAGGAGACTCACCGTGCTGGTCACACGCAGCTGCCGTTAGAGTAGAGATGGAAAGAAATATAAAGATTATCTTGCCCAGATTCTTCATTTTACAGGTGAAAAACATGGAATCCGAGAGGTGACATGTTTGCCCAAAGCCGCAAAGGAAGTGTAATGTTAAGAGCTAAAAACAGACGGTGCCTAAATAAGGTGTTTAGGCACAAACTGTCCTTCAAAGACACGGCGGCCAAGACGGTTTCAGCCCCTGCCCTCGCCTGGCCTGTCCCCAAACCCACATAAACAATAGGACATAGTCTTTAACAAAGTGGTCACCCTTGCAGCCCACACTGGGCACTCTCAGTGTTGAATCCGTGAAGGGTTCCTGAGAGATGACAGCCATCAGAGGGCCACCGAGGAATGGCTGTGACGCAGCGGGAAGGCGGGTGTGGGGCGTGGGCGGACGCTGCAGGCGTGGAGACGGGGCAGCCCCAGGGTGCCCTCTGCCGGGGTCAGCGCTGGCTGGAGGAGGGGCCGGGGGCAGCAGGGGTCCTGTTCCCCTGCAGTGGGGTCGGCGCTCGGACTGGAAGGGCCAGGTGGAGTCCTGGGTGGCCAGCCGCCCTGGGGGGACAGAGAACACCCGGACCCAGGTGGCCGGCCGCCCTGGGGGGACAGAGAACACCCGGACCCAGGTGGCCGGCTGCCCTGGGGAGGACAGAGAACACCCGGACCCAGGTGGCCGGCTGCCCTGGGAGGACAGAGAACACCCGGACCCAGGTGGCCGGCTGCCCTGAGAGCCCGCGCCAGTGGTTCCTTCACCTGCTCCCAGACCAGCGCAGGTCCACTCACCCAGAGTCCCAGCCGAGAGCAGGAGCCCACGGTTCGCAGCCCGCAGACACCTGCCCAGAGCCACACCTTGATGGAGAGTCGGTGCGTTCACCCAAAGGAGGGTCCATCCCTGCGGGACACCCCTCCCCATGCTGACTCCGGTACATGCCACTCGTGTGGCTCTCGTCCTTGGCCACGTCGAGGAGCGGTGACGTGGAGAGGAGGGAGCGAGGCTGGGCGGGACACAGGCTGGCAGGGGACCGGGAGGCAGAGCATTCCCCGCCCCAGTGTTGTTCTCAGACTGCGCTGATAAAGGGTCCTCGAGAGGGCCCCTTCCTCCTGGAAGAGTCCTGGGACCCTCAGAAGCCACATGACTCAAAACGGTCTCCACCGATATTTAAACTGGAGGGGACAGCCACTGTCTTTGGGGAGCAGGTGTTGCCAGACTTCAGGTGGGACGTGGAGAGACTTGGGTTCAGCACCTGCCCCGTGACTCCCGGCTGGGCAGGTCCCCCCTGGTGCATCCTTCTGCGGCCTTCCGTGCCCACGCCTCCCCCAGACAGCAGAGAGTTGGGTGTAAGAAAGGCATTTTAGAGCAAACAAGGTCTTGGAAATAAAAACACGAACGCTGAAAGCGAGCTGAATAGAAGAATGACTAGAGTTGAAGAGCGAATTAATAAGCGGTGAGAGATTGAACTCTTATTGATAACGAGGCAGTCTCTCAAATCACAGATAAAAGAAAAAAGACACGGCACAAAGGGAATGTTCGGAGACATGAAGAATAAATCAGAAGCTTCCGAGATCCATCTAGCATCGGTGTTAGCCGGTAAAACTAGGAAGAATGGGGGTGCGGGAAACCCAAGATCTGGGGGGAAAGCTAAGAACTGTCTGTGATTATGGAAAGACCTTAATCTCCAGGTTGAAAAGGCTGCTGTTTTGCCGAGCAGGGTGGATTAGAAACAAACCAACAAGCAACACCTGGACAAATCGTACTGGAATTTTAAAGCATCAAAGATAAAGAGAGAAAATTCTAAAAACTTCCAGAGAATAAAGATAGAATATTTATGCATGAAGGAGAATCCAATTTGCCTCGGTGACACTGGATGAAAGAAGAAAGTGGAGGGAAATCTTTCTCATTATTTTTTTGAGACAGGGTCTCACTCTGTCACCCAGGCTGGAGTGCAGTGGTGTCATCATAGCTCACGGCAACCTCAACCCTGGGTTCACATTAGCCTCCTATCTCAGCCTCCCAAGTAGCTGGGACTACAGGCGCATGCCACCACACCTGGCAATTTTTTTTCTATTTTAATAGAGACGGGATCTCGCTCTTGCTCAGGCTGGTCTTGAACTCCTGGCCTCAAGCGATCCTCCCGCCTCGGCCTCCCAGAGTGCTGGGATCACAGGTGTGAGCCACCGCGCCTGGCCCATGGAGGAAAATCTTTAAGCCACTGGTGGGGGCGGGGGGCAGGGCCCTTTTGATGTTAGAATGTTATTTTCAGTAGATTATCATTCTACAGGGAGGAATTAAATATAGGGACTTTTAAAGGGCTCAGATAATTCACCTACATCCTCAGGTAGCGCCGAACATTTTCTAGAGCAGTGATTCTCAAACTTTTCTGATGTGAGAGGCCAGTATTTGTTTCTAATTTCCAGTTTGCTCTAACCAGTGATCTTCTACAGTAAAATAAAAACAAGTTACTGAAAAAGTCATCACAGTAATGACAAATTATTGCAAAAGTAATACAGTAAAAAAACCCATAGTAACGAAGTAAAGAAGACACACAGAAATATCAGCCGGCTTGTTTATTATTAGATTCAACGTACATAAAATTACTCTGTCACAATGCTATAGAAGTTTCTAGAGGCTTGTTCCAATATTTGTATTTCTCCTGTTGAGGGCAGGCAGCAGTCTGTGGGTCGGCACCACAGCCGGGATTGAATTCGGAGCGACGTGTTCGGGAGGACACAGCGACCAGGTGAGAGCAGCAACGGAAAACAGGTCTTCGCCCTCCGGGTCTGGAAGGCGCCTGCTCCTCCCATGAGCTGACCACTGCGTCCACCCAAAACCCCTCATCCCCTCTACAAGGTGTGTGAGGCTGGTGGCGGGCCCTCCTCCCCTCCCTAGATCAAAAAGAAAAGGCTCACGAGACCAGACCCGCCAAGGACAACCGCCAGGCCCCGCTGAAAAACAAACAACACCTGGATGTCCACCCAGATAAGAAAGTTTTGGGTTCTTGGATTTGTAAATACCGCCAGCCCCTCCTATTTCTCAATAACTGCTGAAGGCCACAGTGGAAAATCCCCAGCTCTTCCCACCAAAAGTCCCTAGCCTGCCCTAAACAGTATAAAAGCTCGCACCCCCTCCAAACGGACGTGACTTTTCAGGCCCCCCTCTCTTGGGACCTGCGAACCTCGCCCGGGAGCGCACAATAAAGCCATGTTGTTTGGCCCCACTCTCTCTCTCAATCTGTTTCTTTTGACGCCGAAAAACTTTACAAGGTGGTCCCTGAGGTGGGTGGTCCTGGGAGGGCAGCAACTCTCTCTGGACATGGCCACAGTCTCCAACTCTTGCACTTGAAGTTCTAGGTAAGGGGATGAAGACGCCATCCTCCTTTCCCTCCCACCACTCCTAGGAATGGGCTCTGAACGGACAAATCAACACAGAATCCGCCTTTGACGAAACCAGGAGAAAGTGAATGGGGAGGGGTTCCGAAGGTGGTAGGAGCCACATGGGGTGACGGAGACCCTGAGAGGGGCACCCGCCTGGCAAGTCTGGGGCAGAGCTAGCCCTTCTCCAAGGAAGGCAGTACAGCCTCAGACCAAAATTCCAAAAATCCTTGTTTGGGGCCGGGGTGCGGTGGCTCACGCCTGTAATCCTAACACTCTGGGAGGCCGAGGCAGGAG
>VBSM01002223.1:209638-220503 GCA_008086735.1 Cheirogaleus medius
GCTTTGGAGAGACCTGGCAAGCTCGTTCAGTGACAGGATAAACACACCGAGGTCTTCTCAGCCACCCAACACTGACTCCGGAGTTCCGGATACTTGTCAGCAGTGCAAAAAATATTATCTATTTAACCGTTTATCTATCCACATGTCTATCTAAGCACCTGATGTCCGTTTAGTGTCGTCTCTGTTAAACAACCTGAGAGCAACGTCTCTCCAGTGTGCAGGAAGCTGTTGTAATTCCATCAGAATTCGACCTCGGTTCCCACCTGCCGAGTGGTGCTTTGAGGATAACGGCACAGGGAGAATTCTTGCCGGCATCCACTTCTAACGTGTGGTTACAGGTCAAAAGAAAAAATGATCGACAGAGCTAGCTACCTTAATATTTTTTTGATAACAAGGTGGGATTTAAAAAAGTTTCGATTATAAGAATAGTTGCTCTGGATGACGTACTAAATTCCTACAGGAGAGGTTTGGGGAAGCATCTCAATTTTTAAGGCAATAGGAGTCCAGCATCCGCTCTAAAAAATTCCAGATAACGCTTAGCTTGCTGTGTCTAGTCCTATCGTCCACCCTTAAGGAGTAGCCGATACATTTTTATGATGTTAGCCAACGAGGGGTGGATGTTTTCACCTGTAGTTCACCTTTACTTGTAGAGGTCTTCATGCTATCTGTTTATATCACCACGTTCGTGTACGGATTTTCAATTAGGTGACTGAAAACTTAAGCCTTAGTATGCAACACTGAGGATTGATCATCGAAAATGAAAAAAATTATATATATATATATATTAGTGTCCGTCGTCAGAGTTTTAGCCTTTCGGTGCTCTGTTTTGGGGTGGGCACATTGAATAAGGTTGTTTGTTTCATTCCAAAGAGGACACTTGTTACCCCCCTTGGGAACTGCCCTGTCCCACCTCCCCCCAACCCCCGAACCCACAGACTCTTCTGTGCCACGTTCCGATCCCGCCACCCTCCCCGTCGTCACGGTCGCTAACCTGCCCAGCATCAGAGGTGGGTGGTTCCCAACCTGTTTGCTCTGCAATTTGCAGGAGAGGGAGAGGCCCTTACCTGGGATAAGGAAAACCTTGTCGGATCCCACCCTGGCTCCTCCTTTTGACAGGCAGGTCCTGGGGGCCGGACCAACCAAACCACTTCTGCCACTGCCCTGGGGCGAGTGGGCTCCCAACGGGCCGTGTGGCCACATGCCTGGCCACCTGGGGGCACGACTAGCGGCCCCTCCACACAGGTGGCAGTGAAAGGACTCTGGAATTTTCTTCTGCCCTGTTCACACCTGGAGAGGCAGTCCGAGAAATCCCCAGTCTTGCCCCAAGTCCAGGGTAGCTTTAAAACCCAACTCAACGTCATTGTCACATCATGGGAACGTCCAGACCTGGTGGCCCCCGGGCGCTGGACAGTGAGGGCCAACGGCGATGTGGTTTTCTCTGGTTTTCTCAACGAGTCTGGCGTTGAGGTCGCGGGTCTCCGTGACGCCCGGACGCTTGCGGACGCCTGGCGTCTCGGGGTCTACGGAAGGTAAAGTTCGCGGTCGGGTCCTTTCTTGCCGCCGGCCCCGAGCTCGCTCCAGCCTTTCCTGAGCCCCGAGACGGAGTCGGGCTGGGAGGGGAACACCGGTCCATCCCTCTGGAACGCCCATCCCCGCTGCGAGGAGCTCCCGCGTGTTGTCCGCCCACTGCTGTCCGGGGCCCTCTGCCCGAGTCTGAAATCGCTGCACTATCAGAACTCCCTTTGCTTTTCTTGCATTCTAAAAACAAACGATCAGATGTCCTCATTTGAGGGATTATTTTAGAACGAAACGTCCCTAGCCAATCGTTAAATTCAGAATCACTTCATCTTCTTTCCTAATCCGAATTTGTTTCGAACACGGCCTTGCAGAAAAGCAAAAATAAATAGATCCCTGGCTCACAGATTTCAGACGTTTGACACCAGTACTCTCTTCTTCTTCAACCTGCAAATACAGTGAATCATGCTCACATCGTCTGTTCCTCGCCGACCACAGACTGTTAGCACTTTAGGGCATGCGGCTATGTGGTCGGCTATGTGGCAAGGCTAGTCTAGTAGATGTGCTAAAACCACTGTTCCGAGTGTCTGTGCCGTGGTTCCGATACTCCCGTTGGAATCAAGGCAGTGCTGGTTTTCTTTACGATTTATTAAGACAACAGGCAGTGGCACCCTGTTTGTTTTTTTGTTGTTGTTTGTTTGTTTGTTTGTTTTAAAAAAAAAAAACAGAAAAAGCTCTGCCAACAACAAACGGTTCCATTACATGGTATAAAAATCTGTGAGTGTTGAAATTCAACATGTTTCTTCGTATTATTCATGTAACCAACCTGCAAGGGTATTGTCGTCAATTGTGTGAATACCAAATCAATATATACTGCATACTGTACTATGGAAATTTGTATTTAAAGGCAAAGATATGCGTAATTGCTATAATTGGGGGAAAGGGTATTAGATATTTATTTATTAAGTAACAATGAGAAATGCAACAAACTCCTTATTTATGCCTTATGAATAAAAGAGTGTGGACTGCAAGGTGAAGCCTTACGCGGGAGACCCCAGAGGAAGGGTATTTCGGAGGCAAGGACTGTCTTTCTACGTTTGTTGTACAGCTCTTGGCACAGCCTTGGTGCTTGATAAATGTTATATAAACCAATAACGAAGCACATTTTTAGATCTTTTTTCAAACGGCTTGTGTAAAACTCGGTTAATGTACAATGGTGGGTCTGAAGCTATCATGTAAAATTTGCCTCTCCAGATATAATAAAAAATAAACTGGAAAACATAGAATATCTTGCTGTGAGATTTTATTTTAAGCGTACATCGTAAGTGTTCGGGTTCTGTGCACAAGTGATAAATGTCCAGCTTGATGGTTTTTCACAAATCGGAATCTCCACGTCATCGGCACTTAGAGCAGAAAAAAAGAAACGAGGAAACAGAAACGAGGAACGTTCCAGCACCCGGCAGCCTCCCTCGCAGCCCTTCCCGTCAAAACCCTGCAAAGAGAAAGCACCATCCCGACCTCATCGGTTGCCGCAGGTTAGTTTTGCCTGTTTTGGGGCTTTATGTAAATGTGCCCTCTTGGGCTGGCTGCTGTCATTCAGCACGACCTTCGTGAGAGTGTCCAAGCTGTTCGTGTGGCTCTGGTCTCCTCATTCGCATTTCACTGACTCATTGCAACATGCTACGACTCACTCATTCGTTCTACCACATAGGGACGGACATTCAGGCAGCCTCCGGTTTGCAGCTGTGAATAGTCGCATATGTCTGTTGGTGAGAGTGTGTGTGCATTTCTGTCATGTGTACCCTTAGGGGTGACACTGCTGGGTCACAAGATATGCTTGTGCTCTGCCTGAGCAGACACTGCCAGTAACTTTTGGCATCAGCCCAGCTCACAGCAACCTCCAACTCCTGGGCTCAAGCCATCCTCCTGCCTCAGCCTCCTGAGTAGCTGGGACTACAGGTGTGTGCCACCATGCCCGGCTAATTTTTTCTATATATTTTTAGTTGGCCAATTAATTTCTTTCTATTTTTAGTAGAGATGGGTCTTGCTCTTGCTCAGGCTAGTATCGAACTCCTGACCTTGAGAGATCTGCCCGCCTCGGCCTCCCAGAGTGCTAGGATTACAGGCGTGAGCCACCGCGCCCGACCTGCCAGTAACTTTTTAAACGTGGTTCTACCAAGACGCATTCTCACCAGCAGCACGTGGGAAGGTCCCAGTCTCTCCACATCCCACTCAACAGTTGGTAGTGCCTGTCTTTCATTTGAGCCATTCTGCTGCGTGTGTCGTGGTATCTCCTTGTGTTTTTAATTTGCATTTCCCTGATGACTGATGAGATTTGCTACCTTTTTGTGTGTGTGTCGGGCAGTTGGGTATCCTATTTTGAGAAGTGCTTGTTTACATTTTTACCCAGTTTCATTTTGAGTTGTGTGTTTTTCTTATTGATTTGTAGAAATCCTTTATATATGATGGAAATGAGTTCTTTGTCGGCTTATACACTGCAAATGTTATTTTATATTCTGTGACTTGCACCCTTTTACACTCTTGATGGCGTCTTTTGGATGCAAGGAAGTTCTTAATTTTAATATAGAAATGTATCATTTTTTCCTATTACGATTGAGAGTTCGGGTCCTATTTAAGAAATCCTTATACACTATAAGGTCATGAAGATGCTGTATATTTTCTTCCAGAAGCTTCATTGTGTTATTTTTCACAGTTAAACATGTACTTGTCCAAGAGTGGATATTCGTTCCTGGGGTGAAGTAGGGGTTAAGATGTGTTTCTCTCTCATTTGGATATTCATCGACCGACACCGTTTATTACAAAGATTATTTTTGCCTTGCAACGTAACACAGGACTGCACGGTTTCCTGGCTTTTTATCCAGCTCCATTAATCAGCATGTTTATCTTTCCTTGTGTATGCACATCAGCGTAATTCTTCCTATCCCAGGTGCACAAAGGCATCCTTCGACCACGGGGAATGAGCAGTAGCCGACTTGAGCCTTGGTGCATGTCCTGCGTGCGGAATCTCAGCACGGAGGACGTAGAAGAGAGAACGCGTCCAGCTCCTTTTATCCCTTCTACGGTTCGCAAATGCCACTGGCTTCCCTTCCAGCCATCAGAGAAAAGTGACCGTTTCAAGCATGAGTCAAAAAGCATGACTGCATGCAAAAAACATGAGACTGCAAAAAGCAATGAATATCTTAACACCTAAACGCGGCAAGAAGTCTCTGACAGGGTCTTGGAGAATGTTGGGGCCACCACACGACGTCAGCTATACGAATGCTTTCAAAGCTTACCCTGCAATATTAAGACCCACAAAGCCGGCCAGGTGCGGTGGCTCACGCCTGTAATCCTAGCACTCTGGGAGGCCGAGGCGGGCGGATCGCTCAAAGTCAGGAGTTCGAAACCAGCCTGAGCAAGAACGAGACCCCCGTCTCTACTAAAAATAGAAAGAAATTAATTGGCCAACTAAAAATATATAAAAATAAATGAGCCGGGCATGGTGGCACATGCCTGTAGTCCCAGCTACTCAGGAGGCTGAGGCAGGAGGATCGCTTGAGCCCAGGAGTTGGAGGTTGCTGTGAGCTAGGCTGATGCCACGGCACTCTAGCCCGGGCAACAGAGTGAGACTCTGTCTCAAAAAAAAAAAAAAAAAAAGACGCACAAAGCACATGTTGGCATTTAGCTGGGCTGGACCTAGGCTGAGCTTTGCCTAAGTGCTCTGAAAAAAGCAAATGAAGAAAATAATGTATAAGTAATCTTGTAGGAAAAAAAAATGTTTATCCTTCCTAAGCGGATAAATCAATATGAGTATGCTACCGTAAGGCGTTCTAATCTGCCATTAATTTGGCTTCCTCCCCCAGGCACTCGCAAAAGTCAATACCAGGTTTACTTACTTTACATTATTGAACGTACTTTTAAAAATACATGCACACCGTATCCCAGGGCTCTAGAATTCAGGGTTTGCGGTAGCTCCCACAGATTTTCTCCATAGTTAGCCTGAATCATTAAGGTTTTTGCGCCACCTGGATTTGGTTTATATTTTCATTAGTCCCTGTGATGCGAAGGAGGCGGATGAGGTCACGTGACTTCATGCAGAAGTGATACTACGTCACCTGAAAATTAGGTTAGCATCTGCAAAGAGGGCGGGAATATCTGGTTTCCGGCTGGAAGCAGGGAAATGCATTTCAGCCGTCGCGACACGGCTTCTGACAAACACCGTCACTTTCCTGCTTTAAGATTTAAGACTTTGACTCCGAGCAGTTTGTAAAAGTTCCTGAAAGACTCACTAAATCCTGGACACAAAGCTACTACTAGAAATCATCAGTGCAAGCGTGGTTAATTGCAAACCCCGTTTCCTCTCATTGATCCGTCAAGGAAAGCACTTGATAAACTCCGCCTGAAAAGTTACTGAGTGGTCACCCTGCTCGCAGGAGAAATGCACGTGGCATTTCCACGCTGGGGGTTCACAGTCGTGTTCATGCATTTTAACGGTTCTTGCCTGGTTTCAGCAGTCCCAGTGAGCGGCCTTCCCTGGCCCACTTCCTCTGCACCAGTGTGGTCTGACCAGTCCGAGTCAGCACTTTGCTGCTGTGTTAGCAAGTTCAGTTTTATCATCAGCGACGTGTGTGTGACCTACGTACGTCTTTCTGGCTCAACCTCTGTCCTACCCTTTGGTTTATGCATTTGTTTATTGAGTCAACTGATACTTATTAGCAACCAGAGCATGCAAGGCAGGGGTTTGATGCTGAAATAGTCCTGCCCGCTGCATCCCAGAACCAGCAGCTTGCACACACTAGATGCTTCCTAGTGTTTGTTGGACGAATGAAAGTCTTAGATCTGCTGTCTTGGAACTTCAGTTCTGATGGGTGCACAGTTAACAATCACGTGAGAAAACACACATGACATGGTTACAATCCGCAGTGGGCGCAACGCAGGAAAGGAAAGGGGACCCCGTGGGAGAGACCAAGTTTGCCCCAGGGCGGGCGTGCCGCGGCCTGGGATGGGTGTCCCGTGTGGACCATGCTCACCTCTGCTTGCCGCTGTCGGGCTTTCCCTGTGAGTCGTTTGATTCCTCCCACATCAGCCTGTCAAGTGGGGATTATCAGTGTAGACCCCAGAAACCTGGGACACGAGTCTTGCCCAGATCTCCTAGTCCGCGAGCGGCGCAGCCAGGACTTGAGCGCACGTTTGGCGGGGGCCCGGGTGCTCCGAGCAGCGTCTGGCCCGGGGTCTGAGCTGGAGGAGGACCCGCTGCTCTGCAGGCCCGGACAGAACCAGGCACGTGGATTCACCCCAGCAATCTAAATAAACTAGTCTGGTCCAGCGCGCCGCAGCTCAGCGTTGAGCACGTGACAGGGACGTGCCCGGGAAACTGAGGCCAGACAGTTCGCAGGAGGGGGGAGGGGTGCAGCACCTAGAACTAGACAGACGCGGGCTTGGTTGTGGAATCTGCCGCTCTCTGTTTAAGCTTGAGCAGGTTCCAGCTGCTCTGGGTTTCTGTTAATGGAAGTAAGAACCCCCAGCGCACAAGGCTGTGAGATGATCAGATGGAAATCCACATTCGAAGCACCTGGCTCGTCATGGTCATGACTGATTTCTCAGCGAGTGTCAGCTGCCTTTGCTGTCATTGAGGGGCCGGGACAGGCAGGTGGGAGGTCGAGGGTCTGGCTGGCCGGCCCAGAAAGGCAGGGAGGCGGGTAGTGAGGGCCAGGACGGAACCAGCGGTCAGAAGCACCAGACAGTCCCAGTCCCAAAGGCTGTCAGGCCAGGGAGTGACTCATCAGGTTTTTTTTTTTTTTTTTGAGACAGAGTCTCACTCTGTTGCCCGGGCTAGAGTGCCGTGGCATCAGCCTAGCTCACAGCAACCTCAAACTCCTGGGCTCAAGCGATCCTCCTGCCTCAGCCTCCCAAGAAGCTGGGACTACAGGCATGCGCCACCATGCCTGGCTAATTTTTTCTATGTTTTTAGTCGGCCAATTGATTTCTTTCTACTTTTGGCAGAGACGGGGTCTCGCTCTTGCTCAGGTTGGTTTCGAACTCCTGAGCTCGAGCGATCCGCCCGCCTCAGCTTCCCAGGGTGCTAGGATTACAGGCGTGAGCCACGGTGCCCGGCCGACTCGCTGGGGTTTAATACCAACGTCCTGGGGTTACGGACACCCCGTAGTGGGATCCCACAGCCCACGAAGAAGGCAGGAGCAGGGCCCTGCAGGGGACTCAGACAGGCTTTTAGGGATTCAGTACAAGGGCTTAGGAGTCTCACGAGAGAGACGGGCTCTGGAACTAGGATTCCGTCACCGGGAAGCAGAAGAGAAGGAGGGGGCTGGGACACAGAGGCAAAGCCTCGTCTGGCTGCCCCAGGGCAGAGTGGGACGCCGATGGCCGAACCCTTCACCCAGCCGGGCACCCCCACGTCCGTTCCTCCACCTGCACGCCCAGCCCAGGCCTCCCGCGCCCCTGCCGCCAGTCCTGGTGATCAGAGGATGATAGAAAAACACGATTTCTATCCCCAGGAGTTCACGGCCCTCCACAGGAGCCAGATGTGCGATCAAATAACTGCAGCACGGTGGGCTACGGGGAGACAGGAGGGTTAAGCGGCTCCGGGGAATCTGGGAGATGCGTCAGGGAACAGACGGCATTCATGCCTGTTTCTTGCAGGATGACTAAGAGTTCACCACGAAGAGAAAACCGGAAAGCCATTTCAGACAGAGAAAATGCTGTGGGTTATGCATGGAAACATGTGAAGGGCAGGGGTGTTTTAGGAGGACACAGCTCTGTCCTGCTGGAACACGGAGCTTTCACCACTTCGGCGCGGCGCTCACCGG
This sequence comes from Cheirogaleus medius, assembly GCA_008086735.1. Classification (NCBI taxonomy): domain Eukaryota; kingdom Metazoa; phylum Chordata; class Mammalia; order Primates; family Cheirogaleidae; genus Cheirogaleus; species Cheirogaleus medius. The sequence goes on from VBSM01002223.1 coordinate 217,978, forward strand.
CCGCGAAGCCTCGCCCACAGCCGGCACTCACCGTCCGCACGGCAGTGTGTGCTGTGCATTGACGACGCGTCCGTTCTGCTCTTGTGTGATGAGGAAAGCTTTAAAGCACTGAAAGCTTGTTTGACTTTACAGCCAGCTTTAGGAAAATAACTATAATAACTCCTACTAAGGACTTGTTAAAAGGTCACAGATTCGTAGTAACTTATCAGCTGAACGTGCACACTGCAACTGCAGAGATAAAAGCTGTAAAAGTAAAAGCTTTTGGCTGTCGGCTAAAGTCGACGCTCGGCTGTGCGCCTTCATATCACGGCTGTCGGCTATAGTCGACGCTCGTACCGAAGTGGTTAAAAACACGAAACCTTTACGGTGCTGCCCGAAAATATGAGTAAATATAAAGGCTTTTTTTTTATGCATGATACCCAGGGAATGATAAAGAAAGCTTGGATAAATGCACCTGCATGTATAAGTGAGCCAACGTCTGCTTCCAGCCTTGTCAGAGGAACTTGGGCTTGTTCTCCCGCAGCAAAAATCTGGAAAACGGAACACAGTGTGTGATGTAGATGCAATCCTTGTTTTCAGACATGTGCAGTAAGCACCCGGGATGGTGGTATCAGAAAGGAGAGCAGCAGACACAGTGAGCGCCCGGGTCTCCCTGGCTTTCTGTCCGGGGCGTCTGCTGGACCACGGTGAGGGGAGGGCATCCGGCAGCGTGCCCGGCGGTCCTGCTGGGTCAGGGGACAGAGATCAGAGTCCCCGGACGCCTGGACACCCGGCGTCAGACCGAGGGCTGGAGGGAGAGAACAAGACGGTTAAAGCAACTCCGAGAACCTGCACACGAGTCCCTGGGGTCTCGGGCTCAACACGCCCCAGCACAGGGTCGGGGACGCTTCACGAGGCTGGACGAAGCCACCGCTGGGTGGCCGTGAACTGGACAAGTGGTGGCAGGGAAGAGGTTCGGACTGTGACCAGCCGTGGCGGGACGTTTGGAAGGGACAGCGTGAGGGTCATCCTCGGCAACAGGCCAAGGGGACCCTAGAGAAAGGCCACTCTGGAATTGCCCTAAACAACTTATACGGCAGCCTCCGGAAGGCCACGCGGCTCCGAAGCAAACTGTCTGAAGGACAGCCACACGGTCCACATGCCGAACCACGTACCCTCTACAGTGCTGAGCACACAGTAAGAAGTTTCCGGATGTGTGAAGGAGAGAAACGTAAGAAAGAAAATTAGAAAGAAAATGTTAAAAATCAATAGATATAAGCCAGAAATGACTGAGATTATGGAAATAGCAGACACAAGTACTTCTTATCAGCTATTTTAAATATGCTCGAGGATTTAAGGAAGGATTTAAAGTTGTGCATAATATTGTCCCGTTGTGCTTTTAACATCTGTGACCCGCAGTGGCATTACCCCTCCCTGCTGGAGTTAGGGATGTTTCTCTGTTTTCCTTGCTCAGTCTGGCTGGAGATTTTCCAATTTATTTATCTCCTTTTACAAACCAGCTTTTGGTTGCATTGATTTTCTCTATTTTTTTTTTATTATTTCATTGATTTCGACTCTGATTTTTATCATTTCCCTTCTTCTACTTACTTTGGGTTTATTTACTTTTTTTTTTCTTCTTAAGGGAGCTGAGTGTCTACTTAATAGCAAGGAAGACTTCTGGGCAAAGTTATATTATTAGAAATAAAAAAGGGTATTTCATAATAACAAAAGCGTTCATAGGGATCCTAAATGTGTATCCTCCTAATTATTAGATCTTTAAAACTCTTGAAGCAAAAACTAACAGAACTGAAGCAATTAGTGTATTCAAATCTTCTCTTTCCTTACTGATTTTTCCTTGTCTGTTTATTCTAACAATTAATGAAAGCAAAGTGCTAAAACATTCTATTGGGATTGTGCATCTTTTCATTTCCCTTTTAAAGTTTTATTTCTGTCCATTTTATTTTGCATGCTCTGCAGCTACGGCATTAAGTGCATAGCATTTATGATTTTGACAACTTCGGGGTGATTCGACCCTTTTCCACTGTGAAATATTTGTTTAATCTCTGCTTATTCTTCTTTCTTTAAAATCCACTTGGTCTGAGTTCAGTCTACTCACATGAGCTTCCTTTCGGCGTTTGCGTGGTATACCTTGTGTCCATCCCTTTTAATTTTTTCTTCTTTATATTTAAGTTGTCTCAGATAACAGCTAAAAATGGATATTTCTTTTCTGAAATCCTTTAAATTCTTTCTTTTTTTACTTAGTGTGTTCACTCTATTTACTTTAAATATGATCGCTTACAGAGTTGAGTTTATACCTTCCCTCTGCTATCAGATTTTTCCTACTGATTCTGTGTGCTGTCCTTTTCCAGAATCATCACCTCATTTTTTGGTTAGCGAAATGCAAGAAGTGTCTGGGACTGAATCAGAGAGAGCCAGGTGGAGGGAGCACAGCACATGTGGGGCTCAGGAAGTGTGATTCAACCAACGTGTTCACGCTCTCGGTGTTCTCCTGTTTATAAAACCGACGTCCTTTCCTTTCCTTTCCTT
>VBSM01002223.1:278762-289622 GCA_008086735.1 Cheirogaleus medius
CTCTGCCCCTGGCCCCCTACCCAATAAACCCCATGAACCGTAAACCCATAAAGCTTGTTAGTTCCCAAGTAGGCCCTGAGAAGGAGCAAGGAAGCACAGGGAAGAAGGCAAAGCCTTGGATGCCAGGAGAGAGGCTCAGCTTTGTTCTAAAGTCCCTGAGCAGCCACCAGACTGTCTTGAACGTGGCAGTGAAGTGACCGGGTCTGCAATAAATGAGCGTCATACCCATAGCGAGTCGGAGGAATAGCAGAGTGGAGGAGTGGGGCACGGGACACTCGCTAGGAAGGAGGTCAGTGGCAGTGGTTAGGAGCCCGGCTGGAGTTTCCGGGGGGCTGGAGTCGGGGACCCGCGGGGCTGACGAGGACACCGACAGGGCAGACAACCACGGCGGGAGTTGAGCAGCGGGAAGGAAGACAGGCTCAAGGCCTGGTGAACGCTGGCAATGTGGGGGACCCAGGGCCAGCCGATTTTTATGTGAGAACAACCCAAATTGGGTTGAACCCAAACGGAAACTTTGCCGTCCCCCATAGCGTAAAATGAAACTTCTGCTCTGCATCAAGAGCACAGTGTAAATGCGACCACACGCTGCAGGAAGCACAGGTGGAGGAAGCAAACTGCAGCTACCGTGTTTCCCCGAAAATAAGCCCTACCCATAAAATAAGCCCCAGCAGGATTTCTAAGCATTTGCGCAATAGAAGCCCTAGCCCGAAAATAAGACCTAGTGACGGGCGTGGCTACGCAGCGCGTCTGCACAACCCGTGCATTTCGTCGCGGAGCGGTAAAGACGACGAGCAGCCCTTCTCCTCTGCCCCGTGAGAGCTCTAGTGCTCGACATGAGAGATCGGAGCCAACGGTTCTAAAGGAAATAGAGTCGCAAGAAATTCAGGATGGAGTTCAGGGTTTGGAGAGTGATGATGATGTTCCAGAAGACGACGACTTCACTCTATTTGAATAAATGTAGATTGTTGTGCCGTACTTAAAAAAAATAACACATCCCCTGAAAATAAGCCCTAGGGTGTCTTCTTGAGGAAAAATAAATATAAGACCCTGTCTTATTTTCAGGGAAACACGGTACTCAGCCGTGCATCGAGAATCGAGGCATCCGGTCACCTTCCCTGCTCCCTGCTAACCTGCACCTGCAGCTGCTGAGCAGTGACATGCATGTGGCCTCCAGAAAGTCACCTCGAAAAGATTCCTGACTCTACCGCCTTCGTCTTCCCCTGGTCTACGTGCCTTAACAAGTCTCTCTGATCACCCTCCTCAGCCATTCCCTGAATGACGGATGAGACAAAAAAGGTGGGGATTATAGAGACCGATTTTGAAAATTCTGGGTTCTACCCTGGCCGTTCCTGGGCATGACGTGTCTTACTTCCCCTAACAGCAATCCCAGGCCAGCCTCAACATCGCAGCCCAGCCAAGAGGGGTTCGAGGAAATTCAAAGTCGACTCTGGCTCAGCCCCTCGAGTCCTCTCCCTGGACTGACGTGCCCGGCCAGCCCGGCCTCGCTAACTGCCCCGGTTGTGAAGGATGGTCGGATTTCCTTAGACCTCATCCTTGAAGTCTGAGGCTGCCAGGATGCAGTCAGTGCGATCGTTAACACGTCTGGCTGTTGCTAGATCAATATTCTTAGGCCAAATGGCAAGATCAGTATGCAAAGAGAGAGTAGATGGGTTTGGGTTTTGCAAGGTGTGTGCTGGTGGTCTGCAGGGTTTGCTCAGTGTTGGGCCTGGGCCCCAGGGACATGGTGCAGGTCAACCCTGCAGGCTGGCCTCATCCTCACGCCTGCTGTCCTGCTGAGAGAGGCCTCGATTAGACGCTACATGGGACAAGCTGACGGATTGGGTCCCAGGCTCAGTGGGTCATACTAATCAGAGTGGCAGAAGGAACGGCATAGTCACAGGAAAATCCTCCAGAAACCAACACCGTATGGAAACGAGGGGTAGATTTCGCTGGATTCTCGGCGGGCCTCTCGTGTTTCTGCAGGTCTCGGATCAGAGGCGCTGGCCGCCTGCTCAAGGCTGTCAAGATAGGAGAGCCTCGGAAGGCAGCGTTGCTCCCCGGAGCAAGGAAGAGGTACCCTAACACGGTGAAGGTAAAATCCTCCTCTGGGGCAAGGCGCAGGCAGGTTGCTGTCCACTGTCCACCACGAAAGGTGCAGGGCTCCGGGCTCCGGGCTCCTCAGCTGCCGTGAGAATGGACGGAGTACCCGGCACCCACCTGCACCGCCCGGCACTCGGGGGACAAGGAGCCCCACACGCAGGTGCGGACGCTGCCGGCCCCACCAGGTGGGATGAACTCCGTGTCTCAGACCCCAAGTCTGTGCCTTCCGCCAGCGTCCAGGAAACTGGACCAGGTTAATTTGCTGTCTTGCGAGTAGACCAGATTATTTACAGTTCTTGACGATAGATTCCGACATTTGGCAATGCAAGAGCTCCACACCCTCATTTTTCTTGTTTTAAAAAATATTTTTGGCCTGTTCTCGTTTGTCAACTCTTCGAGATGAATATTAGCATCAAATTGTCCCCGTTCCCCAGTTCTTACAGATTTATGCTAGCCACACATTCAATTTATAAATAAATTTAGTGAGAAGTGGTATCTTTTAATAAAGTTCTCCTCTGGGAATACGGCATATTTGTCTATGTATTTAAATCTTGTTTCATGTTCCCCAGTGATGTTTCGACATTTTCTTTATATAGGTGCTACACGTTGTGTGTTAAATGTGTTTGTGGTTTGTGTGTGTGTGTGTGTGTGTGTGTGTTTACTAAGGAAAATTGGATCACTTTTGTATTCCATCTTTTAAAATTAGTGCTAGTTTAGGGGGAAATATTTTTGCACATTCATTTTATAGCAACCTCACTACTTTTTGATAGTTCTCTAGCTGCTTATATTGGAATTTCTAGGTAGACAAACAAAACACCTGTAAATAGTAATAATGTATCCCTTACACTCCAATATGTATGCCTCTCATTTATCCTATACTTACAGTTTTGGCTAGAATGTCTAGAAAACTGTTAAATTAATAACAGCCGACATCCTTAGCTCTGATTTCCATGGTCTTTTACTATTATTTATAAAGTTAATTCTATGTTCGGAATAGACCTTTTCATGTTCGTAAAGCATCTTTTTGGTTTTAGAACAATTAAAAGCTTTTATGAGGAATGAACCTTGAATTTTACTAAAGACCTTCTTGGCATCGGGTCCTGAGTCACACTTCATGGAACACTCTTTTGGTGACATTACTGGATGGGACCTTTATAAAAAAAGGATTGTATCGTCAAATAAGTTTGGGACATTGTGTCACAGACAGCATTCTATTTCAGAATATTATGGGGGTGCAGACACTCTGGTGACATAATGTGCTTTAGCACAGTTACAATGTGTTTGGTTAAAGTTTCTGAGTAGCGCTCTAGCAGAGAAATGAGTTTAACTCCATTAACCCACAGTTTCCCAAAGCTACTGAAGCGGGGATTAGCAAACTAGACCTCGCCTTCCTCACAACGCCTCACCGAAACCGTCACATACAAACTTGGCACATAGCGGAACCCTTTCCCCCCAAATTATGCCCGTTGCAATATTTCATGGTCCGTGGGCTAAATGTTTACATCCCCCCCAATTCATACTGGAGGGACACTCTTTGGGCCATTTCTGTGAGCCAGATGCATCCCCCAGGCCACCAGTTTGCAAACTCTGACACTTAGGATTGTTGGCCAATTTATTTCTTCCTATTTTTAGTAGAGACGGGGTCTCGCTCTTGCTCAGGCTAGTCTCAAACTCCTGACCTTGAGCGATCCTCCTGCCTCGGTCTCCTAAAGTGCTAGGATTACAGGCGTGAGCCACCACGCCCGACCTGACACTTAGGATTGTGAAGCTCTGAAGAACTCCAAGCTGCGGCCGTCAGGCTTTGCAAAAAATAATATTGAATGTGAATTTAATTTTGGACATTTTCCATTAGAAAGAAAACGGCGAAACCTTCTAGTCGGCAGTTGAAGATGCATGCTTAGAAAACGCCTTTGCGTTGTTCCAAAAAACCAAACCTTCACGAGGGCATCCAGGGTCAACGTCCGTGATGTCCCTGGTGATTCTGATACTGTCACCTCCCTGCCCGGACGGTGGCGTTGTTTGTGTTCTGGGCTCCGTGCTAAGTGACTGACGTGCATCATCTCATTTAAACCCACACACTCGGAAACCAGGGCTTACCTACCAGGCTGTTTAGGAGGAATAAAACAGGTAACGCAAGCTGTTAGCATGTTCAAGATTGATCCATGTTTTAGACATGTGTAGACGAAACTGAGGAAATAGGGTCATGCTAAAACACGGCTCCGAAATCACGCACATACACGCACACGCCATCAGTTGGCTACTTCAGGGGCCGAGAGGACGTGAATACCTGCAGTTGTCTCCACGGCAGGGCGTGGTGTGGGGCGTCTAGAACACGGCAGCCCTCCCCGCACCATGGCGACAGGAACCGGCGGCGTGGAGTCACGAGCTTGGGCCAGCAGCGCCGTGAGACTCCCCGGGAAAGACTCTACTCGGGGAAACTGGAGGTCGTGGGAAGAGAGAAAAGGAAGGAACAGGTTGTGTGCTTTGTACAAACGCCGACCCAGTGGGACTCGCTTGGGACTTCTGGCCACTGCAAGTGCGCAGAGGACGACGGACAGGCGGGACGCGGTCTCGGTGCCTTCCCTGGTCGCTAAGTAGCATCACAACGAGAAGAAAACTTCAGGCAGAAAACAGCCGGGCTTCCCTCCCTTGTGTTGCACGCAGGCTCCGGCCTATCAGACATCCGTGCAGCGTGGCGCTTGGGTGGCCCTCCTGACCCTGACGTGTGCCTGGGAATCGGAGGCCTACGATCCGGAAGAGAGAGTTAATAATGACCTGAATTGTACACACAAGCTCAGAGAGGTTATGTAATTCACCTAAAGTCACACAGCTCGTTAGTAGAGGAGCTCAGAGAGGTTATATAATTCACGTAAAGTCACACAGCGCGTTAGTAGAGGACTGGGATTTCCACCCGTGGCTGCCTGAGCTCTGCTCCTCCAAACCACCCCCCGCCCCACTTCCTGCAGCTACAGCCTCCAGACCTCCACGTGCCGCTCCTGACCCTCACCTGGCGGGCATGTCCATTTGGCATTTTGCAGGTATCAGCAGGTATGGAGGGACGTCCTGCCCCGGCCGTCTCCAGAGTCCGTGCCCTGGTTTCTGTGTGGAGAGGAAGCCGGGTGGGCTGCAGAAGGGAGGCGGTCTGTCCCGGGAGCCAAGACACAGGGAGACCGGTAATGAGTGTGGCCGGGGGGGGGGGGGGGGTTTCTCACCGCTGCAGAGATAACAGAGCCAAGCACCTTCCAGGAACGGAGAATGTTTAAAAGATGCGAGACATCCGTTTCTCTCTTTCCTTCTTGTCAAATATCATTTGCTAAACTCTGAGTTTTAGCAAAAGCAGCTGCTTCATACCCAAAGTCTCTTTCCATATTAAATACATCCTTGGTTCATATATTTCCAGCCTGGAAGGAATTCGACGTGGTACTGGAGTCGTCGAGGGAAATCGGTCGAGGAGACGGCGCTGGAAACAGACTGTCTGGGCTGATAGCTGGCAGAGGTTATTTTGAAACGAAAGGGCAGGAAAAGGAGGAGACAGACGGGCAGCTGCGTGAGGCAGGGGAGATGGGGCGGGGCCTGTCCCGGCAGCGGAGTGCACACGAGTGTCGCGAGGAGACGTCAGACAGTCCACGCTGAGGGATCCTGAGCGTCGGACCGGCAGACGTCACCAGATTCCGGACGTCCGGCGAGATCATTCACGCGTGCGCCTGTGGAGAGAGAAAGCGCCCAGGAGCTACAAGGCGCCGTGATTGCTGCTGTCGTGACTTACTCAGTGGAGCTGGTGCCCGTCTCCGGGGGGATACGCTCAGACCAGAGGTGAGAGATGCCTCGAATACCCGCGTGGCCTCTTCCCTCCATCCTTTGGCATCCCCGGCACGTGCGTCCAGCTGGGAGACTGAGCGAGAAGCCCAGCACTCTGTATCTGCACCGATAAGGCTCAGAGCTCTGTGTGCATAATCACCTGTCAGCTGGGCACGTGCTTCACAGTCTGCAAAGCATTTCCACCCCTGCCACCTCACCGTCACCCCACAGCAAGGAGTCAGGGTCCACACTGACCAGCACCGGGGCAGCCTCGCAGCCAAGACAGCACAAACCCGGGAGGCCTGTCCCCGTGGGAAGAGGCAAGATTGTTGGCCTTTCTGATCCCCTTGCCAGCGTAAGAGCTCCGCTCCCCTCGCCAGCATAAGAGCTCCGCTCCCCTCGGCAGCTCTGAGGCCACCCAGCTTTGGAAAGCGGAGGACAAAGCAGTCGGAAGGGGGGCAAGTGCATCGACTCTGAGCTCTGGAGGGTCCGTTAGCAGCCAGGGAAGAAAACGTGCACAGGTGACTTTCTCCTCCTCTTCCTACACGCCCACGCACACGGTCTTCCTCGTCACTCTGGCATCTCGACAGCGCCAGGGCGGCCCCCCTCGCTCATGTCTGCTTGTCCGCCTGCCCCCACACCGATGCGGCTTGTGGGCACTCGTTCACCGGGTGGCCCAGCGCCGGCCCTAGGCGGGGCTCAGCAGGAGACGCCGCGTGAGTGAGTGAATGAGTGAAGGGCTCTCGGCCACGCTAAGCCGTCCACGGGCCGGTGGATCTGGTATCTGGGTCCTCGGTCGCCGATCTTCTCCCGGCTCCTACAAAGGGCTGCTCCTGCCGTCGCCACCTGCCGTCCTGGCAGAACCGACCTGCGTTCTGGTCTCCGCCTCTTGCACATGCTCCGTGTTTGTGGGTCGGCCTCACGCTCAGCTCCGGACAAGGCTCCTGATTCATCCAAGCTCAACATTTCCCTTCGCGTCAAAACAACCTAGAACACGCTTTGAAATGCACATGCCCGGGCCCTGTCCCTACTGCGTCAGACTCACCTGGGTCTGGGAAACGGAGTTTTATGAGCTCTGCAGATGGCCCTCGCACTTGGGAGACGTTGGAGCTCCTGGTCCGTGCTGAGTCCTGTGTCAGCCCCTGAGCGGTTGTCACTGGTTCAGGCCAACACCTGGCCGCGTAGACCTCGTCGGACGTCAGGGAAGCGTGACCTTGCACGGTCCAGGGACGAGTGTTTTCTCAAACTCTCCAGCCGACGCAAACGGGAAGGAGGTATGTCGTCCTGGTCACTGATGGCCACCAGCCTGGAGATCCAGCCACCCCTGAGCCGGTTGAGAGAGAGTGAGAGAAGCTTCGTCCTTGATGACACCTCCTGAATCGTCTGACCCCGGAGCCTGTCCCACGCTAAACTTCTCGGCATGCGAATGATCGATGCCTTCCTTGCACGAGCCCCTGCGAGTCAAGTTTTCTGCTACGGCTAAAAGCATCCCGAGTGACACAGGTCCTAGAAGCAGCAGCCGTGGACGTCACGACATCCACCTGAGCAGCCAGCGTGCACACGGTCACCGTGACAGCCAGCGCCCACCCAGCGTCGCCGCGCCGGGCACGGTGCTACATGGTTCGCGTCGACGATTCCAATCGCTCCCCACGGCCAGCCTGCGAGGTCGGCACTTACAGGGTGCCCCATCCACAAACGAGGAAACTGAGGGAGAGAGGTTTTAAGTGAATCCCCCGAAACCAGCAACAAAGCCAGGACTTGACTCCGAGGGGTCCGACGCCGGCACCTACCCTGTTACCTGCCGAGCCGAACAGCTGCTGCCCACGGAGCCCCGCGGGGCTCAGACGGCCCCTTCTCCGGCAAGAAAGTCAGGCCTGAGCTCTGCCAGTGGGGTCTCTCTCCCCGGGACAGTCTGCTGACCGCCACCGACCCAGGTGCTGACCCATGTCAAGACATCAACCGAGGGAGCAAACGCCAGCCTCCCACTGGGAAACGTCAGCGGGGCTGGGGGCCGCGGGGGGACTCGCAGTCAGTCCCGCAGAACTTGAGGAGGAAGGGACCCCAGGACGGGGGGCTGGTGACCTTTTCTGTCCAGACTTCATTCTGTGCAAACAGCGTGCCAGGGACTCAGTAGCCCCAGCTGCAATTCAGGGCCCATCTGTGGACTTCACACCCGTGCACCTCTGCGGTGTCCTCCCTCACAAAGGGAAGGGTCCACTCGGACGTGACGGTCCCTCCCGCTGACTGGGCTGTCCTGCACTCCTGAGCACACCGGGGCTCCCTGCAGGTGCCACGGTCCTGCCCGGGCCTCCTTCCGTTTATGTAGAGCCCTGACTCTTCGTTTGGCTGCTACAACCTCTTTCCTCTAAAGAAAGGAAAGAGAAAGGGCTGGGTTATCTGCCCTGAGCTTGCAGCAGCTCACTGAGGGGGCCGCGGTGTTGTGTTCCGCCGGACAGCGAAGACCACCGCCGCCTGGTGAGTTTGCAAAGCTCAGCGTTTAGGGGCCGAGTAGCACGTCACAGAGTCGTGAGGACAGAAGCGGAGCTGGAACAAGCATCCTCGCCTACAGACGCCCGGATAATGCATAAAGATATACACACACTACAGAGTCAGCCAAGAAAGCAAGTCCACGGGCTTTATTTGGCCCCGACGGCCACCGGTTTGCACCTCTGGCAATTTTTTCTGCCTCTATAAATGTCCTCAGTCCTGCGGGGAGGAACCGTGCCCTAAATCGAGCCTACGTACATGACATTTTTTTGCAGCCCGTAATCTGGACTGTTTGTTCCATTCACCCCGGGGAAACATGGAGGCCGCCCCGTGCCCAATGCCACGTCGGGTTCCCTGTTTCTCACACTCACCGGCTCAGTTGCTGAGCAGCAGGCGTGACACACGCGTGTTCCATGTCTGAGTAACGACCCAGGCCAGCCCCTGTGAGCCCTCACAGCCCCGCCTCCTAAATGCATGCACACAATCGCCACCGTAACCAAACAGAACATTGATCAAAGAACGTGGCAGGAGAATCTAAACATAGTTACCAGTCAGGTACAATTTCTTCAGTGAACAGAGAATAGATAAACTGGAATTTCTTTAAGCTCTTGGAGTAAAATATATGATTGTGGGCTTCATTCATGAGCCGATTCTTCTACACAATCCGTGCTTATTTAAAAATAGCCTTGCCATTTGACAGCCTGCAGAAAGGTAGGCTGACTAGAAAATCAGCATTAGCTCCGCCCGCAAATTGCAGGTTTTAATGGCCCCAGTCACAGTCACAGAAATAACCAAGGAGAATCAAATTAAGGAACTGGAGCAACCCCGATGGCTCAGGGGAAAGGAAGAAATGGCAACTGCCGATGTCTATGCAGCAGCCTGCAGTGTGTGAAGAAGGCTCTCGTGTGTCCTGTCCACTGAGGTCTGCACCAGTCCCGTGCAGAGGGGTCATCCTCCCTGCTCCGTAGAGGAGGAAACTGAAGTCCAGAGTGGCTCCCTGCACACCCCAGCTAGAAAGTGCAGAGCCAGGGTTTGAAACCACAGGGGTTGGCTCTAACCCACCATTGCTCTACTACACGGGTCAGTAACCTTTGTGAAAGGTCGTATAGTAAATATTTTAGGCTTTGATGGTCACGGGTCTTTGCTGGAACTACTCAGCTCTGCCTCTGCAGGACAAACGCAGTCCTAGACAGTATGTAAACACGGGGGCAGGGCTGTGTTCCAATAAAACTTTATTTGCAGAGACAGGTAGAGGGCCGGGTTGGCCCCAGACCACAGTGTGGCGACCCCCGTCCCACCTCCCAGTGCCCTCACTCTGCCTCTGTGGTCGCACGAGCCAGCTCACAAGCGAGCGGGCACCGAGGAAGGACGACCGCTGAAAGAGCAGGAAGTAAAGAGGTTGAGGGAAGAGCCACGGTCCGGGAGGAGAGCCCCAGGACAGGACGTCAATAAAAGGGGGTTGGTGAAAGAGTCCTGGGTCTTTCGACGAAAGGAAGGGAGAGGACAGACTCCCCCCCTGCCCTCCTCGAGAATCAAATGCACCACCAGCCACAGACAGGCTTGCATTTCCTAGCACGGAAATAGGACGGGCTTTCCAAAGCACAGACCTGGTCATCAAGTGGGTGACAAGAATTTCGTGAGCAAAGTGGGGCCGGAAACAGACCCCTGGACCAGTTGGGCCCAGGCTAGCCCCGTTCACACCGTAGGAGACCTGGGGCTCAGCCACGGCCCAGACGCAGAGCCAGCCTGCTCGGGGAAGAGCAACACAGCCGTCGGTGGTAGATGTGCTCGCCGGTGGCTTGTGCTCACCAAGCTCTGCCTGGCTCCTCGGTGCCCACGTCCATCTGGTGTGCCGCGGGGAAGCCGGGTCCCAGCCTTTGTCCCTATACGAGCCTCCCCTGCCATCCCTGTGTGACCCTTACCTGCCTGCCGACGCCAGCCTCCCCACCCCTGCGTCCAGGTCAGGCGGAGCCCCTTCCGGGCTGGCACGTCCCATTGCAAGAAACTCCTCCATGCCTGGCCATGCCCTGCGCAGCCCCCTCCTCCCCGCTGGTGGGGACGCCTCCCCCTCCCCGTGGGACAAAGACCATGCGGAACAGGCTTCTTCTTCCACGTGATGCGGGCCACCGACTCCACTCGAGGACCAGAGAAGAGCCGTTGACAGTCACTGACCTGTCACAAGCAAGTCTCCCTTTGGCAGACACAGATTCCTCGCTGGTCAATGGCAGGTCCAGAGAGAACGGCTGTCCGTGTATCACCGTCTGTAAGACAGACACCTGCGGGTCGGGCCGTGAGGGCGTGTGCGGAGCCGTGTGGGGGAGCCGTATGGGGGGAGCACGTCCTGGGCTCGCAGGGAGGCTGGGGGGCTGCGGGGTCTTGGGTGTGAGAGTCTGTGGGTGGACGAACATGGCTGCATCCCAAGTACCGTGTTTCCCCGAAAATAAGACTGGGTCTTATATTTATTTTTCCTCAAGA